>CM021100.1:781765987-781841428 GCA_007115665.2 Sequoiadendron giganteum | reverse complement strand
TTTATTTAAATTTTAGGATGAAAATAGCAAGGAAAAATCAAACAAATATCTTTATGAAAGAAGTATACTGGTGTGAAATTAAATATGATTTGTATTCCAATGTAAAAACTACAAAGAATGGAAATAATTCTTTCAACACATAAACTATTATGTAGTAGTCAATTAAAATGATCTAAATAGTCTAATAATTTGACCATTAGCATATAGAAATTTCTATAGAGTTGTAGATCTCTTCCATTTCAAAAACATAGAACAATATTAAGTAGATAATCAAACATCTTTCATTTCTATAGTGACTTATTTATCCTAGAGGAACTAGTATATAGTATACAAAGAAAACCAACAAACCCACAATTACCCCTATTTTGAAGGAGTTTAGTTTTCTCCCCTTCCCAATCTCCCTAATATTGTCTAATTATTTTAAAGAGAGAAAGGGTCATAACACAAATTTATTCATCCCACTAAATAGCTTGGTTAATGAAACTTGATAAAAGCAACAAAACAATTGCTACATTTGGCATTGAAACTGGATTTTGTTTACAACAATCTATTCACAATGGAAATCTTACAGTGAACATATATAATCCTAATAAAGTGTATGTGTAATATTAGAATATGTTCAATTAACAGATGTAAAAAATAAAATGGATAAACTAAAATATGAAAGTGTGAGACCAATGCCTTGTTGGGTGAATGATGCAGATTTGAACTATGTTTCCTACTTGACCAATCTATCCACAATGGTAATTTGACAATGGAGAGATGTGATCTTAATTTGGTATAAATTGTATAAGCAATATCAAGGTGAAATCTAATATGTTCAGTTAAGAGATGTCAAATAAAGTGGATGAAACTAAATGATGAAATAGGGAAAATATAATATGTTCAGTTAACATATGTTAAATAAAATGGATAAAACTAAATAATGAAATAGGGAAGACCAGTGCCTTGTTGGGTAAAACGGAGTCAAATGAAAGTCTTAGATGAATGGATTCTATCTAGCAAAATATCTAGTTGTTTAGCATACAAATATGAGTTTATAACTGGTATAAACATGCAAGAATGTGATTGATAAACCCTACTAGAGGCAGAATATCAATCCTAATTATCTGATTCTTCTTATTGATCCAAATAACATTCCCAGATTACTGTAATGACTGAAAGGAATTTAATTCTTCTTTAAAGAACCCAATTAATCATATCACATAGATACAACAAATGTGCACTGATAAATTGAACATATACTTGATATTTCAACTTAATTAATCAAGAAATATTAGGTTGGAGACAATCAAACAATTGTAGAAATTAAACAAACAATTGATACCAGAATGGAACCACTGAATTAGAAATCTTTCATTATCTCCTTCAAAATATTATACATGCAACATGGTTCTTTTGGATATAAACATTCTGAAACATTATGTTTCTTGTTATCTATCTTATATTCTACTACTACCCTCTTATTCATTTCTACCAAAAATGGATATTTATACATCAACCGCATGAAAGGACACGTCCTTTCAGAAATGTCTTGTGCTTGAAAGAGCAATAAAATTAAAAAGTAATTAGGCTCTATTAAGCCATAAGTGAACTTTTGATAAGTGATCCAAGTAGTCTCGACACTCATGCGTATCTACATCTCCCAATGTGTTTCGAATTGTGATCTCCATTTTCACCATCTTCTCATTCCGTTTGCATGCTTCATCTAATGTTATATCTTTCTCGGTAGCCGTCTTCAGAATCTCTTGCAGTACTAACTCACTTTCATCTTTCCACCTAGTCATTTATTTTAATCTCCCTCTATCATCAAAGAATGCAGTCAATCCCTTTTTTGTGGCATCGATTAATCCCTACACATCCCCTCACAATTCTTCAAAGAAGTTTTTATGCTTATTCATAAGATGATTTGCAGCCTCAATTGCAGATTTATCAGGAGCATCCCTCTATTTCATTTCTTGGAGCTTCTCTAGGATCCTACCATCCATTCTTTTGTGTTCTCTTAATGCATACATTTTTTGTGAGTGTATTCCCCAAAGCTTATTCAACCAAGTTGTTAGACTGGCTTGTCTCTTAATCATTGCAACAAGTGTGTCATACTTTCCTTGAGAATATGCACTCGACCCTTCCAAATGATCTTTTGTTTGTGAACTTTCACCATGGGTGAGCAGCTTGGTTGACCCCATTGTAACTCCTAATAAATCTTTCAAGCACTCATTTTCTCTTAGCATTCTTTAATGGTTATTTTTGTACATTTTCTTTTCCTTGATCAACGCCTATCTTTGAGCTTTTTTTAGTTTTGCTACGTTGATCCCAATCTCTATTGTCACCACAGGATCAACCTCCCCAACTTTTAGGGTCATAACATGCCCGAATGCCTTCTCAGTATCAATGACAATTGATTTCCTTTGAGGTGGATACAAGGCACAAATCATTAATGACTCTTCATTTGGATTGTACTTTGATCCTACATAGACCTCTGTCACCTTTTCCGGGCTGAGCTTGTGTGTAGCATTACTGCTTTTTAGGAAACTATCAAAGACTAGTGCAGAATTGAGATCTAATCCTGGAAAAATCATGACACTATCACTTTCTAGCATTTCCCTTCCCTTTTCAGGGGTCATACCTGCCATCTCTCTTTCCACATCATTTTGTAAATTACTCAACAACTGTTCTTCATTACCTGGTGTGACATTGTCAACCAGTTCTTTTATCTCTTTTCCCTTTTGTTTACATAGGAATGTATTAAATTATGGAGATTTCATAAATTCATCATTTGCTACAAAGGACTTATATTCTACATGCCTTGCATATGTATCTACACTTTCTTCAATATTCAAATCCCCGGCAGGACAGGCGTAATCCTAAGTTCTCAACCTTGACATCTTGTTAGGTAGATGTTGTGGTACATTAGCCTTAGATGTCTCTTCTCTGGAAGAAAACAACTCTATATCTTGCAACTATTGATTATGTTATTCAACCACCATTTCTGCTTCATCTACCTCCAAGTTCCTAATCATATCATCAAATTGGTAGGGAACATGGTGATATCCTCCAAAGTTTATCCTTTGTTTAGCAGAATTGATATACCCTTCTGGATCAAAATTATTTCTCAATGGTCCTCTTTTCATGTTATATTACAGTAACTTATCCAAAATCAGATTATACCCTTCCTTTGCTAATACAGTTAAATCACCAAAGCATAGTGTATTGGGAATAAAATCCTATTTTCCAAAAGAACTTAAATTTATAACACTAGAAAAATCCATTTGCCTAACAATTTCCAAGTATGCAATCCTGTCAGGAACCGTTTTAGGCAAAATGAATGTGACATCCTCAAATCCATAAACCCTAATCATGGTAGTATTCTCCAAACCAATCCCCCCAATTGTGGCTAATTGGTCCATTGAAATCTTTGGGCCTGAGAAACCTCTTTATCTCATCAGACAAAGAATAAGCACATGGGTGATTATAAAACTTGTACAATGGTTTCACAAAATTTTCTTCAAAGCATACAAAACTAGAGTTAGTAAACCTGTTGTCCCAAATAGTAGTCCATGATTGAATAGGTAATGACATGCCTTCCTTATCAAACTATGAAATTCTCATCTCCTGAGACCACAACCCTAGTTCCCGTCCAAAGTATAACACTATGTGCATCAATAGTGAGTAATTCCTGAGGTGTAAGATAGAGGCTCCACCTTTTATTGCCATCAACCTAGAATCGAGCCCTTTAAAAATATATGAGGCATAATCAAAAGGTCTAGAGTTGTGATACTGAATATCTGCTGAAATTACCATGGGCACAATTGCCATATACTCAGGGACTTCCATTCCCAATACTTGACCCATCGATAAATAAGTGTATTTCATATAGGGCTCAAAAATATCTACATGGAATGGGGGTCCTTCACTATCTTCTAGCAGAATTGGTTTACCACCATGTCTAATTCTGTGCAAGGGAAATCTCCAACCCTTGTAAATGCAAGGGAAATTTCCAGCTCTTCACATATAATCTTTTCGTTGCATACCCCTTCCAATTTAAAGACTTTGCCTATTGCATCCTCTGATATGTGTATCAATGGTTTCCCAGATGGGTCACATATAGCTTTAAGTCTCGAATTATAATGAGTGGCCAACAATTTCACTAGTTCAACATTGAAAAAAAAATTAGGGCAACTAACTTTCCCAGATTAAGCTTCCATGGGTTACATACTAGTTCAAAGTGATTCCTCTAATAGTAATGAAAGATAAACAGTTCATAACCTCTTATTGGAGTCCAAATACCTCCTATGAGCTTACATTTATCATCTAGTTTATCCACTTCTACCCTAAGTTGTGTAGAGTGTCTGACTTTGGGTCCAGAGCCAGGTAGTTGGTCAATAAGTTCTTGATTCAGCTTACGCTCAGTACCCTCTAGCTGAATTTCAATTTTCTACTTTTTCCCTTTCGACTGACCACTTTCCTCATGCTTTCTACCCTTTGATTTTCCTGAACTAGTGGCTTCCATTCTTCAAAATTGCAAATTTAAGGTATGAAGAACTTACTATTTTTTTTTTTTGAGATTTTGAACTGAGAGAATACCTTGGTCCTTCACTCGCTCCTCTGCTTCTTCCACTGTCAATTCTGCAATGATGTTTTCAATTGAATTCGTCTTGATTCTTGAAATTACTTATGCTCCATGGCGCCATTAATGTTTTAGCTAAAACACGAGCGTAGCTAGTTTTTTCGAAACTCTCACGATCACATCATGTAATTTGTCAGCCAAACATTTTCAAATCTTGGGCGATCCTTTTGTTTGAGCCTTCACCAACTTTCATTAAACACCCGCTAGGACATCTCGTAGTTTCCCTGACACCTTAAGTCTTCCTGAAAGTTACCCTTTCGGTCTTACGTATATCACTACAACTCCCACCGAAGCAATCTATCATTGTGAATTTAGCAAGTCAGGTAGACAATCCTCATCTTACTCCGGAGATGTATATCTCGCCGAGATATTTCCTTCATAAATTCTGATCACTGAGACATAATGATTTTCTTGCCGATGGAATTGCACTCGTTGTGACCTTCTTATCTCTCCCTACTGAAATTTGTCTCACCCATGAATTTCTTCATCGGCGAAACCATGAACCATGTCCTTCTGATAATCATTCTCTCTAGACATGTCACCAAGTCCAATCCTGTCGGTGTATCATGGAAGGTCGACAGGACTCCTCAAATTCTTCCCGGTAACATTGTCCCATCGACAGAATCCTCCTTTGTTTTATCGGCAAGACTGGATGAATGTCTCGGGCTGACTTCAGGAACCTTACTCTGATGACTCTAGTCTGGCTGATATATTTCCTTGTGCTCCAAGTGGTAAGACATATGTAAGCTCGATATGACTTCATACCGTCACGCCGATGCTCATTATCTTGTCAATAGAGACTGTGAACTATATTTTCCCGATATATCCTCAAATGATATTTCATCAGTATGACATTCCCGACCTCTTGCCGATATCGATATGTAAGCTATCATTTGTTGTCGGCCTAGGTGGTGTCCCCTTGTCCATTTAATAAATGTTTTATTTTTGTAGGGAATAATTTTAAATGACTGTTGGTTGATCTCAATTGTTCCTCGCAATCCAGTGATGACCCCACCATAGAGTCTCAACTGATTGCGATATCACGGGCGAGTGCCACATGTCTCAGCTGGCGATACCAAAAAGACAATCAAATTGATTTAATATATATGATGGGTTTTAATGTGTTATATGGCAGGTTACTAAAGTGTCTATGAGATGCATGTGCTCAAAATGAACGGAGATGTTATAATCTTGATGAAAAAGGTCCTCGACAGTTATGTTCAACACTGGTGACTGTCTTGAGCAAACACAATTGATGATGGTGGAGATCAACGATTGCCCACCATTGCGTGATCAGAAGATGCAAGGTGTTTACTGACCACGATATCATGGGTGCGTGCCACGTGTATTTGTTTGGTGATGCATAATGTGGTGGGCCCTTGGTGCTGAGATGGAGATTATGTCAGCCTTTTTGAAGGTAGTCGTTCGATGACCTAAAAAAAGTGAATGATCAACAGTTGGAATTTGAATTTGCATCAAATGCGATTGGAGTCATTAGCGTGGCATGCAAGTAAGCTTTAATGGCAGACGAGATTTCTACTGGCTTGATTTGATTGACATAAAGTGATTTTATTTCACTCTATTTTCTCACAAAGTATTCAAGCACCTTTACGAAAGCATTTTCAGATCCAAGAATGAAGTTACAAGATGTCAGAGCAAGGATTTGGTCTTCTACAAAGCATAAATGTCATGAGTTGTTTTATGTGCTTCCTGGTAAATTTAATTGAGATTTTGAGAAGAATTGTGGTGTGCTTGTTAGAAAGCTTGTTGATAGTTGTTTTAGGGCTATTGGTTAGTTGAATTGTAAGAAATTGCAAGTTTTTTTTGTAATTTCATTTTTTGTATAGCCCTAGTGTGTTTAAAAGATTTGAAATTTTAAGGAAGCCCTTGTTTACTTGAGATGGCACCGCCAAAGTAGCATTCTAGCCATGTTGATTATTTTAAGAGGAATTTGTATGATGATTTCCTAGATCAACTCCCATTGTCAACAAATGATAGGAAGAGAGGTTTGGTTTTGATGCATGGAAGAACCCTAGGTGAAGGATTAGTATGCAAGAATTCCAACATTGCAAATGCTAGGGTTCCCATGACTGGTTTGGAGATGTTTAGGCTGCGGTATGGACAGCAAAATTTTTCCCGGCCTTTCTCAAATGGTTGGAGATATGACATGGGGAAGCTGGTGGTGCCAAATGTGTTCCCCGATGTGGATTTTCTCAGGGCGGTGGTAGCACGTTATGACCCTATTATGAGAGTGATCAGAGATAATGATGGAGGGATTTTATTAAGTATAAATAGGGAAGAAATTCAACAAGTTTTTGACCTGATTGAACCTATTATGTTCTTGATTCAAAAAAATCTTGAGGAGATGAAGTAGGAGTATGCAAACTCAAAGTCACTTTTTAGGTTGAAGTTGCTTCCTCCTCATCTGGAAAGTGTAGGTAGTTCAAGGATTTATATAAGTCCAAGTGACCAAGAGACTTTCAGGCTAAGTTGTTTTGCAAACCATTTCTTGGCTACCTTTTATTCATTGTGCCAAATTTTTGGTTTTAACCCTAGCACAGTAATGCCAATTGCCTAAATGTTTATGGGAGTGCAAATACAACACCCTAATTTCTTTGTGGTTTATGATTTTGCATCTTTTATGGTAGATAAGATACATGAAGTCCTATTAAAGTTGCATGTAGGGGATGTAGGAACTCCATTCTTTTGGTATTCCCTGTTGATGTACATTTTCTTGTACAAGAATTCTGACTTCTTCTCAGAGAAGATGGATTTGAGGAGGGAGGTAAATGGAGAAAGATTACCGGTGCATGCTTGGACTGCAAATTTATCATACAATAGGGAGAGTGTTAGTTTTGTGCAATTTGACAATTGATTTGCTTCCAGGCTCAGGGCTCAGTTGATAGTAAATGTACCTAGGGTCCCTGAGGGTTTACATGAATTTCTCAGACCGAAGGGGAGGAAGCCAGATTTAAAATTTTGTCACAACTGGAAAGACATTATCTTGTACCCAGTCAACATTGTTTTAAGGGTGTATGGATTCCAAGGAACTCCACATATCCTCCCATTCAATGTGCCAGCAGCAAGAGTGGGGTTTGCTGAGGTTATGTGGCAAATAGGTTGTATTTATGAAGACAACCTAACAGGGAAGGGAAAAGGGACTCTTTTCCTTGATTATACCGTTGTGTCTGATTTTGTGTTCTCAAAGGGAGGATGGGTCCACTTTGGGAGGTTTATTGATTATTTTCATTTACAGGGTGGTCCCAGGTGACAACATGACCATGAGGACTTCTTTTCCCTTTTTAGACAACAGATAAAAGGTGGCAGGTTTGCACATGAGTTCAATTTTCTTGAGGATCTGATCATGAATGAATTTGATTTGAACAAGTAGGAATTGACAAGGAAAAATAGATAGCATATGAGAAGTTATTGGCCATTGTGCATAAAATGGATCCCAAATATGATCCATTAATGGAATTCACCTCATTCCACAAGAAAATTGATTTCTTGATGGACAAATTCAAGGAGATCATGGGTGTTTTGATGACAAAGAAGGTCAACTTGGAGTTGGACTTCAGTATACAAAAGCCAGATGTGAGGCCTGCTAAAACAAGGCCAACATATCAACCCATAGTGAATTGGCCTCTTTATAATAGAAAGAGGAGTGATAGTAGTGATGAGGAGGAGGAAGATAAGAAAGGAAAATAAATCATGAAGGCATTAGCACAACCAGGTCCGAAGATTAGAGCACCTGGAGGAATGATTGTCTTGCACTACCACCATCAGAGCCAAGCCCTAAGAGACAAATATTTGAAGAGGCACAAGAGACTTTGATGGATGAAATCATTGTCATAGATTAGGACATGCAGGTTGGTATTCCTTCCCCTCCCAAGTCAACTCAATTGGTTCTATCTGATATGGATGTGAAGGGACAATGTGTGCAAGATGCCAAGATGGATGCATGCAAGGCATTTTTAGATGATGATGCATTTGTTAAAACTCCAATTTTATTACAAATAGTATGGAGAATGAGACTAGAAGAATATCAAGACAAATGCAAAAGGAGAAGAGAGTTGAAACTTGATAGGTCTAACCAGGAGAATGATGATGAAGTAAAGGCTGGATTGATGGAAGAATTCAAGAGAATCACTCCTGAGGAGGGGAGGAAATTAGTAACTCAGGCTGGTGTGCTAATTTTTCCTAAATGGGATATAGTAGATGCAGTAGCATTTAATGCTATTTAAAAATCCAATTATCCCATGCAAAATTCTGAGGAAGAGGTCAAGGCAACACTGCGAGATTTTGCCTTTAGTGAGGAGTATGAGACCCTAGCAATTTGGGCATTGGCACCTTAAGGAAGAAAGCCTAATATTACTGACATTAGCCCAAACCTAAGGGGAGGGTTAATAATAAAGAGAGCCTCTGAAACTTCAATTACAGAGGCTACAAACCTAACTGTGAATGTGGCCAAATTGGCCTAGAAGACTGCTAAGAGGGAAGAAGCTGAAAAACAGAGCTTAATGGAGAAATACAATATTATAATTGGAGAATACAATAGGGTGCAGCAAAGGAATGTTGAGCTGCAAACTAAGGTGGACAGGTTAAAGTATCGGCAAGTTGGGGAGTCCTCAAGTGCTCTTGGTATCATGACACTGCCTTCCACATTAGGATCAGTACCTCTTACTTCTCCAATTGTTTCTACTCTGAGGTCCCCCATCCAAACTCCTTCTCTCAATCCTACATTAGAGCTAGTTGAAGAAGAGATTGAATACTCTGTGGATCCTACTAAGAAGCAGTTGCTAAATAAGATTATAGAGTCACATGAAGCTTTAAAGGCAAGTGAGGAGGGAGAACTTGTAAAGCAGAGTGAAGTTGTTGACACAGTTTTGAGGCACTTAAATGAAAAGGTTGATGGCAGATTGCCATCAGTATATTCTTTGTATTATTTATTTTTGGATGCAATAAAGAACATTACTAAGGATCAGGAAGCAGTTTTTCCCTTAGTTGAGAAGTGGATCCTTAGGGCCAATCATTTAGATATCATGTATAAAGCCTATAGATTTGATACAGATAATAGGCCCCAATCATTAAGGCCTACTCAATTTTTTGTAAAGTCATTGCAGGGTTTTCAAGCCTTACCAAATGATTTGTGTAGGAAAATCAGAGAATTGGTAAAGAGTTTTGATGATTGGAGTGATACATCTTTACCTGATATAATTGATGCATAGGGAAATGTTAAATCACTATAGCAGTGGCAGGATAGAGCAGATGAGGTCATCAATGCACTAATCAAATTGATTTGTGATGCCTCAGACTATGACCTGTTGGTGAGTTCTATGGACAAGATCATTAGCACCAACACATTTTTGGAGTCTTTTGAGAGAGAGGCAAATTAGATGGTGGTGAAATACACACCTTATAGTGCTAAGGTGAATGAGGTGGTTAATTTTGATTGGCCGATAGATGAAGAATATCAGAGATGGGTGGATAAATACTTAACTGAGGAAGAGTAAGACAAAGTTGACTACTAGCAGATAACAACTCAGCTGTTGCAATTATAACACATTTCAGTTATGTTTTGATGGCAGTTTTGGCATAGGTTTCTTGAAGTTTGGCCGATGCATCAACCATTTTCAGCAAATGGGATAAACAAGAAGATTCTCTAGGGACTCAGCTGTTGTAACAGATTTTTGAAATGTCATAGGGCGGTCTAAGTGACTGGTGACATGTGTATTTCTGGCCCGATGCTTGTTTGCTCCTTCATTCTCTATAAGAAGGATTTCAAGGCCAAAAATATAGGTTAGCAAGTTAGATAATTTTGGGTTGTCTAAGTAAAGTTGCAGATTAAATTGTAAAAAGCCTGTTGGTTAAGTGAAAATGCAAGTTAGGTTATGTGTCATTCTATAGTAGGTTTTGAATTCATGGGAGTTTGATGTTTCATGACAGTACTAGCATTTGAATGGGAATGATTCATTTTGAACTCATGTCTCTCCATTGTATAAGCATATCAGAATCTTGAATAAAATAATCAAGGGTTGTTTTGTTCATCTCACTATTGTGGTGTGTATGATTCTCATTTTAGCTTTAATTTAAGGAATTAATTAAAATGCTTGAATGGGGTCATAGGTGGATATGTTTATATAAGTATTTGATAAGTAGTATTAGGTTAGAATAAAAATTGATGGTATTGTAAGGCAATATTGTCAAAGATCTTATATGTTATGTGTTAAATTTGTCATGAATCCTTAGATGCTTATGAATTTGACTCCTCCAATGGCATATGGCATTGGTCTAAGTTTTTCTTATTTGTGGGGTATAGTATTTGTTTGTCTTTGCTTAGAGCTTGCTACAAATTGAAAATCAATGACTATCTTAAGTTGTGAAGTTTTGTTGTAGTTATCTCATGCTCCAAATAGTTGATATTATTGATGAACAACCAATTCATTTCGATATTATCCTATTATGTTGAGCTATTAAATGCGATTATTTGTTGTTGTTAATGTTGTTTATAATATTGGTGCAGAGGTTGTAAACACATTAAGGGATCACCCTCCCAGGTCTTGCAGAGCCCAAAGTGTAGGAGGCTTTGTTAAAGTCCTCGTCGGCTGGTCCAGGTCCTTCGAATTGCCCCTAATTGGAATTGGCAATTCCATAGGTAGATTAGAAGATAAACCTGGTTATAGTAAAAAAAACCAACACTATCCCTTGGTCCTCTCTTCTTCCCACTCTTGTATGTTCCGTTCTCTCTTTTTTCTCTTGTTAATTTTGATTTGTTCCTGCTTATTGCTTTGGCTTAGTTCGTTTTTGCTTCTAGTTTGTTATTTCATCGTGTTTTATCGATTTTTTCTTTCCTGTGTCTCTTCTCTTTGGGTCTGTCCTTTTATATTTATTGTTCCTTCTTTCCTTCTTTTTCTAATTCTTGTTTCTCATTATTTTATGACTATTCCTTACATTTTACAAATTATAGGTTTTTTCTAATTACGTTGAAGGCGTATCCTATTTGAGATGAAAGAGTTAAAATGGACCATCAACGGTTAATATCGACTACGTACAATGCAATACGATTGTAGTGATTTCATCTGTTCATCGCCACATTTTTTCCCCTCCATTTTTTTTGTTTTTTTTACTTAATATTTTACTTGCGAACTCTGCCCTTTTTTCTCAACCGGTGACACCACAATATTTACTAAATGAAGGTTTCAACAAATGAGAACAAATATCTACTTCTAAAAATTTAATTTTAAAATTTTTCCATATTTTTCAAGACTCGGACTGAATTGGTTAATTTGAATGTATGAAATAATGGATATAGTTTGGTTTAATATATATATATTAACTTTTTAAAAATATGTTCATAATTTAAATATCTAATTTTGTTAATTAAATAGGTGTTAAAAGGTGAAAAGTTCAATTATAAAAATGTCTATTGTTTTGTTAATTAGAAAGAGATTAAAAGTGAAAATTTAAATTATTTGTAATATTTATATATTGAATGGTTTTACTTGTTTTATATATATTAGTTATATATTTTTTAATTATAAAAAAGTTTTTCTCTTTTTTTGTTAATTAGAAAGATGTTAAAAGTGGAAATTTAAATTATTTTAAATATTTGCATTTATAAAGTTCATATATTAAATGGTTTTTACTTATTTTATAATTTGAAAAAATATTAAAAAGTAAATTAGAAAAATAATTAAAATTGTTTTTAAAAATTTTAGAATTTTTTTTATTTTTTATTTTATCCATAAGAGACAAGTGCCACGTAGTGGCTAGTACTTGCCTTTATAGTATTTTAATTATAGTATTTTAGATTTAATAAAAATAAATGTAAGTTTTGTTAATGGAATAAAAGATAGTTATTGCATTTATATTAATATTTATAATTATTAATCTTATTTTAATTATATTATGTAAAAATCAAATATCTTATATAAAAACAATTATATATTAAAATTTTATATATTATAAAGATATTATAAATATCAAACAAAATCGAATGATAGTATAATATAATTAGAAGAAAAAATTGATAATTATATAAATATAAAATTTATCTAATAATTATGTTACATAAAAATATGTATAATATGAAATAAATTTATTATATTATATTAAATAATATTTATTGATTAGATAATTTAAATTTAAATAATAATTTTTTAAAATTATTTTATATAAAATAAAATATAATTAAAATGAAATGATTATGTAAAATAATTATAAGAAAGAATTGTGGGAGGTAGGGAGGGCACACTCCAAGGTGGTGGAGGATGTTGGCATGAACAACCACGTTGGAGTTGTACGGGGGAGATAGTGATAGGTGGAAAGCCACGGGCGGTACGAGAGATCTGGCTTGTCCTATCAATCAACCGAATGCACGAGGAAGACAACTCATCTATCTTCCTGAGGCGTAGTAAATATTAAAATCCATTCATTCATTTACTTGCATTTAGACAACTCACACGTAGGAGAAGGAGGTTGGCGAGGCTGGCGGCGGTGGGTAGAAGTACTCATTTAAGGCTTGCACAGAATGTTGTGGGCATTTGTTCTAGTTTAGTGTTGTGCTTGAAGTCTGGATATCATTTTTTCAAGTGCTTACTGTTGGGAGTCGAATGGATGGG
This sequence comes from Sequoiadendron giganteum, assembly GCA_007115665.2. Lineage (NCBI taxonomy): Eukaryota > Viridiplantae > Streptophyta > Pinopsida > Cupressales > Cupressaceae > Sequoiadendron > Sequoiadendron giganteum. Next base: position 781,828,180 of record CM021100.1, on the reverse strand, counting down.
TCCTCAAAATTTCTAATAGAGGTTTCGATTGCGGGTGTAGCTCAGTTTGGGGAAGACACCCCCATTTCACTCAAGTCTAATGATAGGTTGAGAAACTTCCATTTCATAACGGATCAACACCTTAAAAGAATTTTGCTCAACTATGAGCCTCTGGTGTTAGTTGCAGTCAAAATGGTCTTGGGTCCTTGTTTTCTGGAGGAAACAGAGTATGGGTACGATAATTTGCAGATATCTTCTTATTTTTTGGATTCCCTACTAAATAATCCAGTCCCGAAGATTGAAGCGGGGACTTTAATGAGGAAATTGTTCATACCCGGACTGCTGGGTGGTATGGATGAGCTCCTTTGGGTGGTGGTGGAAGGGCAAGGATTTCTACGTGCATTGGAGGTGGTGAAGGTGAAGAATGAAAACATGGTGAAGATTTTTCCGTTTCTCTTGGACCTTCAGGGTACTGGGTTGATGAAGCACCAGGCCATAGTAGCATTTGCGGTCATCTTCTTGAAGAAATGGTTTGGGCTAATGGCGACTGATAGCGATGAATGGAGGGTGGAGTTTGAATACTTCGCGTTTTTGAATAAATTTTTGTGAAGGGTAGTGTATGGTATTAGTATTTTAGCAGCTAGTTTTTTCTCTGTTAATGCAAGCACGAATTGGTTAGATTGGTTTAAATGTAGACTGTTTAAAGTATTGAATGTCTGAAGCTATGGCCTATATTTTGGAGGATCCGTACAAACAATTTATGATTTTTTGGTTCTTGGTGGAGTTGGTGAAATTAGCTTAATCAGTTGTACTTTGGATCTATAAGTATAAATACAATATAATCCTTACGTATCAAAAAAAAATTATAAGAAAGAATTAAATAATTATTATTTAAACATAAAATTTATATAATACTTAATATGTATATAATTTATGTTAATATATATATTATTAATGCATTACACATATTTTTTTAGAAAGTTAATCAAGGCGGAAAATTATATTTAAACAAATGCTTATATTATTATTTTATTTTCAGCTTCCTTCACCCCTGGTTTTACTTGAAAACCTTGCTATGCTTTGTATAGAATGTCATGTGAAAAGAGAGATGCAAAGGATTGCTAACAATAATAGATGGTTAAATGTATCATAATTATTTTTATGGGAAAAAAAATTGTTTGGATTTCACTGCAGGAGGATTGTGAAATTTGGAAGGAAGGCATCCTTTTCGATTTCTTATTTTCATAAGCAGTCACTGCTCATTTTTTTTAGGAGAAATTTGTGGAGCTGGTGTCCCCATGTATATTTGATTTTGCTGCTTATTTTTAAATAGTATTTTTTAAAATGTATATTTTTTAAATTGTTTTTTCCTCTATTACAATAAGAACATAATTCAACTGTATATTCTTATATTTAATTATCAATCCTTGCCATTATTTTTTATGAACTGTATATTTTTATATTTAATTACCATTTGTTGCTCTATTAATTTTGACAAAGAATTATTGACAGGGAATTCAAATCTGTTATTATTGACTAAGAATTAACAAATGAAGACATTCAGATCTGTTATAATTCTCTAAATATGTACAAACAAGAAAGGATGCTAGAAGAATTTGCATTCAATTTTACACTAATTATCTATGTTGCACAGTTATAAATAAAGATAAAAAATAGTTCAAACAATTATAAATAAAGTTAAAAAATAAATCTATGTTGCAATTAAATTCTTTAAAAATGGGTAGATTCAGGGCAAGATCTATATTTCAAAGAACTGTAATAAAATGTATACTTTCAATAAGACTGAAAATTTAATTTTCTATATGAAAATATGTATCTTGTTGTTGCACTGTATCACTGTAGGAAAAATTTAGAGGGAGGAATTGGAGGTAAATAAAAAGGAGGGAAGGAAATTTGTAAAGCTACATGGCATTTTTCACAATAAGTAGTTGTTGCTTATTTTCAGCCCCCCCTATTTTTTGATAGCTTATTTTTATTTCCTAAACAGTAGTTGCTCCTTTAAAATAGGAAAAGATTCCAAATTATCCTCTCCCAACAATCAAATTTATGCATGGGAACACTCCCGCTGCTTAAATTTAAGCAGAAAATAGAGTTAAGCAGTCGCATGGGGACATGAGGTTAGTAGACAAGTCTTGCTTTTTCTTTTGTTTATGGTCTTATTTTATTGTTTTCTCAATTTTTTGTAGTCCTTTCTCTTCTCCCTCTCCCTTTATTAAGACTTGTTCTGCAATCTCATTTCATTTTTCCTCTTCGTGATGATGGATCACTATATGTGATCCGAAACTTCGACAAAAAAACTTACACAGTTGAATCCAAAAGCTATATACTGCAACGTTATGGAGCATGGACTGTGGAAAACTCATACCAATTATAGAATAATTGTATTTTAAATTTTTATTTTTATTTGTATAATAAAATAAATCTAAAATCTAAATTAGAAGTTAGAGAGAGAGAGAGATTCAAAACTAAATTTTGATTAGATAGTTACATTGAAAGAGTGAGAGAGATAAAGAGAAATAGGAGACAAAGACATATATAGAGGTAGAGATATCTAGAGATAAAAGAGGGAGAGGGGGAGATAAATAGGGATGTCAAAAGAGAGTAAGAGAGAGAGAGAGATGGAGGGGTAGAAAGATGGGGAGAGAGGTAGAGAGGGATATATATGGAGAGAGAGGTAGAGATAGACATATTTATAGAGAGAAAGAGATGAAAAGAGAGAGATACTTATATCTGTCTTCCTCTCTATCTCTGTCTTTCTCATTATTTCTCAATTTATCTTCCTCTCTCTCCCCTATATCTCTCTATCTTTGTCTACGCTTCTCTCTCTATTTATGCATATCTATCTCTATCTCTCTCCCTCTCTCTCTTTCTCTCTCTTGACCCCTCTATCCATATCTCTATATTACTCCCTCTCTCCTCTCTATCTATTTATCCATCTCTTCCTCTCTACCCATATCTCTCTCTCTCCATATCCATATCTTTCTCTACCTCTACCTCTATCTCCCTATCTCGCTTTATCCTTCCCTATCCCTCTCTATCTCTCTATATCACCCTCTATCTATATTTATATCTCATTCTTCCTCTCTACCTCTGTGTTTCTCATTATTTCTCAATTTATCTTCCTCTCTCTCCCCTATATCTCTCTATCTTTGTCTATGCTTCTCTCTCTATTTATGCATATCTATCTCTATCTCTATCTATCTCTTTCACTCATATACAAAAACACTCCCTATTCCCCTTCTCTATCTCTCTCACTCTTGACCCCTCTATCCATATCTCTATATTACTCCCTCTCTCCTCTCTATCTATTGAGCTATCTCTTCCTCTCTCCCCATATCTCTCTCCATATCCATATCTTTCTCTACCTCTACCTCTACCTTTGTATCCCTATCTTGCTTTCTCCTTCCCTATCCCTCTCTATCTCTCTATATCACTCTCTATCTATGTTTATCCCTCTCCCTTTCCCTTTCTATATATTGAGCTATCTCTCTCCCTCTTCTTCTTCTCTCTCTCCCTCTCCCTCTCTACCTATCTATCTCCCTCTCTTCCCCCTCTTCTCTATATCCCTCCTCTACCTATCTCTCTCCCTTTCTCTTCCTCCCTCTCTCTATCTCTCCCCATATCTCCCTCACTCACTCCCTCCCTACCCCCTATCTATCTATTTGTCTCCCTCTATCTCTAGACATGTCTCTCTCTCCTTCTCACTCTTCCTAGAACTCTATATTTATATCTCTTTCCCCTTTATCTCTATATCTCCATATTTATTCTTTCATCTCTCTCTCTATCTCTATCTCATTATCTCTCCATCTCTCTACCATATATATCTTCCTCACTCTACTTCTCTTTATATATCACTTCCCATCTCTATATGTATCTTTCTATATATCGCTCTCTCTCTCCCTCTCTCCTTCTCTCCATATCACCCTCCTCCATCTCCATCTCCATCTCCATCTACATATCTATCTTCCTCTCTATCTCTATCTCATTACCCCTTTCTTGATCTCCCCCCTCTTTCTCTGCCTCTTTATATCCCTATCTTTCCCTCTTCCTCTCTTCCTATTGCAAAATTAATATGATTCGAGTAATGGAGCTTGATTATCTTCCTAATTCAAAGGTTTTGTAAGTGGATGCATAGTTGGTTTGAATTTATCATTTATCCATTGAGACATTTTGGCGTACCCATTGCACACCAATGTGTAATTGCTAGTTATTTGTTACTTTTAAATTTTTTGTTTGTTTTTAATCTCTTTTCAATTTTCTTGTTAATTTATTTTAAATTTATGCATTTTTAATATATTCTTATTTGTAATTTTATATTTTCGTACAATTTATTTTCTAATTAATTATTTATAAAGAGATTAAATTATAAAGAGATTATAAGTATATAAATTATAATTTATATGTAAACATATAATTTATAAATTTTATGTTTACTTATAAATTATAATTTATATACTTATAATCTCTTTATAATTTATTCTCTTTTAAATTTGTTATAATTTAAAAACATATTCCTTATTTGGTTATTTTCTCTTTATATATTGTATATTTTAATTTATTTTGTTTATTGTTAAAATTATATGTTTATTTTCTTGTTATTTATGATAATTTTTGTCTATTTTTAAATTTTATTCCTATTAATTTTTTGTTTGTTTATGCCTAATTTATTGTTATGTTTTTTATAAAATATTTTTCTTTTAAACTTTGGATTTTTAATATTTTATTTTTTGGTTCATTTAATTTTTACTATAGAGGGGGTTTTAAAACAACTTATGCCCATAAATTCGTCTAAGCCGGGTCCCTTTGATTTAATGTTTTAATTCTTTCGCCTGACTTTATTTTTCCCTATTCTAAGTTGGCCCTGTGCCCCCATGTTTGAAAACAACTTAAGGCATTGTTTGTCATCGACCTAGGTGATGTCCCCTTATGCCTTTAATAAATGTTTTATATTGTGCAGGGAATAAATTTTAATGACCGTTGATCAACCATCGTTTGATCGCAGCTGTTCCCCACCATCCCGTGATGAACCCACCATAGAGACAACCGATTGCAATATCATGGGTGAGCACCATGTGTCTCATCTGGCAGTGTCGAAGGGATGATGAAAGTGCTTAAATATATTTGTTGGGTTTTAATATGTTATATAGTAGGTTACTAAAGTGGTTACAAGATGCACATGCTTCAAATCAACGACGATGTTATAATCTGGATGGAAAAGGTGCCCGATGGTTAGTGACAAGGCTGACGACTGTGTTGAGTGAATAGGATTTCTGATGGTTGAAATATACAGTTTCCCACCATCGTGTGATCAGAAGTTGCGAGGTATTTATTGATCGCGATATCACGGGCGAGTGCCACATGGATTTATTTGGTGATGCATAATATGTGGGCCCTTGCTGCCATGATGAAGATTGTGTCAGCTTGTTTTTGAAACCGTTCGATGATCTGATAGAAGTAAAAGATTGACGATTGATATAATAGGCTTGGCTTGCTTTATATTCATTAATCTAAATGGTGCCATAATTTTAAATTTAATTAACATACTCTAAAACCTATTGAAACCAAGTTGTAGCTCATCAAATTGGAGAAGTGAAAGGTCAATACCAGCATTGAGGAAGAGTTTGGAGGAGTGAAAACAAGGTCAATACTAGCACCGAGTAAGATTTTGGAGTTAAAACAAGGTCAATACCAGTGTCGACGAAGAGTTTGGAGGAGTGAAAACAAGGTCAATACTAGCACCGAGGAAGAGTATGGAGGAGTGAAAACAAGGTCAATACCAGCACCGAGGAAGAGTATGGAGGAGTGAAAAAAAGGTCAATACCAACGCGGAGGAAGAGTTTGGAGTTAAAATAAGGTCAATACCAGTGCCGATGAAGAGTTTGGAGGAGTGAAAACAAGGTCAATACCGAAGAGTTTGGAGTTAAAATAAGGTCAATACCAGTGCCGATGAAGAGTTTGGAGGAGTGAAAACAAGGTCAATACCAACACCGAGGAAGAGTATGGAGGAGTGAGAACAAGGTCAATACTAGCGCCGAGGATGAGGTTGAGGGCACTTAGGGAAAATCGATGACCAAGGGACAATGAGTACTATAATTTTGGCTCCCCCATTCTCTTTAACTTGCAATTTTCATGCCTAGTTTCCAAAGATATTCTTGTACATTGGCACCCCCATTCTCGTAAAATGGTATAAGATAAGAAAGAAAAAATAAAATAGCTTAGTCTTTCACATTTTTATTGACCAACCTCAAGTCTTGGCAAAACTCTCATAATCTACCCACATCTTGGTTGTTGGTGGGAACATGTTATTCTTTGTTGTACAACCTACCTCAAATCTTATGTCCACAAAGTTGCTAAAAACATAAAACAATAAGAAAAAATTCAAAGGTACAACTAAAAAAGGGTAATTTCCTTTTGGCCTCATCCACCTCTTATATTTAAACATAGCATGGAATTATGCTTACATAACATAAACTCAAACAAATGGAAGTTTATAGGGGAAAAGGAGCCCAAGTATATGCTAGGCTAAGCTAGATCTAATGAATGTAAATAGAGGCATACAGTTCTTCTTTAATACCTCCACCACAAACATATGCAAGGAAAGGTCTCCTCCCTTCTTGGTAGTGATAACCTCCTCCACACACAACCCTTCAAAATTATGAATAGAAGAATATTATCTTTGAAGAACTCAAAGTTGATTCTCTCCTACCTGATGTAATTATTCATTTTATCCTTACAAACATTTATAGTGATTACTAGAGGCACAAAGACCAATTCTTCATAATAGAAGAATTTGATCATAACAGAAGAATGATTGCACTATGAGAAAACCTTTGGTTAAATGAATAATTCCTAGCTAAGTTCTTTAAACCATGTCCAACTGTATAAGAGAATATCATTGCTATGTGTACTTGGATACCATGGAGAAAAGGCTCTTTGGGCTCTTTCATCAATCAAGGTATTGTTAAATTTTAACACCTAAAAGTGAGAATGAAGAATCTTTCCTAGGATGGTGGCCAATTATGCTTCTCAACACCTAGATTACAAAATCCTTTTCAATATCATTGCCATCACAATTAAACCTATTGCTTGAGATATAGTCATACAGGTAAACAAATTGTCTTTCTTGATAGTAGATACATTCTAGACAATTCAATCCTTACATTGAAGATTGTTGAATGGGCCCAACAAACTACTCATGATGCCCTTACAATTAAGTTAAAATTTTGACAAGGCATATGATTGCATCAAATGTCCTTTCATTTATAAAAGGCTCAAATGGATTTATTTTTAACCCTAAATTACTATCACACATTCAAAATTAAAAAATACCAGTTGAATGAAGAACCTTCATTTGAAGGTGATGTCGTCATGACCTTTGAATGAAGAACCTTCATTCAAAAATGATGCCATGTCAAGACTTTCAAATGAAGATATTTTTTATTTTAAATATTTCATGTCCAAAATTCTTTATAAAAGGAACCTTTGCATGAAGGACCTTCAAATGAAGACCTTAATTCAAAGGTCCTTCATATGAAGGTTCCTTTAATGCCATCCCATTATAGCTCTTAGAGTTTTTAGAGATATTTTTGTTTCAAAGTAGAGATTGGACCATCAAATAGTGTCACCATGACTCTACCAAGATATCCATCAAATTGATAAACCCTGACTTAGCAACCACAAATTCACAAGAAAATTTCCTCTATTAGCCCTAAGGCATCAATTCAATGTGAAGTTTCTTGCTTTAACAAACCCCTAAATGCAATGAACCTCTATCATACTATGATGCACACCAATCCACCAAGTTACATTTCCAAGACAATGGGTGGATTGGTGGATGTCATTTCTATTTAGCCCTCAAACCCTTACGTAGGCACAACAGGGCAGCCCTGTATTTGATTTTTTTTCTCCCACAAAATAGTGATTGAGCACTTCAAAACAAATTCAAATGAAAGGGAACATGTATATTTATCTACAACAATGATCTCAAAGAATTTCAAGCTTGTATGGATCCATACAACACAAAAGAACTTCAGACAAATAGTAAAAACATAGAAAATTGCTTCAAGAACGTGGTATTTCATATGAAATTTTGGTATCAACTCCTCCAACAATTGCAATGGGATGGGAATACAATATGATAGAAGTGGGATAAGAAATGCATCGTTTGAAGCATCAAACCAATATGCAAAGATGAAAGAAAGTGCTAACCCCTTAAACTAACAAAAGTTTCTTTTAACTTTAAGCTTGTTGGGTAGCCAATTCTTTTAAGTTATCAAATCCTACCATCATACATAATCAAAATTTTGTTGTTTCAAATTATTATGAACACTAACTTTCACTATTTGAAGATGTTGAAACCTTGTCATAGAGAATTAGAACATTGATTCGACCACTCATCCTACCTTAAAACATACCAAAAGTCTCCTAGCAATTAGACATTGGAAGATTTAAGATGACTTAAACATTTTTTATTGCTAAAGCATAAAATTATGATGACTTTACCAGGCCTAGTACATACTCCCTCCCCGTTAACCATTTTGACATATGGAAATTAATTTTAAATTTTTTGCTATTTTTAGTCATGTAGGTGTCCAATAAACCACTTGGTGGTGTTTACCTTCAAGTTTATTTACTTGAATGAGGAGAAAAATTCCTTTGATTACAATTAGAGAATACATTTGAGGCCTTGGTTGTGTAACTGGTGGACCATAGTCACATTTAACACTTGTTACAAAGTTTGGGAGTTAAAATGTTAAGTAGATTTGATTTGTGATGGGCACATTTGGACTATATTAACAATAACTTGCAATCTATCAAGACTTGATTACCTTATAACCTATCAAATTCTAGCGATGAAATGATAGATTAATCATAATGTCACCTTGGGATCATATCACCATGAAAGAACTTCATCCAACATCCTTATGAGTGCAAGTACCATCAAATAGGTATTTGTCAGATTTGTCTTCCTCGAGCGAGGGAAATTTAGGAAGAGAAGAGGAAAGTGAGACATGTAGTAGGTCTAAAAGAGGGAGATCAACTAGAGGTCAAAAGATTAGAAGAAAATTTTGTAAATGCATGGAATTTTTTCTTGCTGAAGGGGGGTCATGTTCATATGATGATGAGAGAATAGGCAACATTGAGGTGCCCTTGAGGTACAAACATCTACGGAAACAATGGGTACCCAAGTAACTTCCTCCAATAAACACTGATATTTGTGTCAACGAGAGGATATATCGCATAGCACCATCACCATTACATGGTTTGGGCCTATTTTGCATGGATGATATAAAGGTTTATTATGAAAAAGTTACTTAATTAATGGAGTATGTTGGACTTTGTTACAGTTAAAAATATTGGATGCAACTGGTTCAATATACATGAAGTATGTGTAGGTATGCACTATCAGCAAACTATATACAGCTAAAAGATAAGGATCAAAATAAAGGAGTGGCTAGGTACATTGATGGAAGGCCAAAAGCATCAAGGAATATTGCAGGGTTTATAAATAGTACATGAACTAGGTCAACAAATAAGCAACCCAATTGCATATTTGATGCGCGAGAGGGAAACCATGTATTCCTATGTGTGATAAAATCAATAACTGCAAGGGAAGAGTTTCTGATCAATTACAATTTGAATTGCTTAGATACAAACACAATTACTATGGGGGTGGTATGTACTATATACCATTTTACCCAACCTCCAATTAAAGACTCCAATGTACATTTTATTATTATTATTTTTTTCGTAAGTCTATTGGTTTCATTTCGGTAATATTTTTTTATATTTAATTTTTGTCACAGCGGGACATTGATCATACGAGAAAGGCTCTAGCCTAGAGCACAGATCGCGATCCATCTTCAGGCACTTCTAATCGATAGGTTTACCTCATTGTAATTGTACAAATTAGATACGAGCAAAATATTTTATTATTATGTTTTTTTCATGAGTTTATTGGGTTAATTTTGATAATATTTTTAATTTTCTTGTTGCAGTCGGCTGGTCGGGGAAAGGCACCAACAGTACAACAGAGCATCCATATGGAGGTGCAGTCACTATTATGCGATTATGGCATCACATTTTCCATAAACCCTGTGGATATGATGAGGAATGCCCAAAAAAAATGCAATGAAGAAATCCTTCAGTTGGTATTCATAGTGCCTCAAACAAATGAGATAAGAGAAAGGGTTAAAATATTGTCTGAGAGAGCACAAAACTTGCAAGTAAGCTGTCATGAGATCTTTAATTATAACATAAGTTCATTCATGGTTTTATATTTTGTACTCTTTTATGTCATGAACTAAAATATGTGTTGTTTTTACAAGATTATTTATGTCCTTATCATGTTGTTGGCCATGATCAAGGTACTGCAAGTGTTGCCCAGGAAGTAGGGGTCAGTACAAGTGTCAATCCTGATCTTCCTGCACATACATCACATCATCCAACCCCATCATCCATGCCTATATTGTCAACTGAAATTTCGGCAACACATACCATGCAGGCATTCGGTAGTGCACCCTCTGGCAGCGAACACATGCCACTACATGTGTCAGTACATGTACCTGGTGATGTTTTAGCAACATTTCCTGGATCTTCCTGTATTACTGGTATGAGAACATTGTTGGTCACATTTGTGGTGACTGAGGATTTGGTTCCCATAAAGATAGAGAAGGTCCCAGGTACTTTAAAATATTTTAATTATTATTATATATAATCCAATTGAAATTTACTTATTGATCACTCTTTATAGACTAATGATCCCATGATCATTTTGTAGGAAATGATGTTTTCTATAAACATCTAAGTGATATTACATTGGATCACTTCGGGTTCACCATACGTACATGGTGGAATGCCCAAAATCAAGATTTAAAAGATGAGCTCATTAACCATTTAGTTGTGTTGTTCGGTGATAAAACATTCAACCAAACCAAGGTCCTTAAGAAAGCTGGTACCTATCTAAAGTATGTGAGGGACCAATATAGGTCACATTTAGAGAAGAACAAAAAGTACGAGTGTCCCCCCATGATTCCGAAGAGGGAGTGGAAGGACTTGGTGTCGGATGGAAAGGAGAAGGCTGAAAAGAAAAAAGGAAAGACACCACCAGTCCAAGGAAGGGATGTGATACTATCAACAATGTAATTATATACTGATTACTCTTTATTTTTACATAATCTAACGTATTTAAAAAATTTCATAGGCTGCGCGACACATCGAAGGAAACAAAGGAAAGACTAGAAAAACATGGGTAGCACAAACTTGGCTCTAGTGGTTATATGAAATTATCCGGGCGATTTGTAAGTATCAATAAATGAAATATTGCATCCAAATAATAAATTGAAAATAATTTTGGTTTTATCACACCATAGAAGAAAAATTCATGATCTTATGCAAAAATGCAGGGCTCTAATTTCAATAGAGCACCCACAAAAGAGGACCTGAAAATTTCCTTCCAGCAAGGCTATGGAGCCCTGACTGAACACCTAAGAGTCTCGATTGGGAAAACATAATCTTCCACTGCATCCAACACGCATGTAAATAAACTCAATAAATTTTATTTAAAATTGAATACTTGTGCAATCTATTCAATATTAATTTCCATAATAATAATGTGCCTATTTATTTTAAATAGATAAGAAATGATAATACTGCACATGACATTGGAATGCAGCCTGGTGAGGGTGGAGCACAACCTGCAGATGAAGGCCATGGTGTGCATCCTGGTACTAGATGTATTCATGTGCTATACAAAACATAGTATGGATTAATACAATTAAACATCTTTAATTACATTTGGTGTATTAATCAATGTAACCTTTTGTGTTTCAACTTTAGATCATGTAGAGTGTAATCAACATTTTGAGCATGATCAGGCTAGACAAGATCATGAACATGATGTGGCTCCATCAGGTAAAGAGGACCACTCTAATATTCTTTTAAACATAGTTAATTGCAATTGGTGTATTAATTAATGTAACCTTTCGTGTTTCAAATCCAGATCAGGATTTAGAGGGTGTTCAACATGTTGAGCATGAGGCTATAAGACAATATCAGGAACATGATGTGGACCCATCAGGTAAAGAGAACCACTCTAATATTCTTTTAATTAATGAAATAATTGTAACAATAATAATAAAACATATCAAATTACATTTATTTGTTATTGCAGTAGACCCCCCTTTGCAGCAGCATCCACGTTGTGAGTACATGACTAGGCATACATTAAGATCACAAGCAAAGCTCAGAACAAATGAAGGGGGGACAAATTATTTTGAAAATGATACTCCACTTCAGCTTTTTTCAGCTACAATAAAGAAACAAAAAAAAAGTGATTGTAATCATATTATGACAACCATATTTTTGATAATATGTAAAAACTGAAAAAATGAATGTTATATGTTAATGAATGAATGTGAATATGTTAATGAATAAATGTTATATGTTAATGAATGAATGCTATATTTTATTAATAGATGAATGAATGAATGAATGTTATATGTTATTACTGTAGGATGAATGAATGAATGTTATATGTTATTAATGGATGAATGAATGATTAATGTTATATGATCGGGTATGGGGAATTGAGAGTGATGTGAGGGGGCGAGGGGGGGAGACGGGGGGAGGAGCCAAATGAGCTTCCACCTTCATGTGGTTGGCCCTGTTAAGTAGAGAATATTAAACTATTCTTAAAATAAAGAGAAGCTCAATAAGGTAATGCACTTTTCAATATAAGAAATGCATCATTTGAAGCATCAAACCAATATGCAAAGATGAAAGAAAGTGCTAAATTTTCATTATACTTAGATGGATTTTCATGCCTTGTTCCAAAGCACATGTTTTAGAACAAGCAAGAAGGATTCTAGCAAGGGTTAAGGAATTTAGCTTTACACCTACCAATTGCATAGTTTACTTCATTCATCCAGCATATTGCCAATGTGTTTCACAATTGTTGGAATCATATCTTATAATTACAGAACTAGTAAAATTAAAATACGTAAGTTTCAAATATGGCATTACATATCTTTCTATTAATTTTTGAAAGAAAATATCAAAATGGAGAAGTATTAACAAAATAATCTGCATAATTTCTAAGAGATCAGGGAATTTTTTTGCATAGTTATCTTGAATATATTTAAGACAAAAGTAACTTATAGAGATTGAAGCAAAATATTGGTAGTCTAAAATCACCAGTCAACACATCTTAGTAGTATCTCAATTCAAGAGAACTAGGTCCACTATCCATTAGCCAAAGATTATTCTATTCTAATAGGGTTGACTGGTTGCTTATTTCTTTTTTATTATCAAGAATTCGTCAATATACACTTGGTTTTCCCGCCTTAGGCTAGAGAGTTTCTACAAAAGGCATCAAAGTAACCTTCAAGATTGAAAATGGCAATGAGTACAAGGTGAGTATAACTTAATGCTAATTGGGTATGATTTTATTTGTTCAAGACCAATTTAGATTCATTTTCTTCTCACACTACTTTTAATTACATTTATGTTTTGCTAATATCCATTTTCCTTTACATTCATATTCTTCTATACATATTGTGTTTACAATAATGTTTTCCTTAGATCAATTCATAAGATTATTTTGTTCTAATAGGGTTGACCGGTTGCTTGTTTCTTTTTTATTGTCAGGAAGTCATCAATATACACTTGGTTTTCCCACCTTCTCTTGCCTCGTGGCCAGAGAGTTTCTACAGAAGGCATCAAAGTAACCTTAAAGATTGGAAATGGCAATGAGTACAAGGTCAGTATAACTTAATGCTAATTGGGTATGATTTTATTTGTTCAAGACCAATTTAGATTCATTTTCTGCTCACACTACTTTTATTTACATTTATGTTTTGCTAATATCCATTTTCCTTTACATTCATATTCTTCTATACGTATTGTGTTTACAATAATGCTTTCCTTAGATCAATTCATAAGATTATTCTATTCTAATAGGGTTGACTGGTTGCTTTTTTCTTTTTAATTGTCAGGAAGTCGTCAATATACACTTGGTTTTCCCGCCTTCTCTTGCCTTGTAGCCAGAGAGTTTCTGCATAAGGCATCAAAGTAACCTTCAAGATTGGCAATGGCAATGAGTACAAGGTTAGTATAACTTAATGCTAATTGGGTATGATTTTATTTGTTCAAGACCAATTTAGATTCATTTTCTACTCACACTACTTTTATTTACATTTATGTTTTGCTAATATCCATTTTCCTTTGCATTCATATTCTTCTATACATATTGTGTTTACAATAATTTTTTCCTTAGATCAATTCATAAGATTATTCTGTTCTAATAGGGTTGACTGGTTGCTTTTTCTCAGCAAATTTCTCATTTTCCATAAAATTAGATTCTAGTGTGTAGTTTAATATTCACTAGTTTGATTTTTTCTTTTTTAGAAAAATTAGAATCCAATTCATAGGTTGTGCTTGATGTCCATGATAGTCCCATTGATCTCATGACTCATCATAGGTTTTATATTTTTCTCCAATTATTGATCAACATCAAATGTGACCATCATAATATCATTCATAGCCTCCATATTATACAATTATTCATTGCTCATTTTTCATACATAGTAACCAAATAATGCAGACCTAGAGCTTGGATTGCAGATGTATGCAAAAAATGATAAATCCCTACCTCTGTAAGCCTAATTAAACACAAAAACTGACATGTTGTTTGATATTTTAAGCAGTCATATGATTGTCCTTTTTCTACCTTGTAAACACTTACTCAATGCATACAATAATTTATTGAAATACAAAGTTGAGTGGCCTCTTAACTCTTGACATTAATGTCATTGCATTTGTCAAAACAGGGTTAATCATATTGTGATCTAAATTTTCATAATGAATTCTTCCAATATGTCCTTTATATCTAAGCATTGATGACAATCCATCTCGTCTTTTACTACCCCTTTTAAATGCTCATGGTCTTGGCACATCAACTTTATCTCTTTGATTGACCTATCCTTATGTCCTATCATTATCCCTATGGATGCACTTTGAAGCCTCCTACTACTTTTAAATATCACCCAGAGTCACCCTGATAAGTATTTTGATCCATTTGTATCTTCATCGACAAGAGATCATGTATCGCTAGGATATTATACAGTTTCCCCGACGTGGTGAGTCTCCCCGATGATAATTCTTTTGATCTCAAGTATATCACCAAGATTCCTACCAATGTAATCTTATTGGCGTCACATAAAGGGTCGGGTAGACATTCAAAACTTACTTCGATGGTATATGTCTTGCCGATATGCTTCCCTCGTGCTTCATCAATGATACAAGATGAGTATCTCGTCGATGAAACTTCATCATTGAGACCACATGCCAGTCCTCCCGATATATCTTCTCAAGCAATTATGATCGCTATAACATTCTTGATCTTTCATTGATATGCCTACATTTGAACGAATAGTTTTTTTTTTTTTAAATTGCATTGTTCCGTCGAACTTTTGACGAACCTCCAAAAGCATCCGACGAATTTGCAATATATCCGATGAACTTTCATTGTAATGACTTTCCTATTTCATCGTGAGTTTGATGAACTGTTGTCATTATTTTGATTTGAAGTATGTCACCAAGACTCCTACTGATGTAATCTTATCGGTGTCACATAGCGGGTCAGGTAGACATTCAGAACTTACTCCGATGGTATATGTCTTGCCGATATGCTTCCCTCGTGCTTCATCGATGAGACAAGATGAGTATCTTGCTGATGAAACTTCATTGCTGAGACCACATGAGAGTTCTCTTGATATATCTTCTTAGGAAATTTTGATCACTGTAACAGTCTTGATCTTTCATCGATATGCCTACATTTGAATAAATAGTTTTTTTTTTTTTAAATTGCATTGTTCCATCGACTTTTCGACGAACCTCCAAATGTGTCCGACGAATTTTCATCATAATGACTTGCCCATTTCGTCATTATTTCGATGAACTATTGTCGTTATTTCGATCTGAAGTATGTCACCAAGACTCCTATCGATGTAATCTTATCGGCATGACATAGCAGGTCAGGTAGACATTCAGAACTTACTTCGATGGTATATGTCTTGCCAATATGCTTCCCTCATGCTTCATCGATGAGATAAGATGAGTATCTCACCAATGAAACTTCATCACTGAGACCACAAGCCAGTCCTCCCAATATATCTTCTCAGGCAATTCTGATTGCTATAACAGTCTTGATCTTTCACCGATATGCTTACATTTGAATGAATAGTTTTTTTTTTTAAATTGCATTGCTCCGTCAAATTTTTGACATACCTCCAAAAGCGTCCATCGAATTTTCAATACATCCAACGAAATTTTATCGTAATGACTTGCCTATTTTGTCGTGATTTCGATGAACTGTTGTCGTTATTTCGATCTGAAGTATATTACCAAGACTCCTGCCGATGTAATCTTATCGATGTGACATAGCGGGTCGGGTAGACATTCAAAACTTACTCCGATGGTGTATATATTCATCACTGAGACCACAGGCCAGTCCTCCTAATATATCTTCTCAGGAAATTTTGATCACAATAACAGTCTTGATCTCTCACCAATATTTGCAATACATCAAAACTTTCGTCGTAATGGTGACGAACTTCTGTTGTTAATCTGACGCTTTGGAAAAGGTATGCCACTTGTGTTCTGGTTACTGTTCATCGCTAGATCAACGAAATGGTCGTCGTGGTTCCGATGAACTTTTTTCATTGATCCAACACTTTGGCAAAGGTATGTCACTTGTGTTTCAGCTACTGTTCGTCACTAGATCAATGAAGTTTTCATTGTCGTTCTGACGAACGTGTGTTGTGAGTTTGATGTTTTAAATTTTGTCTGAATATCGATGAAAAGTGAGCCATGACAATGATTTATGTGATTCGTCGATATAATGACAATAGATCATCGAAATTCCAACAAATTGTCATCAAAAATTGGAGTAGAATTCGGTAGTGCCAGGTACATGTCCTGACACATGTTCTGGCATGTGTTCACTGTCAGAGGGTGCACTATCAGATGCCTGCATGGTATGTGTTGCTGACATTTCAGTAAAAAATATAGGCACAGATGATGGGGTCGGATGATGTGATGTATGTGCAGGAAGATTAGGATTGACACTTGTACCAACCCCTACTCCCTAGGCAACACTTGCAGTACCCTGATCATGGCCAACAACATCATGAGGAAGCAAATAATCCTGTAAAAACAACATATATTTTAGTTCATGACATAAAAGATTACAAAATATAAAACCATGAATGAACTTATGTTATAATTAAAGATCTCATGATAGCTTCCTTGCAAGTTTTGTGCTCTCTTAGTCAATATTTTAACCCTTTCTCTTATCTCATCTATTTGAGGCACTATGAATACCAACTTAAGGATTTCTTCATTGCATTTTTTTGGGCCTTCCTCGTCATATCCATAGGGTTTGCGGAAAATGTGATGTCATCATCGCATAATAGTGACTGCACCTCCATATGGATGCTCTCCTCTACTGTTGGTGCCTTTCCCCAATCAGCCGATTGCAACAAGAATATTAAAAACTTTATCAAAATTAACCCAATAAACTCATGAAAAAAACATAATAAATAAAACATTTTGCTCATATCTAATTTGTACAATTACAATGAGGTAAAACTATCGGGTAGAAGCACCTGAAGATGGATCGCGATCTATGCTCTGGGCCAGATCCTTCTCCATATGATCAATGTCCCGCTATGACAAAAAATAAATATAAAAAAATATTACCGAAATGAAACCAATAGACTTACGAAAAAAATAAAATAATAAAATGGTATATTGGAGTCATTAATTGGAGGTTGGGTAAAATGGTATATAGTACATACCACCCCAATAGTAACTTTGTTTGTATCTAAGCGATTCAAATTTTAATTGATTAGCAACTCTTCCCCTACAATTATTGATTTTATCACACATACGAATATACGGTTTCCCTCTTGTGCCTCAAATATGCAATTGGGTTTCTTATTTGTTGACCCAAGTCATGTACTGTTTATAAACCCTGAAATATTCCCTGATGCTTTTGGCCTTCTTTCAATGTACCTAGCCACTCCTTTATTTTGATCCTTATCTTTTAGTTATATATAATTTGTTGATAGTGCATACCTACGCATACTTCGTGTATATTGAACCAGCTGCATCCAATCTTTGTAACTTTAACAGGGTCCAACATACTCCATCAATTCAATAACTTTTTCATAAAAAACCTTTATGTCGTCCATGCAAAATAGGCCCAAACCATGTAATGACGATGGTGTTATGCGATATATCCTCTCGTTGACACAAAAATTAGTGTTTATTGGAGGAAGTTCCAAAGGTACCCATTGTTTCTGTAGATGTTTGTACCTCAAGGGCACCTCGATGTCCCCTATGCTCTCATCATCATTAGAACATGACCCCCCTTCAGTAAGAAAAAATTCCATGCGTTTACATAATTTTCTTCTAATCTTTTGACCTCTAGTTGATCTCCCTCTTTTAGACCTACTACATGTATCCCTTTCCTCTTCTCTTCCCGAATTTCCCTCGCTCGAGGAAGATAGATCTGACAAATACCTAGTTGGTGGTACCTACACTCATAAGGATGTTGGATTAAGTTCTTTCATGGTGATGTGATCCCAAGGTGACATTACGATTAATCTATCATTTCATCGCTAGAATTTGATAGGTTATAAGGTAATCAAGTCTTGATAGATTGTAAGTTATTGTTTCTACCGTCCAAATGTGTCCATCACAAATCAAATCTACTTAACATTTTAACTCCCAAAATTTATAACAGGTGTTGAATGTGACTATGGTTCACCAGTTACACAACCAAAGCCTCAAATGTATTCTCTAATTGTAATCAAAGGACTTTTCTCTTCATTCAAGTAAATAAACTTGAAGGGAAACACCACCAAGTGGTTTATTGGACACCTACATGACTAAAAATAACAGCAAATTTACATTTAATTTCCATATGTAAAAGTGGTTAACGGGGAGGGAGTGTGTACTAGGCCTAGTAAAGTCATCATAAGTTTATGCTTTAGCAATAAAAAAAAATTAAGTCATCTTAAATCTTCCTATGTCTAATTGCTAGGAGACTTTTGGCATGTTTTAAGGTAGAATGAGTGGTCACATCAATGTTATAATTCTCTATGACAAGGTTTCAACATCTTCAAATAGTGAAAGTTAGTGCTCATAGTCATTTGAAACAACAACATTTTGATTATGTATGATGGTAGGATTTGATAACTTACAAGAATTGGCTACCCAACAAACTTAAAGTTAAAAGAAACTTTTGTCAATTTAAGGGGTTAGCACTTTCTTTCACCTTTGCATATTGGTTTGATGTTTCAAACGATGCATTTCTTATCCCACTTCTATCATATTGTATTCCCATTCAATTGAAATTCTTGGAGGAGTTGATACAATAATTTCATATGAAATACCACGTTCTTGAAGCAATTTTCTGTGTTTTTACTATTTTTTTGAAGTTCTTTTGTGTTGTATGGATCCGTACAAGCTTGAAATACTCTGAGATCATTGGTGTAGATAAATATATGTGTTCCCTTTCATTTTCATTTTTTTGAAGTGCTCAATCATTGTTTTGTGGGAGAAAACAATCAAATACAGGGATTGCCCTCTTTTGTCTATGTAAGGGTTTTAGGGCTAAATAGAAATTACATCCACCAATCCACCCACTGTCTTAGAACTGTAACTCAGTGGATTGGTGTGAAACATGGTATGATAGAGGTTCATTGCATTTAGGGGTCTGTTAAAGCAAAAAACTTGGCATTGAATTGATGCCCTAGGGCTGACAGGGGAAATTTTCTTGTGAATTTGTGGTTGTTAATTCAAGGTTTATCAATTTGATGGATATCTTGGTAGAGTCATGGTGACACTATTTGATGGTTCAATCTCTACTTCGAAACCAAAATATCTCTAACAACTCTAAGAGCTATATTGGGATGGCATTAAAGGAACCTTCATATGAAGGATCTTCTAATGAAGGACCTTTGAATTAAGGTCTTCATTTGAAGGTCCTTCATGCAAAGGTTCCTTTTATACAATATTTTGGATATGAAATATTTAAAATAAAAAAAATACCTTCATTTGAAAGTCTTGACATGGCATCATTTTTGAATGAAGGTTCTTCATTCAAAGGTCATGACAACATCACCTTCAAATGAAGGTTCTTCATTCAACTAGTATTTTATAATTTTGAATGTGTGATAATAATTTAGGGTTAAAAATAAATCCATTTGAGCCTTTTATAAATGAAAGGACATTTGATGCAATCATATGCCTTGTCAAACTTTTAACTTAATTGTAAGGGCATCATGAGTAGTTTGTTGGGCCCATTCAACAATCTTCAATGCAAGAATTTAATTGTCTAGAATGTATCTACTATCAAGAAAGCCAATTTGTTTACCTGTATGACTATATCTCAAGCAATAGGTCTAATTGTGATGGCAATGATATTGACAAATATTTTGTAATCTAGGTGTTGAGAAGCATAATTGGCCACCATCCTAGGAAAGATTCTTCGTTCTCACTTTTAGGTGTTAAAATTTAACAATACCTTGATTGATGAAAGAGCCCAAAGAGCCTTTCTCCATGGTATCCAAGTACACATAGCAGCGGTCTTCTCTTATATGGTTGGACATGATTTAAAGGAAATTAGCTAGGAATTATTCATTTAACCTAAGGTTTTATCATAATGCCATCACTGGAAAATTATGATCAAATTATTCTATTATGAAGAATTGGTCTATGTTCCTCTAGTAATCACTATAAATGTTTGTAAGGATAAAATGACTAATTGCATTAGGTAGGAGAGAATCAACTTTGATTTCTTCAAAGATTATATTCCTCTATTCATAATTTTGAAGGATTGTGTGTGGAGGAGGTTATCACTACCAAGAAGGGAGGAGACCTTTCCTTGCATATGTTTGTGGTGGAGGTATTAAAGATGAATTGTATGCCTCTATTTCTGTTCATTAGATCTAGCTTAGCCTAGCATATACTTGGGCTCCTTTTCCCCTATAAACTTAAATTTTTTTGAGTTTATGTTATGTAAGCATAATTCCATGCTATGTTGAAATATAAGAGTTGGATGAGGCCAAAAGGAAATAAAAAGGAAATAACCCCTTTTTAGTTGTACCTTTGAATTTTTTCTTATTGTTTTATGTTTTTAGAAACTTTGTGGACATAAGATTTGAGGTAGGTCATACAACAAAGAATAATATGTTCCCACCAACAACCAAGATGTGGGTAGATTATGGAAGTCTTTCCAAGACCTGAGATTGGTAGATAAAAATGTGAAAGACTAAGCTATTTTATTTTTTTGTCTTATCTTATACCATTTTACGAGAATTGGGGTGCCAATGTACGAGAAAATATTTGGAAACTAGGCATGAAAATTGTAGGTTAAAGAGAATGGGGGTGCCAAACCTACAGTACTCATTGTCCCTTGTTCATCGATTTTCCCTGAGTTCCCTCAACCTCGTCCTCGATGCTAGTATTGACCTTGTTTTCACTCCATACTCTTCCTCGACACTGGTATTGACCTTGTTTTCACTCCTCCAAACTCTTTGTCGGCGTTGGTATTGACCTTATTTTAACTCCAAACTCTTCCTCGACGCTAGTATTGACCTTGTTTTCACTCCTCCAAACTCTTCCTCAATGCTGGTATTGACCTTTCACTTCTCCAATTTGACGAGCTATAACCTGGTTTCATTAGGTTTTAGAGTACGTTAATTAAATTTCAAATTATGGTGCCATTTAGAGTAGTGAATATAAAGAAAGCCAAGCCTATTATAGTCATGAGGGAAATAATAAAATTCCTAGGATACTTTGTGAAACCAGTTTTCTTGGTTAAAGGGAGGCCATAAAATATACCTTTGGATTTTTTCAATCTTCAAATATGAGGATTTGCAAGGTTCTTAGGAAGATGAGTAATGGAAATGTGTGCAACAATAATTTTTGAACACACATGGAAACTCCTTGCCAAAGAAAGAGGCTTCATAATTTAATATGATATTTTTTCTCAGCTCTAGAAATGATATGTTTCCTTAAAGAGGAAGGAGAAACCTAAAAGGAAAAAGAGGTGCTTAGGAATCTCAACACTTCCTTATGATCAACCCCCTTCTATCCATAGGAATTGAACCAATTGGGCTTGGCTAAGAAGGATTTCCTATAACATTGAGTTTTATTCCACTATATATTTGATATTAAAGCTTTCTACAAAATATCTAGGCATTGAATATCCTAAATAATGTCACGTTTGTCCTCCAAGAGAGTGAGAAAGGATTCATTAGAAAAATGACCATTGAATAGTTGGGCTATAGAGTTAGGAAAAGTAGCACCTTTAATAAGGTTCCATGAAATACTATTAGCCAAAAGATATCCAAAGGCTTCCATAAAAAACACATATAAAGTAGGAGCTAAGGGGAAATTATGAAAAATTGAATGAAAACACCCAAAATCCTCAAATTTATGTCCATTCATGGTAATACAAGTATAACCATCATAAAAAAATTTTGAAAAAAGTAAAAAAAATTGAGGAACAAATCTTAGATGACATAACTAGTCCAATTCAACACTAGAGGTAGCAAGAGATTAATGAAATCGCCACAAGTTTTAAGTAGAAGTAAACTACCATTTTCAAGTACTAATGCTAGTATGAAATTGTGACTAGCTAAATGGAAAGAAAATTAGAAAATTGTAACCAACATTTGAGTGGAAATAATTAAAAGTAACCACACTTTTTGCATGGTTGAACCAATTTAAAAATTCAGCCAAAGGTGATAGTAAGAAAATTAAAATGCACCTATATGAAATATTTATTCTAAGAGCCAAATTTGGATGGGAAATTTAGTAAGAAGTAGCGTCGAAAGTGGAAAATTAATCATGAAATCATGGCTAATAGAGCATACAAAATATATTGGAAAAGTCAAGAGAACTTATATCTACACATAAAAACACTCAAAATAATAATTATATCATACAGTTCATTTGGGAATATATTACAATATGGCTTTTACAAAGCCTTTCAAATATACCTTCCCATTTGAACTACTATCTTACAAGAATATAACTAATTATTTAATAACAAAAATAAGCAAGTTAGTAAGGTGAATTTATTAATCTTAATCTTAATATTCCAACACCCTCCCTTAATTTTTACATTCCACACAACAAAACATGTTGATTGAAACAAACAAATATATATATATGCTAAGCTAATATCATTTGATTTTTCTTTAAGTTCTCCCTCAAGAACATCATTGGCTTGAGTTATACAAGTCCACACTGTGTGATCCTTTTTCTTACAATAATAACATTCACTTTTATTTTTTAATTATTATTACCTCATGAGTATAATACATTCTCATGTTGAGAATCAACTTTGAAATCTTTTCCATTGTTCTTTTTTCTTCTCCTAATAGGGCCAAAATCACATCATTTTATGTTTGAGAAGTTATTGAACTAAGCATAGAAATAACATTGTTGTATTTTCAAACTATTTAACAAAATATCCTTAGCATCTTCATCATCTAATAGAGCCTTGACTTCTACCAATTGTCTAATGAGAGATCTCAAATTTCTTATGTGATTAGACATAGTGATTATATCTCTCATTTTGAATCTAAATAGTTGAAGTTTTAGGGAAAACTTCACATTAACTATTTTTGCTCCAAATATTTTATTGAAATTATCCCAAATTTCCTATGATGATTTATCTAAATCTATACAATAAAATTTAATGTCAGAAAGGGAAAGACCAATAATATATTTGACTTTATCATATGTTTTATGTCATTCCAATAATTTATTTGCATTTGTAGGTGGTGTTTTGTTCCCATGCATGATTCTCTATTATTCATTTATTGCATTTGCATTTTTGTTTTCAAAGTATGAAATTTAAAACAATTTTTTTTGTTTAAAAGAATCTCTATCTTAAAAATATGAACTAAAAATATTTGAAAAGTTTAATGTCAACCTTATCACTCTAAAAAGTACAACTTAAACATCCCTTTCAAACCTTGTTACCAGTTTTGAACCACTCTCCAATTAATTTTTCCTCATCACAAACATTGACACCATTTTATTGTTCTAAACAACTTATTGAATCCTCTTATGCATCAAACTTATTTAATTGTTTCAAATTTTTATTTTTATTTTTTGAAAATATGACTTTTCAAACTTCACACTTCCTTCTTATTATTACCAAATGCCATTATTTTAAATGAAAAACCCATGAATTTTATAAATGCATTATTTATATAAGGAAACAAACCATATATCTCTTTTTAATGACCAACTTAAAGAAGATTGCAAATAGAAACTTGGCCATTGTAGAGAACATTGAAAAAATGATAACAAAGAATAAAAAAACTACTACAAAGACCTGGGATAGGCTAGAGGCCCATAGTAGAACATTCATCACAAAGCAACTAGCCTTTACAGTGATTTTTCACTCGTTGATTCCCTAAATAAAACCTTATCTTGAGTATAATCCACCATAGTCACATATCATCACATCATTCTTGACCATTTGATATCATGAAAAACCTCCAAAATCTAGTATTCAAATAACCCATATCATCGGCAAGAAAAGTTCCATCGGGGTGAAATGAAAAGGTCATACCGAGCATATAGGTCTCACCGATGAAGTTCCATTAGCAAGAAACATGTCTTGTCTCATCGATCAAAGCACAAGGATTTGTATCGGCCAGACCAACGCCATCAGAGTAAGATCCCTGAGTCAGTCTGAGTGCATTTGTCTCGCCGATGAAATATCATCGCCGAAACACTCATCTTGTCTTTCTGACAAAATAAAGAAACATACTATCACCAAGACAAACGTTATCGAAATGAGTTCAAAATGTCCTCTCAACCCACTATGTCACATCGATAAGATTACATCGGCAAGATTCTTGGTGACATACTTGAAATCGAAGGAATAATCATCGGGGAGACTTATAACATCGGAAAAATTGCTGAATGTCTTAGCGATACACCATGTCTCGCCGATGAAGACACAAACAGATCAAGATAGTCGTCGGGGTGACTCTTGGCGATATTTATATGAATCAGATGGATAGATTATGTGATATCGGTGTAATGTCTCCCTGACAAAAAATAATGTTTAATGAACGTTAGTCAAGCCTAAATAAAAGGATTGCCCAAAGTTTCAATTGTCTTGTCGATAGAACATTTGATGTGATAGTGGGTAAATTCGAAGATCAGCTACACTCGTGTTCAAAGCTAGGAAATTAATGGCAATATTACTACCATTAATTGAAGGTGAATTTTGCAAAGTTAGCAACAGAGGAACAGATGAAGGGCCAAAGGATCTTGAGGTCAAAGAATTCTAAATAAACTTGTAAGTTCCCTACAGTTAAATTTCTAGTTTTGTGATTCATAAAATGGAAAGCACTAGCTCAGGAAAAGCAAAAGGTAGGAAACAGAGTGAGAGTAATAACCCTAGAGGAAAAAAGCAAAAAATTGAAGCAGAGAAGGAACCGGGGATAGCTGGGAGGAATTTAAACCAGGACTTAATTGATCAATTTCCTGGCTAAAGACCTAAGACCAGACAATATGCACAACTTAGGGCAGAAGTGGAAAAGTTAGAGGATAAATGCAAGCATATACGAGACATATGGACCCTAATTAGGGGATATGAGTTGTTTATTTTTCATTACCAATGAAGGAACCGATACGAACCAGTGTGCAATCCTTGGAAGTTAAACCTAGGGAAACTAGTCTGCCCCAATGTATTTGTAAATGTATAATTGGTGAAGATGCTAGCTGCCTATTATAATCCAAAATGTAAAGCTATGTGTGATCCATCAAGAAAATCGTTTATACATGTATCTGAAGCTGCCATCTGTGAGGTTTTTAACCTAGAGGGAGTGTGCGGTGAAAAAATTGTACCTGAAAAGCTGGAAAAGGAATTCTAGAGGATGGATACTTTGTACAAGGGTTGGAGGTTGCCACTACACAGGTCTAAGAAAGATGGTGTTTCAGTTCCACTGAATGACAGTGATGGTCCCCCATTCCATGTTGTTTTGTTTGAACCCTACATGAGGTACACATATTTTTCAGTGTGTCAAGTGTTGGGAATGGAGGCCCCTGAGTACATGTCAATTGTACCCATGGTAATTGCAGCGGACATCCAATGTCACAATTCAAGGTTTTTTTATTATGCTTCACACATTTTTAAAGTACTTGATTCAGGATTGATGGCATTAAAAAGTGGAGCTCCTATCTTGCACTTGGATGCTTATTCAATCCTAATGAATATGATACTTTATTATGGACAAGAATTGCAGATGTGGCCTAAAAAACTAAGGGTTGTACAATTTGATAAGGTAGGAAGGTTATTACCAGTACAACTCTGGACTGCCACCTAGGATTGCAGATTTGCTAATTCTTGTTATCTACATTTTGAAGAGTTTTTTGTGAAACCACTGTACAGATTTTACAATCATCATTGTGAATACTCATTGTTTGATGAAATAAAAAGGTTTTTAAGGCCCAAGGATTTCAATGGACCTATCAACCACAATTGGGGAGACTAGTACTATCTAGAAGATGTGACCATGATAAGAGTATATGGATTTGATGATGGACCCTTCATTTTGCCCAAGACGATGCCTGATAGGATTGCATATTTGGAGATTGCTAGGCAATTGGACTTTTCAGATCTTATGAATCTGAGTTCTTTTGGAAAGCAGGCATTTATACCTAGTACATTATGCTTCGGTGATTTCACTGTATTAGCAAGTGATGGATATGACATGGTTCTCAAAAAATTTATGCAATACAACATGAAGAAGGGTCCACCACGAAAAGGATTCGATCTAGAAGGGTATATTGATTTTACACAAAATAAAATGAACTTGGGAGGATACAATCACATACCCTATCTATATGATGACTTGATCAAGAATTTGGAAGCAGAGGAAGCATAATTTTTTTTTGATGAGTATAACAGGGGATTTCAAGATACATAACTAATATCTTCTGATGAAGAGGCATCTGGTGATGGTAGGCCTAGCAGTACAATTGATAAAATTTCTAGATTGAGAACTCAAGACTACAAGTATGTTCCCAGGAAACCAAATGTTGAAGAGAGTGCAGATACTGACACAAGGTAGATAGCATATAAATCATTTGTGGCCAATGATGAATTCATTAAAATATCATAATTTAATACCTTTTTGTGCAAATTAAAAGGAAAATCAATAAGGGAATCATTGGAGAATATTACACCAAGTAATGAGGAACAATTGTTGAATAACTTAAAATCAAGTGTGGAAGAAGAAATGAAGAGAATGACCCCTGAGAAAGGAAGCAAATTATTAGAAGATGCAGATGTCATGATCTTTCCAGGGTTGGATTTAAACTCTATTTTGGTTTTTGATAGTTTTCTAAAGAATAGTAACGCCACACATAAACTCACTCCTGAGGGGGTAACAGAGATCTATGCAGGATCTAAGTATAACCCAGATGAGGGATAACTTATGATATGGGCCCTGTATCCTCCACACAATAAATCTATTGTAATCAATACTGAAAAGGATTTTGGACATGTAATGATGTTAAAAGTTTGTGAGGTTGATCCAATAGCTACAATAGAAATTGGCATTAATGTGGCCAAATTAAATAAAGACCAAATCCAAAAGCTAATCAAGGAAAAATAAATGTATAAGATTAATAACGAGAGACTACTTAGAAAAAATGATCACTTGAAGGACATGATGGGAATCACGTTGGGATCCACAAATAAATTGACTCATGGTAAAAGCTCCCAGGCAAGAGACCAGTGGGAAGAATCAAATGCGTACTCACAAGGTAAATGTGATGCACTCACTACAATAATAAGGAAGAGGTAGACCAATTTAATGACTTGGTTGAGTAAGCTCTGGGGAACACATTCACACAATTTTACTTCACTACAAGAACATAAGAGGATAGATGGCAGGATCTGAGAGAAGTTCTAGGAAATAAACCAAAGGGATGCTCCTAATAACATAGCTATTGATACTGGAAACCATTTAATGAAAAAACATAAACTTACATGATGAATTGCAAGGTAATGAGCAGGGGATGATCAATGTCACAAAAAAAGGAGTACCAATGTTGTTAGAAGATGGAGGGGAACTAAAGGGAAAAGATAGATAGATCAAGGAATGTGAGACGATGATGCAAACAATTTTGGAGACAGCCACAGGAAATGATTTAACAATGGACGGGGCATGTGAACAGAATGAGAAGATGTTTGAAATGGAGATAGCCATAAGGAATGCGCTAGAGGATGTTGATACACATGAGCGGCCAACTTACCAAGATTATTTGTCAAACATATTTTTATGGCTTAATAGAGCATAATTTCTAGTTTGTTATTGTTGTTAAGAAAAAGACATTTCTGAAAGGATGCGCCCTTTCACAATTTTGATATATTTATGTATGTTTCATAATGTAAAATAGATATAGGCAGATAGGAGAAAGATACAGTAGATAGTTTGCAATGAAACTTTCCTTTAAAAGACTCAGATGCATGTATGAATTTCGATGAAGTTAATGAAGATGTCTGAACTTGTGGCCTAATCTTGGTATCAACTGTTTGTGGAATTATGCAGTTATTTGGTTGTCTCCATTTTGATGCTTTTATGTTGTTTAAATTGATATATCAAGCATATATTCAGTTTACCAATACACATTTGTTGATTTTATGTGATGTGATTATTTGGTTCTTTCAAGTAAATATTAAACCCTTCTAGCCAATCACAGTAACTGAAGAGTATTAATTGGATCAATAAGAAGAATCAAATAATTAGGATTGTCATTCTATCTCAAGTAGAGTTTTTTATTCATTTACTTGCATGTTTATACAAGTTATAAACTACATCTGTGTGCCAAACAGTTTGAATTATTGCCATCATAGATTACACTTTTCTAGATCTTCATTAGACTCCATACACCCAACAAGGCACTGGTCTCACGCTTTCATCTTTTAGTTTATCCATTTTATTTTTTAATTTTGTTAATTGAACATATTCTAATATTACACATACACTTTATTAGGATTATATCTGTTCACTGTAAGATTGTCATTGTGAATAGATTGTTGTAAACAAAATCCAGTTACAATGCCAAATGTAGCAATTGTTGTGTTGTGTTTGTCAAGTTTCATTAACCAAGCTATTTATTGGGATGAATAAAGTTGTGTTATGACCCTTGGTCTCTTTAAAATAATTAGACAATATTAGGGAGATCGGGAAGGGGAGAAAACTAAACTCCTTCAAAATAGGGGTAGTTGTGGGTTTGTTGGTTTTCTCTGTATACTATATATTAGTTCCTCTAGGATAAATAAGTCATTGTAGAAATGAAAGATGTTTGATTATCTACCTAATATTGTTTTGTGTTTTTAAAATGGAAGAGATCTACAACTTTATAGAAATTTCTATATGCTAATGGTCAAATTATTAGACTATTTAGATCATTTTAATTGACTACTACATAATAGTTTGTGTTGAAAGAATTGTTTCCATTCTTTGTAGTTTTTACATTGGAATACAAATCATATTTAATTTCATGCCAATATACTTCTTTCATAAAGATATTTGTTTGATTTTTCCTTGATATTTTCATCTTAAAATTTTTTAAAATGTATTTTATAATATAGAATTATTTTCAAATTGGGACAAAAAGAATTCTGAGAGATATATTTAATCATAAATTTTACAATCATAAATATCATTTAATTTTTATGTTGTAACTTCATTACTTTTAGTTAAAATAAAAATAACTTAAAGTTATATATACATATAGTTAAATTGGTAAGGTTGTTTGTCCATTTTATTTTTTAATTTGTTAACTGAACATATTCTAACATTACACATACACTTTATTAGGATTATTTCTGTTCAATGTAAGATTTCCATTGTGAATAGATTGTTGTAAAATAAATCACATCACTTAAGTCTGCTTAGTTCGCAAAGGTAGACCCACCTAGGTTTTGCAGCACCCGAAGAGAAGAAGGTTCAAATCATTTGGCCTTGTTTGTTACCCTAAAACATATCAAGAGATTGGGAACCTCTTGAGGTATCCTTAACTGTGTTTTTGAGAGCTAACAACCTCCAAACCTCCAAATCCATAAAAAGATTCCACTTGTACGGCCAAATTCTTGCCAAACCCAAAAATCCTTGTTTTAGACCAAAATCATGAGGGTTTATTGAATCTCCTACTTCCACAACCTCCCATACCTCAAAACCAACTCAGACACAACCCATTAGGTCTTTACATGGATAAAAATTCATAAAATGATATCTCCCATACATATTTTGTTGAAACCTAGGCTTGAACCTCTTATTTCACATGCTTTTCTTCACAAAACTCTTGAGGACAACAGCTATACCTTCTTTATTTCTCATCCTACGCCATATTAATGCATCCTACAATTAAAACAGTATCCATGGGGCCTCTTACACAAGCTACAATAATCACAAAAAGTGTAAGAGCCCCTTTATATCATGTTTGGACTACAAAACCCCCAAAAATAGGGTAACCAGGCTGTATGCAAAGAAATGAAGCTTTCTAACTCAAATCAATGCCTTAAGCACTCAAATAAGATTCAAATCAAAGCTAACACATATCTTCACAATATGGAATTCATTTCACATCAAAATATGGTTGTATGTGACCGTACAATGCTGCAAAACAGGAAAAATGCAGAAATTTTGAAGAAAAACATAGATTTTGGAATGTCAAGAGCTTGTATTTTAAATCCTCAACCATCAAAAACCTTTACAATGATAACTTTATGCCTTTTAAAGGCCTTAACACCTCAACCACTGAGCAACAACCTCTAAAACTGACTTTTTAACCTTTTATGATTACATGAAACATAAAACACACTAATTTCAAGGTTGTTAACATCACTATTGAAATGTTTTAATTTTTTGACCTTTCAAATGTATTGAAACTCCTAGGACACCTCTAAGACCATGCTAGTGGCTTGATAATAGCCTTATTATTGATAGGAAACTAACCTTGCACCCTTTTACATGTAAATTCTCCAATTTTCCTTAAAAAGGCTACAAAACTCTTCAGTGCAAGACTCAAACTCATAACTCAAAACTTCACCTAAAACATGACTAATGGTCTTGAGTGACCTTATTCACAATAAAACATTCTTGAAATTCCTAAACCAACCTATTGACCTCCCTAATTATCATCACATGATTAAGCATAGAAGATGAGGTATAGGTGCTCTTGCACCACTACCCCATCAAAAATTTGCTCACATTACACAAAGCCACAATGTTCATCCAAGATAAGCCAATCAAATCCTACCTTTTGTGTCCTAGTCATCAAATTGGAGATGATCCTAAAAATGACATTGTGAAGGGTGATTGGTCTAAAAAATCTAAACGACTTTGCAATTATTTCACTACTACGATCAATGTGTCATCTTTCATGAAATTTTCCAAAATACTATTCATTATGATCATATGGAAATTTCTAGGAGAGCTACAATAGTTGTAACATCATGAATTAAAATTAAACATTAAAATGTACATCATGAATTAATTATGTAACCACATAAGTAAAATATAATTCTATCAAGAAATTAATATCAAATAGATAATACAATCGCATAACTCATACATTTCAATGTCATTTATCTTCTTCTTCATCCAAATCTTTGTCTGTATCATCCGATTTAGATTCGACATTGTAAGGATTGGTCATATCATCATCGTCGTCATTGATATCAGTTTTGATAATGTCATCATCCACATGGATATCATCTTCATGAACATTAACTCCTACATCATCATGATCTAGTACCTCCTCTTCTACATCTTCGTTAGGCACATCATCAACTAACTGTTGATCTTGATCATCATCTACATCATCTTATATTTCTTCGGTATCTTCTTCTTCCACCACATTATACTTTACTAGCCTTCCTCTTGGATCATGTCTAACAACATATGACCAACCCGGTTTACCTGGAACCTCTGAGTAAAATACTTGCTCACATTGGCTTGGAAGAACATATGGCTCATTTCTAGCTCACTCAAAATACCTTGTATTAACCATGGTAAATCCATTATCATGTTCAATAACAGTTCTCTCAAGATCATTTCATTCAATCATAGCCTATACCATAAGATGACAAACAAAACTAATTTGAAGGACTTAAAGTCACACTCAAGTATATCATCCAAAATCCCATAGTATTGATTTTCTAATACTTCTGGATGTATGTCGCTTCTACATAAAACATTAGTCACCTGAAAGACTCCAGTTATCTTAGAATCACAAGTTTTTTTTGTGTCATCTAGCTTTTTGATTCAAAATTTATGACCATTGCACCACATAGCCTTGTGGTGTTTCACCTGCAATATGTCAAACATGTAAAAATTATTGCAATATCATCAGTTGATAAACATATTTATTCTTGGCCGAATGTATGCAAAGAAAAAAATCTCAACATATATATACATCAATATAATTGAAAATAATTAAATAATATGGGTGATTAATATATTTATACATACCTGTTTATCTCTTAAACCATATGCTAAATCAATTTCCCTTGGTGTAACATTGGAACCTCCATTACGATGAGCTTCTTTAACCAATGAAGCCACACCTTCCCATGTTAATGCGCGACCAGATTGTTGACATCGTTCAATCCATACCGTCATCCAATCAAGATTATTTCTAACATAGAAATGTAGTGCATCCAACTCTCGACCAACTGTATCAAAAAAAATTAAAATTCACAAATGATGTATAATTAGTTAATTACCACGGTATAAAACCTTAATTTATAATTGATGTATATTGAAGATTAATAATTAAATAAGTACAATATACATAAAAACCAAATGTAAAATGTATTCTAATTAATCTCCATGACCATCTTATAATTACCTGTAACTTTCCTCAATCTACCTTTCCCCATCAGGTACTCCCCTTCGAATTGTTAATGGAGGTGGAATCCCAAATGCGATCTACATGGATCTTTGCTACAAAATTAGGAAGATATTCAGTAAAGTACACCATGTTCTGGTATACCATATATCCCTCCACCATAGAACCCTCAAGATGTGCTCTTTGTCTAACCAAAGCCTTCAAAAATTTCAAGTGCCTCTCAACCATCCACATTGACCTTGTGTGTACAAGTCCACACAATTCAATCTCCTCAACCTGGTGTATGAGGTAGTGTTCTTGTGCATTGAAAAATGTCGTAGGTAGACACTTTTTCATTTCACACATTAGACGAGGAATTTTTCTCTTCCAATAATTTTTATCTTCTTTATGAATTGCTTTAGATGACAACCATCTACAAGTGATTCAAGGCACAAATATATTAACGAAATTTAACAAAAATATACAAAAAATTGAACAAATATCACTACTTACCTCATATATTTTCCAAGATCATATATAACTTGCTTGACATTATTGTCAAAATTGTCTAGGAGAGATAGAGATAGAACGTACTGCAAAAATTATAAAATGATCTTTTCATTATTTTTCCAAAAGTAGTAAACATAATACACTGAAAAGTACATGCAGTATACAAATATATATATAATATACCAAAATAATTACCTTAATGAAGGTATGCCAATCATGCATTTTCATCCTTCACCCAAATTCACCTTTCTTTGTTATGATATTGTTTATGTTTGCAGCAAATCCCGTGGGAAATCGAATTTTCCGTATGACTTATTTTATAGCATTGCTTTGCTACTCCTTTAATAACCAAGGAAGGGCACTTATATTAATTTGGTCTCCATCGCTATTTAATTGAATGACATTTTTCATTACATGATTGGCTTCCTGAATGTCACTACAAATTTTGACAATTTTTTCTTTGTCATGCCTTCCATCCAATATTTTCCATAACGTTTTTATCATATTCTTTCTGATATGCATTGTATCAAACAAATGCACAATTTGTAGCTGCTCATAGTAGGTCAACCTACTAAATTGTCTGGGATAACTTTTCAGTCCCTGTGGAAGCTGGCCATTAATGCCTTGACGACCTTCATGAAGCATATAAGTTAAACAAATTAACAACGACAATCATTGTCAATTATAGCATGAGTAAACACAACACAATATAAAAATATAAATTCAAAACATATCATCTATGATAGATAAACAATTTTATCTAATGTATAACCTTGACAATTAATTCTATTATATTCCAACTTCCATAGGCGAGGTGTCATTCTCCGTGGTTTTGATGTAGTCTCTTCTTTCCCATTGAAAAGATATTTTTCACTAGTTCGATACTTATGATTTATGTGGAGGAAGTGCCTATACTCATCAAACACCTGCTTTCCTAAACTTGTTGAACGATGAGATTTCATCTTTGGACCACAAATGGGACATGCAAATTTTCCCTTTATTTGAAGACCTGCAAATCATATATAATTGGATTAAATATGTCAATTTTTATAATTCTATATAATGAATAGATTATTTAAAAAATATGCATGGTATCTACTTCATAAAATTAAATATCGTTAAAGTCATGCAATCAAACGTTATAACATACCAAAAAAATGTGTTAGCCCAGGGGCATCATGAATTTTCCATACAAGCATTGCATGTAATTGAAATTGTCTTTGTCATATTGGTCTAGATACGTCATACATAGTGATGCCATTCCATAACTTTAGTAACTCATCGATAAGAGGCTCGATATATACATTCATATCTTTAACTTGGTACTTACCTAGTTGAATGAACATAAACATTACATAATTATTATAACCATTTTACTGCAATATATATAAATTAATGTACATGACTATTAAATGAAAAAAAAAATTTATTATGCAACAAATAATACAAATGAGATGCTTCTACGTTAAAAAAAAATTATGTAAACAAATACCTGGAACAATCATTTCCAACATTATGTGCTCCCTCTTTATTGACATCCATGGAGGAATGTTATTGTTGATAACAAAAACAAGCCACACCGAGTAAATAGATCTCAACTCTCCAAATGGATTGACACCGTCTGCTGCCAATGAAAGCTTGAGATTACGAGGTTCTTCTTTAAAGTTTGGCCATTTTTCCTCCATGTCCATAAATGCAGAACCATCTGCAGGCATTCAAAGAATGTCATCTCCACTTCTATTTTGTGCATGGTAATACATAAATTGTGCTAAGATTTCGCACCTAAATAATTGTTGCATACATGGAATAATGGGAATATAATGAAGAACCTTGCAAAGCACCTTTTTTGTTAGTTGATTTGTTTGATATCTACTGATATGAAATTTTGGGCACTCTATTGAAAATTCATGTTGTTTATGATATATAATATGATCATTGAAAC
Source organism: Sequoiadendron giganteum (assembly GCA_007115665.2). Classification (NCBI taxonomy): domain Eukaryota; kingdom Viridiplantae; phylum Streptophyta; class Pinopsida; order Cupressales; family Cupressaceae; genus Sequoiadendron; species Sequoiadendron giganteum. Next base: position 781,792,776 of record CM021100.1, on the reverse strand, counting down.
ATGCATCTATTGCTTGATACTCCATTCCAATATCTTTCATAATGCCAAATAAATCTCGATATGAGCGAGGTAAAATATTTGATGGTGGTAACAAAAATTCACCAATCAATCTACAACAAAAAATAATTTGTTAATATAAAGAATATTAATGGTACATATTTCATCCTTTATTTACTAGTTATGAACTAACAACAATTAAAATACATGAAAAAAGATGACATATATGACATACCTTAACATCCATGAGATTGCTATGTTGGATAAACCATTCATAACCTTCAAGTTCACCAGCAACAATACAATAGAGAGAAGAGTTGTTTGGGAGCCTTCATAAAGGGGCTCATATGCCTTCTCAAGTATAGGTAAATCATGAACATCATCAAAGTCATCTTGATCAACATGATCAGTTGTGCCACTAAATGTGTCATGGGCCAATTTATTTGTACCATCATCTTCAACTATGTTTTTTGGCGCATGATCATCTTCTTCCATAGGATAATTAACTTCATCTTTGATATTCATAGCTCCATGTTCCTCCGCTTGCAAAACCACATTCTTCAAGCTGTGATAATCCATAGCATGTGCCCTAGGGTGCCCCACCTTTATAATAATGACAGACACAAATAAACCATGATCATGATCAAGTATTTTATATATATATATATATATATATATATTAAAAATGTTAAAACAATATAAACACATATAATGAACAACTTACCAATGGACGATAACCATGCCCCCCTTCATCATGACCATGCTGCCTACAATGTTTCTCAGCTGTTGTGATTAAAATTCTTCTCGTCTTTAAGCCCTTGCAATTATTGCAAGGATAATAACATTTCCCATCACCCTTTCTTTTCAATCTAGCCCACAATCTATCAAGTGAATCTTCATTTTGTTTTGGACTAATATTATCTAACATGATTTTTCTTTACCAAGCTTGAATATTTAGATCTTCAAAAAATATCAAACTCGCACTCCAATAATTTTTAATCATAGACAGGTAACAAAATCTAATAATTATGGTATTTTACACATACAAAAAATTCGGCATGCAACCACCCATGCAAAAGAGAAGATAGTCTAAAGTTAATGACCCCAAAAAACAATTTAAAATGATAATTCCAAAAATTATTAAATTCTTATTTTACTATGATTTCCAACTGTTAGACTCTTAAAATTAGAATATTGAACTTGCACAAAAAAATCTGGAAATGAAATTCTGAAAATGCAAGTATAAAAATGAAATCTGATGAGATGTTGCTTTAAAATATGATTTTCAAACCTGGAAGTAAAAATCTGACTTCACAAATGAATTCTGGAAATAAAATAGTATGGCATAATAAAGAGTTTCATTTGAAGTGGACCACCCTATTATATGCCTTGATAAAGTTAAAAGATCTATGAATTTTATCTACAATATAGCCTGCATAGTCATCAGTCTTATTCACATCCCTTCTTTGGATATCAATAGGCAACACCATTAGATGACCTCCTTGAAAGTTCAATCCATTAAGGGAATAATGAAAGGGTCTTCCTTAATGATTACATCCATCTGACAAAAATTAGTGTATGGTTGAATAAGGATGATATCATTTCAAAAGACTAAAATGATTGTTGAGACCGATCCTTACATATTTATGTTGAATACAATACATACAAACAATCTTGTATAGACCTTCACTTCCACACTCTCGAATTTTTTTTTTTGTAAGGACAACACTTCATTTGCCTAGTTTTGTAGGTTAAGCTAAATCTTGTTCTCACAAGCAACTTCAAATGTCTCGTACACTTCCATCTACTTATGAAGCAAGCCTCTATCTAAATTGACTTCACCATTACAATAGTGCTTCAAAATATCATAGGTCCATCCTCTGGTTTAATATGTCAAATCTATTGCCATTTGTATTGAATTTTCTTCCATCCATGTAATTCATGTCTTTGGTCACAATGTTTATTCTAGAATCCATATACAACTTCCTCCCTCCTATTGACATAGAATCAGTATGGAATACTATCTTGACTATTAAGCTAAATATTAAAAATTCATTAGAGCTTATACTATGAAAACGAGAATAAGAATAAACCATAACCTTATTAGAAATTGAAATAGATAAGGGGTCACTCTATTCCACACATATTCACATAGACAATGAACATGATATTTGGGGTTCCTACTTACTATTTTTCTGTTTATTTATATAATAATAAGGTTACACTACAATATTTTTGTTCTCTTTTTATTTGCTCTAACTCCTATTTCCTCTGATACATTCAATCATACTAGTATTGTGCTTCATGTCAGAACATTATATCATTGATGAATGAAAACAATGTTCAATGCCATGAGGCCCAAATGATATTCATGCATTGGTCTTGAAATGTCATCAAACTGAGACTAGTCATTGTTATATAGTATCAAAGTTTCATTGATACTATTAGTCAGTATGATTTCTCATGTGAATTGATTAAAGATTGATAACCTATATATTCATAGGGTCCAATCATTATGTTTTACAATGTATTGGCCAGTTTACTGTTCAATTATATTTCTAAAATAAAATATAGTAAAATATAAAACAGTGATATTTTATATCTACTCCACTGTAAATAATAAAGACTGTAGAAATTTCCTTCCAATTTGAGTGTTGGAAGTCTTTATTATTTACAGTGGAGTACATAGAAAAGATCAGTGTTTTATATTTTAATATATTTTATTTTTCATTGTATTTGATCAACAAATATAGTTTGATGATGATTCTTTGATTAGTGCTACAATATTAGTATCTTGGGGTATTATATATGCAGATATAAACTACATTTGTATGATGCTTGATGTTATACCCATGTCCACTATTTATCACCATAATTGTTATTATTATGTATATGCAATATAGGGATACTATAGAGGTAAGGAGAAACAAGCAAAGAGAAAAGATTTAAGGAAATGGACTTCAAAGAAAGGCATGACACTTTACAATAGATTCCCAAAAGGAGATCACAGTCATGACTATTCAAATAAACAATGATTATTCCATGTCATAACCATGAAGGGGGCATTGAAATTAATAATAACAGTGATAGGGTAGTATGATGAAATTTAAAAGATACATAAAGAAAAGTAACTGAGCAGTCAAGAGGGCTTTTAAAACATCATAAATCTTATCAAGGGTTCATTTTATTCATAGCAGTATGGTAAACTAATAAATATTTCCATCTCACAAAGTTTCAAAAGAGGACAACCTACAAGTGTATTAAGGAGTGCATGGACAATATCTCAAGGAGCTACCACAATTAATTTCTTCAAGTGTTATGCAAGGCCATTGAAATCAAATGAATAGACTCATGCATAACCTAAAAGACAAAGGATAGTCAAGTTGCTAGAGGGCAGGTATCACAAAGGATATGGGATCACTTTCAATAGAGATGTGATGCACTTTTATGTTTTTTGTTTTATTTTTCTTAATAAGGTCAAATACTTTCTTTTAGTGTCTGAATATACCACATAGAGATTAAATATGCGTACTCTCAAATAGAGTTGAATTATATAAACAATAGTCAGATGCCTCCCTTAACATAAAGGACAATCTAAAGTACTAAGGAATTTTATATCCTTTATAAGAGATTTCCTTTAACCATATAAAAACTTGAGAGGGTAATACACGGGTTGCAAGGAAAGTTAAAAATTTATCATAAGTAGCTCAATCCAAAAGGAAAAAATTAAGCATGGAAAATCATGAGTAGGTTGACCAGCTTGACTAAAAGCACAAGTTATTTTTTATAACATCTTACCTAGATATTACTTGATAAGGTAAGGAGTGCTCTTTTCCACTCAGTTTCATATGGTGGCATATCTACACACAAATCACCAAATTGTCAAATAACTAAATAAATTATATTACTTAATAAAAATGTTACATCATGCCATTCATGTCAAAATCAACTCTTCTTATCATAAAAAAATTGGTTTCCAATTTGACAGGTTCATCTTTTGATTCCTATACCAACTTCTAAAGGAATTTTGTAGCTTATACTTCTACATGAGGAGACAATTTCATCTTGTAAACTATTCCAAAGTACAAAACAAATAGAAATCATATAATTTGCATGATAGTTATAGCTTTCTAGATGTTTGGCAACATCTAAAATTTTTAAGTGAACTGAGAAAAATAGAGAGGCCTTGACCTTCATTTTTTTATTTTTAAGTTTGTTTCTCTAAATATCTCACAATATTTACAAATTGGTTGCTTTTTTTATTTCTTGTTCAATTCAAAAATAGATACATTTGTATAGAGTCAAGATGAATTCAAGAACTTCAGGTAACAAATATACCATAACTGCTTTTATAAGACACTGGCATCTAAGGTCTAAAATCTATTTCTGAAACTTGACAAAGGGAAAAATACATCTTTATGAAGTAGTCTTCAAAAATATCATAGCTAAATGGCTCTAACTATCCACTATCAAACATTCCCAATTCTTTGTTCAACCCTCTAGGCCTGAATCTTGACAGCTATTTCACTCTATAGCTACCCCTATGTCTTTGATATTATCTAGTTATGGCTCCCAAATCTATTGAAAATTGATCATTAGGGTTAAAATTGAAACCTTGCAAATATAATCTTTGTCCAAATCCATCAACAATTTTCCATCAGTTATAAACAATTCCCTTATAAATAATTTGTGAAGTCAAGTCTAAAATCTGGAAATGAAATTCTAAAAATGCACAAGAGTAAAAATGAAATCTGATGAGATGTTGCTTTAAAATATGATTTTCAAACCTAGAAGTACAAATTTGACTTCACAAATGAATTCTGGAAAAAGACAATGACTACCCTCAACCTGGCGATATCTTCTTGAGTTTTTTCTAATTTTTCCCAAGAAAATTGTCGAGCAAAACACTATCGCAATAAATAGTCGAGCTCATTTTTATTTATGTACTTTGCAAGTCCATTGAAATTTCGGCGAAAAATCTTCGTCGAAACTTCGATGCAAAATAAGGTTCATCGAAATTCCGATGAACGTTGGGAATAAAATTTTTTTAAAATGAAAATTTTGCACAAGTACCCGATGATACATGTGATTATATAGCTTTCATTGGAAATTTTCATCGGATTTTGCAATCAAATGAGTTAGTGCTCCATTTCAAAATGAATAAAAAGTAGCATTACTATGTAATTTTAATAATTTTTCAGTGTTGAAACTTTTACATAATAAACTGAATCTTATTTGAAATCCATCATTTGTTAATAAACTATCACCATGTAATGAATGTACCTTTCACCTTCAATTCAATAAACAATTCCAAATTTGCCAAAATGAGCTAAAAGTGAAAAAAATTGTAATATTTCTGGCAATTTTTGTTGATTTCTTGCAAGCATGTCAGATTAGTTGCCTTGATAATCAATTGGGCATGGAGTCCATTCTTTATCCCTTTGTTGATTTAAACCTCAATAACTCGGCATCAAACAAAATAAAAAGAAACTAACATAACTCTATTTAAGATAGAGTCAAAAAACCGTGCAGCATCTGCACTTATTGAAAATGAAATAGTACTGAAAGAAACTAATGTGCAATGAGCACTTATTGGAAACAAAAAATGAATTGCTATGTACATCAACAGACTTTTGTTCTTTTAAAATCACTATTTGAGGTGAATCTCATTGACAAGGATTGGAAACACCTCTCCATCCAATTTTCACAATTGGAATGCATTATGTTGTTTGCATTCAGTGATAATATATGGGTCATCCCACATAGCATCAAACTTTGTGTGTTTACTAGGTCTGCTCTTGAGCTCATCCCACTTAAATACCATATCTCCCTCTTTGAAAGTTCTTGGAGTTTCTTTTATGTCAAATTTTCTCTTCATCTTGGCTTGATGAATTTCTAGATTCCTTAATGCTTCTTTCCTTGTTTCTTCCAGCTCCATGAGTTGTGCAAGCCTTATCTGCATAGGTTCTTCTTCAAGCAGATCCAGTTCTTTGATCATATTTAAGGTAGGAAACTCAACTGAGATAGGAATCTTAGCTTCTTTACCATATGTCAACATGTAAGGTGAATTACCCATTGCTCTCTTAGGTGTAACCCTATCAGCCCAAAGTGATAGATTTATCTTTTCATGCCAGGTCCTCTAATTATCCGAGATTGTCTTCTTTATGATTTTAATCAAGTTCTTATTAGTGGAATTTTCTTGTACATTACACTGGGGGTAATAGTTTGAAGAAGTGTTTAGATAAATATTATGCTTTACTAACCAATCTGAAACTTTCAAACCTATGAATGCTAATGGATTATCAAAAATGATTGAATTTGGCATACCAAACTTGGAAACCAGATCTTGATAAAAATTCAAGATAGATGTTTCATTTGCATCCTTTAATGAAAATACTTCAGTCCATTTTGTGAAGTAATCTATTTCTATTAAAATCAACTTATGTCCAACACTTGAAGGTGGATTTATGGGACCAATGAAGTCAATTCCCCACTTGTTGAATGGTTGTTCCACTTGAATTGGATGAAGAGGTAGGGCTGCAAGCTTCTTTTTTCCTGCAAACACTACACACTTGTTACATTTTCTGACCCAAGCATGGGCATATTTAAATAAATTAGGCCAGTAATACCCAACTCTCATTATCTTCAAGGTTGTGGTTCTAGGTGCAAAGTGGCCTCCAGTGGGCCCATCATAAAATTCACTCATAATCTTTTGAATCTGTTTTGGTTCTACACATCTGAGTAAAACACCATTATAATATTTTCTATATAAAATTCCATCAATTTCAACATAAGGAATGGCTTGAAGCCTGAAATACCTTTGTTTAGACTTGTTCATTCCTTTAGAAAAATCACCTATATGTAAATAATGTACCAATTATTGTATCCAATTTGTTGATATATCTAGAACAACAACTCATTCTTCATTATTGAATGTTGCTTTAGCTTGTTGATCAAATGGTTTGTTGTTGTCCTCATTTACAGCTAGTTGTTCACATAGGACTTTGCCTCTAATGAGATTGGTAACCTTAAATTCAATGTCATACTCCATGACTTTCATGATCCAGCCTGCTCTCTTATCATTAATATCTTTACTGAGCAGAAAATCCTTTACTGTTGAATGTGCAACTATTAGCTATATTTTATTGTTTGAAAGCATATGCCTAAATTTCTTAAGGCTCCTTATTACAGAAAATACATGCTTCTCTATGAATGAATATATAGCTTCATAGTCATGTAGAACTTGACTGAAGAAATCTACAAGATGCTCTAAACCCTCATTATTTTGCTGACAAAGCTTTGCAGATATGGTGTCAATTCCCCCAAATACATACAATATGAAATCCTTATCAAAATTTGGGTTGATAAGAGTAGGGTTTTCTACAAGTGCCTCTTTAATTTTCTCAAAACTACTCTTACCTTCCTTTGTCCAGCTGAACAAAATGTTCTTCTTAAGCATAGTTGTAAGTGGCTGCAATAATGTTGCTATGTTAGGAATAAATCTCCTGACAAAATTAATCCTGCCTAGGAAAATTTGTAAACCCTTCTTACATGCAAGAAGCAGTAAAGCTAAAATAGTTGTTATTCATTTTGGGTCAATGGTGATTCCATGCTTTGACACGATATGACCCAGAATATTTCCTTCGTGAACTCCAAAAATACTCTTTTTGGGATTTAATGACACCCCAAACTATGCATCTTTCAAAGATCTGCCTAAGATGAGCAAAGTGTTCGTCAGCTTTCTTTAAAAACACAGTTATATCATCTAAGTACATTAAAAAAATTTTATTAATAAGGCCATGAAAGGCCATATCCATCGCTCCTTGAAATGTTGCTCCTGTATTAGACAATCCAAAGGGAATCTTTTTGTAAGCCATAGTACCCCACTTGGTGGTAAAGGTTGTTTTATACTAATCTTCTTCTTTAACCAAGATCTGGTTATATCCTGAATAACCATCTAGCAATGAGAACCTTTTTGAACCTAAAACAACTTGCAATATCTGCACCATTGAAGGCAGTGGATAGTGATCTTTGAGTGAAGCTCTATTTAGATCACAAAAATCAACACACAACCTTATCTCTCTATTATTTTTCCTAATAGGCACCAAATTTGAAACCCAAGAGGTGTGCTTAGTTGGAAAGATAATCCTACCTTCAATCAGCTTGTTCAATTTTATTTTCATCAAGTGTTCCAACTTCGGATTCAGGGGCCTTTGCTTTTGTCTTACTGGTTTTGCATTGGGTTCTAGATAAATGGTGTGTTGAGCTAACTCAGGATTGAAACCCTTCAGGTCTTCATATTCCCAAGTGAAAACATCACTGAATTCTTGGCAAAGTAAGACAAAGGCTTGTTGTTCCTCTTGAGTAGAAATTTTTCCAAGCTTAAGAAGCTTGTCTTTGAATATTTCAACTGGTCCGTAGTGTTCCTGCTTCATCATGATGTTGGATTTGTCTTTTCTAACCTGATCATCAGTGTTAAAAATTGATTCAAGGGTTACCAAACCCTTTGGTAGCTTATTAGACTTCAGCTGCAAAATTTGATTTTCATATTGTTGTCCAAACTTTTGTTGGTTTCCAGTAGAAAATTTTGCTTCTTCCATTAAAAAACTAATAATTTGTTCATCGTTGTCAAAGACTTGCTAAATAAAGTTATTATCAGGTACAAATGGTCTCACTACCACCTTAACATATTGGTGTACCTCAATATTGTGTATGTTAGTTGGTATATAAAAGTGTGATCCAATAGCAACAAGCTTATCTACTTCTATATTCAGATTTCATGGAATAGATTGCAGATTAAAAGCATCAAATTCCTCTATTAAATCCCAAGGTTTTTGCTTGTATAGCTTAAGAAAATCATTTTTAGTTACATTCAGATTTCTTACCTGATTTGTGATCATCTCAGAATCACCAAATACTTGAAGACACTTGATTCCTTTCTTTCTGGCCCATTCCAGGCCATGAATTAACACTTCATACTCAGTTGTATTGTTTGAGAAGCTAAAAACAAAGTGAAGTGTTGAATAGTACCTCTATCCATCATGTGAAATCAACATAGCTCCTCCAACAGCACCTACTTTACTTCTCAAACCATCCAAATATAGCTTGCATAGTTGATTAATCTGCTGATTTGGTTGTTTTTCACTTTTGACCAGATTTGGAACAGTTACATCGGGCTCCTAAAGCATGACTAAATGGATCAACCTCATGATTCTCAGTTGCCCATTCATCTAATTTTATGTTTGGTATGCCTTCAATAGGTATAGTGGGGTCGAGGGTCATGGTTTGATCCTCCTGATCATGGAAAACTAGGTTTTCATTTATAGGATTTGCAACATAAGGCTCGAATGGTATTTAGCCAGTGGCTCTGATTTAATAATTACTCTGGTACCATACCTAGTCCTAAAAAACATGTCTGACCAGTCTAATGAAAAATATCCTCCTAACTTTGTTGTAAAATCTCTAGAAAGGAAAATGACAAAGTAAGGAGGTAAATCAATGACGTAGATGTCCCATGGAATTGAAAAGTTTAGACATGCATGTGATGTAAGAGGCAGACCCTTAATCACTCCAATAGACTTAATGGTTGTATCGTCTAGTTGGACTACCCCTTTTGACAATGGTTCATAATGTCGTCCCAACTTATCTACCAGTTGTTTAGGAATAATGGAGTTTTCTGCTCCTGAATCTATCATGCAATTATGTACTATGCTATCACCAATAATTAGGCTTACATAAAAAGGTGGTGGATTTATCTCTTGAGTCGGTCGTTCTTTCTTTCCTTCTGAACTGTTTGCAATAACTCTTGGTTTCTCCTTAGTAGATTCATCTGAAAATGATATCTTGGCTAGAGCCTCTTGCAGACTTTATTTCTAACCAAGAAGATTTAAAGCATCTAACATGGTCATGCTAACTGTAGCCTTTTTCATATAATCAACAATATTAAAAGTTGTACCAGTAAAATTATGTTGTACTTTAGGAACACCAACTTCTTTTTGTACCGGTGATGGCTATGGTTGAGTTTTCAGCTACTCTTTAATGGGATCAGCTTGTCCTCTTGATAAAATTTGAACATTCTATGTAGAAGAAGGCTATGATTGCTCATGTTGGGCTATAGAAGTCTGATTTTTCTATTGAACAACTTTTTGTTTTCCTTTATCAGCTTGCTTTTTGTCTTTTTCTACTTGTTGTTCATTGGAAATAGCTTGTTGTCTCAAGTCAATAGCCCTCTTTTTTGAACTCGTATTGGTTGCAATGGAGGTAGCCGACTGATTTTGACCTTGTGTGCGACTCACTCCATAGAAATCATTCCATTTCCAATTCATCATGGCAACATCAAGATCACTCTATTTCTTTTGATCATCTTGTTGATCATTTCCTTCTTTTGATGTATTCTCTGAAGAAACATAATTGCTCTGTACCATGAGTGCCTGATTAATCACCTCATTCATATAGGTAGCTTGTTTATGAGGCTGATTATAGGGATAGCACCACACATAATCTTGTGCTAAGTTTTTTTTCATAGGTACAATCTCTTTAGAAGAGCTTGCAACATTCTGGTTATAAGGATGATTGGGCCTAGCATTGAAATTCATCCTCTTTCCTTGATAGTCAGCTTGATAAGGTAGTCTATTTGGCAAAAAGGGTGCTTGATAAGGCCTGAAATTCTATCCTTATTTTTTAAGGCTTACCAAGTTGTTACTCACAGTTTGCAGTAACTTGGCCATTTGTTGTTGGTCATTTACTAGCTATTGTTGGGTACCCCTAAGCTCTTGCAAGTCTAGATTTTCTAGAGCAACGTTATTTTGTATTGTTGCTTGAAAACATAAGGATGGAACAAGGGGTATTGTGGCAATATGAGGTAGTTGGATAGGCATTGATGGTTGAATATCAAGGAAAAAGGGCATGGGAGGCCTTGGTGCAATCTTTCCAGCCAGAATCAGGTTATTTTTAGCTCTAATAGCTATGTCAAATACTACAAGTAATTTAACTCCACCCATAGATTGTATCATCACAACAATGCCACTATTTAATGCTCTAAGATAATACAAAAAAGCGTGATTTGGTGAAGGTCTTACTGTTGCAGGTATGTGGTTCTAGGTTATTTGAAACCAAAAATTAAAATTTATCATATGTTCTTGTGGCACTCTCTTTATAGTCATCATTTCCTTGACTAGAGATAGATGATCAATTTTGTCAGAAAACTGTTTGCTCAGCTTTTCTCCCAAATCATCCCATGTTGCGATAGTATTAACCGACAAACCTCTAAACCACTAAAGTGCTTTGAACTTGAATGACACTGCTAACATCCTTAACACCACGTTCTCTTGAGTTACGTGAAGAACTACACAAATTGAAGCTACATCACTTATGTGTTCTATTGGTGTAGTATGTTCCTCGCCATTGAAAAAGGGCAGAATCTTCAAGGCAGCCATCACTATGTCATTATGTTAGGCTAAATTCAATGGGTTGCCCCCATTGAATGGTACGAATGCATGAGCTCTAGCCATCAAAGCTACTCTAGGAGGTAGTACTTGTAACACTGGTACTGCATGTGCTACTGGAAAATAGGTACATAACTTGAAGGCCTAAGACTGGGCGGTGTAGAATGAGATATCGATGTTGATCATGATCTTGATTTTGATTTTCTCAATCTCCTTCTTGTTGTCCTGCCTCTTCTCTAGGGCAATGATAGTTGCAAGTATTCGAATGGATCAGTACTTCATGTTTGAATTCTTCTCATGTGCTACTAAAATTTGCAATTTAATCAGGCAAATGGAGTCACCAATTAAATATAAACCTCTGATAGGTAAAATGATGTTGTAAAACTAAAAACAGTAGTGTGAAAGCTTTGAATTCTCTCTGAAGTGAGCTTTGGAGTCCCACCGAGCGTGACAAAAATTGTTATCAACAAGATTGCACCTGACATGCAAAACCTTCTAAAGTTTTACAATCTTGTGAAACATTGGAATGTCCTAGGTTGTGGGTACCCTGTGATATGGGCAAACCTCCAGGTTATGGGCTAGCTCCCTTTGAATCTCCTAGAATCTAATAACTGTGTGAGGAAAGGGGGAAAGATCTAAACAATGAAAGTGAAAGAAATTTTGATTATATGCTACTTTTAAGAGGTGATGTACTGAGAAAATTCTAATATGCAGACCTTTCTCACAACTAATTTTCTTAGAAAATTTATTAACACAAACCAAATTGAGCACTTTGAACACATAAATAATTCACTAAAAGGGTGTGTTTATTCTTTTCCTATTAAGGAAAACTGAGTTTTCATGAAATAGAAGAAGGAATAAACTTATAAGCACAATTAATGACCTGTGACAAATTACAATTGTGTATATGCATGAATAAACAAGACAAAAATTTGAAGGTTTATGTAAATAAAACACATCAAACTTGTATCAGATTATTTAAACAATGCAAAACACCAAAAATTTTGAAGGTGAACTTTGTTTTTGTTGGATACTATGAAGGAGAGACTCTACAAAATGACAAACTAAATAACCTGTAAAAGTTGTAAACTGTATTAATGTAAAATGTTGAGTTACAAGATAGTCTTCTTTGCATCAAGCAAAGGTATAAAATAAGAAATAAGGAAAAAAAGAATACTTTTTCCATAAATACAAAGGTATGAGAACTCCAATGCACTTGGAGGTGGAAGAAACAGTTCACTAAAAGTGAAAATCACCTCAAAAATAGCTCCCACAAGCAAAAGAGAAACTGAGAAAAAAGAGAGCCCATCAATGTTGTAAACTGAGCTTAAATAGCTCAAAACTCCCCCTCATTTTGAATGTAACTGAAGCACAACTCAAAAATGACTCCAATGTGCATGGAGGTGGCACTGGAAGTGTAAGTATTTTATGCCCGAGCAAAGATAAAAACCTTGAAAAGAGGGCCATAACTGATGAAAACTAGAAAAAATAGGTACCAAACTCCACCTCCCCGTGTACATGATCAAAATATCTCGTGAACTAATCTAGAATTGAAATAAAACTCCACCATTTGCTCCATTTTGCATGGCATAATCCGCAGTTCACTTTACTTGTATTTTTGCATGATCTTTAGAAAAAGAGAACTGTTTGATTGGATATTAAAGATAATCAATTTATGATTATTTTAATATTTACATGTGAAAACTCCCCTTTATTTGCATGTCATAATAAATATTAAATTAATATTATCTTTAATATTTAATTTCATAGTTTATTTGTCAAAATCATGCAAAATACATAAGTATCAGATGATAAAGGTGATGTCATCTCTCCAAAATCCACGGGCTCCCCTACATGATTAGGTTGATTGACTTAAGAAATTTAAGACCACATCATTAATAATATGTAATGATAAAAATAAGTGATGATTTTATCTTAAAAAACAATACAAAATAATACCATCAAATTAGGTCATTGAGAATAAACATTTGAAACCCTTATCAGTTTGCCTCATTCTTCACTATGCAATTTTGGAGAAAATTGAGCGTCGCCATGCTGCTAGGTTTTGAAGTTTAAAGTTTGAAGATATTTTTCTATTTCTAGATTAAATGAAAGAAATATTTAAGGGAAGACATGGCAAGTTATTCTTACTCAATAAATCAGGCTTTTCTCCATTTTGAAGCCACTTGTGGGCTTTTAGGCCACAACTGTTATAAATTTTCTGATGTCTTTTATTTGTTCTTCTCTATGGTGAATCCTCCTGTGTAAGATTTCAACTCTGTTCATATTCTCTTACATTCTGAGGTCATCATTCGTAGGGTTTTTGGAGATTTAATGGAGTCCACTTCACCACCATGGGATGGAACAACGTGGTGAGTTACTTTCCTTTTATTTCTTATGCTCGACCCTTATTGACTCGAAATTGCTTTCACAGAAAGAGAAAGGGAATCTATTTAATCCTTATTCTTCCCTACTGGTAAAATCATGATTTGATCCGCAAGGATGAAAATATACCTCTGCATCTCCATGTATTTTTGCATACTTTTGTCTGGTTGTGACATCTCCATACTCGTATTTTGTGGGTTCACATTATCTTTATAATACTGAACTTTAGGGGTTTTTAAATTTCAGTTTATATATTAAATTTGAAGCTTTACAATGAATAAAACCATTCAAAATAATGTACATAGGTTTTCTATGAATGTGCAACCACGGCCTGTGATTATGGGTCATCTCCTTTGTTTTATTTTCATTTGAAATAAAGTTTTATTATGCTGGTTGTGGGCCTCCTTGTGATTTTTGAGTAAAAATAATACAAAACCTTTTGATATTTAACCCCAAAACTGGTTTTCCTTTCATCTGAAGGTTGTCATAGTAAAAAATCCATTTCTTCATAGAAAATGGGTAAAAGAAAGAAAAACGTATTCTTTACATTTTTTTGAGGGTTAAAAGAAACCCTAGCCCAAGCCCTCTTTTGTACATGAATTTTCCAGTTTCTCTTATGCTTCTTTCCTTGTTTACTTTCTCATAGTTGCAAAAGAAGAAATAAAGGGTTTCTTTATATCTTATATATGACAAAATAAAACAATGATGTGTATGTTTTTTATATGAGATAATATGATTTTGAGATCATTGTACAATTTGGGTGCCCCTCCATTTTGATGTTCTGGTTTTAATATGTTGTTCCATACACTAGATTTATCTTTGAAACCCTAGCCTCATTAATGTCTTAATGTTATGGCTTAATGTCATTGTCACTTCCATCTTTATATTTTGGATCTTATGATACTGTAACCTTTTCATTTATGACTTTTCATAAGAAGCAAATAGTAGAAAACATGACACTTGGTACATTGTTGCCCAGGGTTATCCTATCTCTTCATGATTGTTCCATACTTAAGATGAATATCAATGTTTGATTCTTTTATTGTATGCATTTCATATTATGAAACAACAAAAATTATGTTTCAGTAAGGATATACCCTGTATCACATTCATTTATGACCAGATGGAATGAGGAGAATGAGTGACATGCACACAAATATATTTGTTTCCTCATTATTCTCCTGCCTGATATGCCACTGTATCCTATATTATCTCAAAAAAGAATCCCTTAATGGCTTGCATTGGCTCATCAAAAGTGGCCTTCATGCTCTATTATTCAACATCTATATTTAATAGTTTCTTGTTGTGATAGCCCCCCTTATACATTTTCCCCTATGGTACTATCAATACATTTTCCTCCTCACAAAGTGAAAAATAAATACACCTTGTAACTTAGGGATATGACTAATGTAACTATTTAGTTGTCATCAATTGTATGCATAAACTGTCTATCACTTTTAAGTAGTTTCAGATATAATCACCTTTGTTCTTCCATCCTTGCATTCTTTTGATTTTATTGCCTCTATTTCACATGTTAATGCATATTGAGAAAGTGCCTTTGGTAACCTACAGTTACCAGTGCACACATGTTTGATACATTAACATGTAAAACCTATAGTACTTTAGTATGTTGGGCTCGACCCTTGTGGGATCCCATTTTCCTCCACATACTAAAATGAAAGAGATTAGCTAATGAATAAGTAAAGAACCTATTCCTGCACAGTGAACAAACATGTTAGATAAAAATAGTTCAATATTCCTTTTGATGATGATTTCACTGTTACTTTGATGATCTTATCTTGATTCTCTCGTATACATATGTGTTGTGGTTGAAATGGATTTATAACTCAAAGGTTCAAGTTATTCAATTGTTGATAACCATATGATGAAATTTTATGTCCCGAGATCTAACAAAAAATTCAACATCTTGCAAGTACACCTAAATCTGAAGAACGAGGGACTGAAGACAAGAGGAAAATTGAAGACAAGTTGAAGACAAAACATCAACCAACATTGAATAGGCAATTAAGGATATAATTTTTCATTATATGCTTTATTTTTCTTATCTTCAATTGAATAGCTTAGTTCTTTTGTTTTATCAATGTGGTTCAATCATTCCCATGGCTTGTGTGGGAGTTCTAAGCATTCTCTTATCTTCTAAGCATGAAACATAAATATTTATGCAATGTATATTCCTCCATTTCAAAATGAATAAAAAGCAGCATTACTATGCAATTTTAATAATTTTTCAGTGTTGAAACTTTTGCATAATAAACTGAATCTTATTTGAAATCCCTCATTTGTTAATAAACTATCAGCATGTAATGAATGTATCTTTCACCTTCGATTCAATAAACAATTCCAGCTCTGCCAAAATGAGCTGAAAGTGAAAATTTTGGTAACACTAACAACTAGCAAGACACACAATTGAGAAAACTTATGATCAAGAGAATTATTGAGCAATTCAAGAGTAGAATTATCAAATTTTATTACAACATTTCAAGATCCAACATCATGTCAAATTTTATTTGTGTTCGTGATCATGTTTTTTGAAGACTAACATTGTTGTAGATCTTTAATGTATTCAAGCATTTAAGCATTATATCAAGAAAGATCCAAATCCTTGAAGTGGTGTGTATGTCTTCAGTCCTTCATGGAAGCCATTAAAGGGTGGTGAGTTGTAGAATTTTGTTCATTCATCATTTTCTTCCTTTCCATAAGTTTTTATCATTGACATTTCCATTGTGGAAGTGGGAACACTTGCATGGGGTTTGACTAAGGAAAGCCCCTATATGACACACCATCTTCTTTGTTTGTGAATTTGTAGGTTGCAGGTTTGGAAAGGATTGAAGAGAGTTTGAAGATCCATTTTTCATTTTTTCATTTATTTTCATCAAAGTTGTCAAGACACAGAAACTCTATTACAAAATTTACTGACGATATTCTAATAGTGGAACAAGCAGAAAATAGAAGCTCAAATCTAGCACTAGAGGACCTAAAAAATTGATAGACACCCTAACAAAGACCTAGTTGCCTATGGGTGACCCAGTCCTGCTACAACACTCAAATTTTAATTTTGGTGATAGGTACATATCAATTTCTACTTTCTAGATCCACTTGCAGAGTTTTGTTTCCATTTGTTTATATTCAGGAAATTGCATTTATCATAATAGGTCATTTAGTTTATTTAGTTTAATCACTTCAAATCATTCCTAAATAATTCCTACCCTTAAATAGATGTAGATCCAGGTCAGATTGACTCACCTAAGAGTTTGTAAGTTAATCTATGCTCCTTTTTCATTTACATCTTAATAAAATCCTAGAAATGATGGGACAATACACCTTGGGTCATTAAGGTATACCATATTTTTATGTTTTAGAAATAATAAAATATAGAGAGATGTTGCTACAATAATCAAGAGTTGAGAGAAAAACCTAATACCCTCCAAAAATCTCTTTCCTTAACTAGAATCCCTATGTTCCAGAATGATGATAGTTTCTTCTAGGCTAAAGAGAGTAAAGGAAACCTCACTTCCAAGTTGGCTTACAATCTTTTGTTAGAGCATGCTCACTATGGAGGGTTATAGAAAAAAATATGATATCAACACCTTATACCCAAGATCAACTTATTTTGGTGGACCACTTCCCACAATAGAATCCTAACCCAGAATAACTTAAGAAAGAGAGGCTTCCATATCCCTAATAGATGCACTTCATGTAAAATAGATGAGGAATATGTGCCACATTTATTGTTACATTGCCCCTTCTCTGATGAGGTTTGGGGCTATGCTCTACATAATTTGGGTGTTTTTTGGTTAATGAATGGTAGTATCAAAAGTCTAGTGGAAAATGGAATCTACCCCTTCACTCACCCTCTAATTAGGGAGATTTGGAGACAAGTTCCCCCAACATATTTTTGAGCATTTGGAAGGAAGGGAATAATAGGATATTCCATGATGAAGAAATAGTGCCAAGGAGATCTTTGGTTCTTGTTTGTGGTTGTTAATTAAGAATATATCTTTATACAACTGGAAAATCCCAAACAACCCCCCTAATGAAGTTGATTCCAATATTTCTCGTAGATGGGGCTTACATTTGGATTTAAATTCCTTTGACAATTCTAAAATTATGGTAAGATAAAATACCAAATGGAAACCACCACCATTGAGTTGGTTAAAATAAATTTTATGGGGTTGCCAAATAAAACCCATGGTCAACTAGTATGGGTGGTATTATTAAAAAATTTGATGGTAAGTTTATTGTTGGGGGGGGGGGGCGGGGGGGGTATAGCTGAAGCTTTGGATATGTTAGGGGGAATTAGAATTTCCTTGTCTTTAGGGATAAATATACTACATGTGGAAGGTGACTCTAAAACTATTATAGATGTTGTTAAAGGTAAAGGGATGATAGGATGGACTTGTTCTGATAATAGATTTTATATTCAAACCCTCTTGAGAGCCTCAAAATTTCTCATATTTACAAATAAGGTAATAGGGTGTCGGATGCAATGGAAAACATGGGGATTTATTTGGATTCAACCGAATGTTGGAGGGATAGTTCATAATATCTATCAGACAAGGTTATAATTTTAATCCTTAAAGAAAAATATACTAGCATTCAAAATGTGGAGAGCTCAAACAAATTTCTTAAGGATTTTCCTAGTTCTCCTACTTATCCTTGTCACAATTCCCTACCCCTAACATGTTGGGTGGGTGGTCATGGACTTGGATAGTGGATAATAAAATGAACATGTGGACCTCGAGGATAACTAATCTTATGCTTAGTTTCCTTTGGGCTCCAACTATTAATTTGAATTTAAGTTTGATCATGAGATTAAATGGTCAAGAGAAAAAAAGGGATGCTCAAGTCACGAGGTTGACAATTATGATTAGTAATTTAAAAATTGATTTTTGGTTTATAATAAATATCACATGACCCAATATGGACCTCATTAATATTATTATGTGGGCATGTGCAGGATCATGATGGGCCAAAAAGTGGCAATAGGAAAAAGTATCATTTTTCACTTGCCAAAAAATGCGAAAATCCCGAGTTGACTTTCTTTTGGGTTAGGTGTCAGTACATTGCTCCATAGCAATGCCCAAGCCTAATTTTTACAAATTGGATATCCGATTTTTAAAAGTATAAAAAATCAGGGTTGGGAAATATTTGAAAACATTTAAAAATGTATTGTGGTAGTAAAATTTTGGTGCCACAAAACGGATATCCGATTTGTGGCACACATAGACCCAAGAGTAATTAGGAGGTGTAGGGTGGACAAGAGAGAGAGAGAGAGAGAGAGAGAGAGAGAGAGAGAGAGAGAGAGAGAGAGAGAGAGAGAGAGAGAGAGAGAGAGAGAGAGAGAGAGAGAGAGAGAGAGAGAGAGAGAGAGAGAGAGAGAGATAGAATATTTAAATATTTAATATATTAGTAATATTAATTAGTTAGAGAGAGAGAGAGGGGGAAAGATAGAATATTTAAATATTTAATATATTAGTAATATTAATTAGTTATATAATATTTTTTATATTAACTTAATATATATATATATATATATTTATACATTAACTAGAATATATAAATAATATATAAATATTATACATAATAGTATAATATATAATATATTATACATAATTCTGTAAGAGATTATCATAAATTATAAATTATATATTGAATTATAAACTATATTGTATATTCTCAACTAGATATATTAAATAAACTATAAATTATTTATTGTAATTTTTTAAATCATATATTAGAAACTATATTAGATTTTTTAAAATTATATATAAAATAAATCGGATATCTAATTCAAATCGGATATCTGATTTGAAAATTTCAATTTTTTAAATTATATATTAAAAACTATATTAGATTTTTTAAAATTATATATAAAAAAAATTGGATATTCGATTCGAATCGGATATCCGATATATGTGACACAAAACCTACTACCTAGGGATTAGCCTCAGGTTTGCTTTGGAATTTGGCTAGGACATGCCAATCCTAAGAAGTCAACACAAAAATCATGTTTAATAGCTTACCTTATTTTTCTAGACTTCGCCCATGTGGCTAACGACTTTTTTTTAACCCTAAATTGATGAAACAAAAAGGGTTTTTAAAGGAGATTCTTAGCTTTCTACCAATATAAATTATGCTTTATTTTGAATTTAATAAATAATTATTATTCATTTTCTATTTGAATTAGGACTAAAGTCCTGATTGATAGGTTGATTGAAAAAAATCTATATCTTTCAAACCATATGACATTTTTTTAATCCAAAACATGAGTCAGATTCTATGCTTCACATTCTATAGTATTAAAAAAAAAAATTGAATTTCATTAATTTTAGACCAAGTTAAGGTGGTCAAACATACAAGTTTTTATATTTTAAAAAAGTTGTAATAAAAAATTCATAATTCATTATTTATTTAGAAAAAAATTACAAAAAAATATGCATCACATCTAGACATGAGTCCTCTGCTTATATCTAAATCCTTATAAAAAAATATTATGATTTTACTATGGTTACGGTGGTCAAACAGACACCTACTTCTTATTTTTTCCCTAAAATTTCAGTACTACTGCATTGAAATTTCAAAATTTCACGAAATAAATTTCTTTTTCACAAAAAATAACCTAGTAGTTTAGAAACTACATTCAATTTTCCACAAATTCTATTCTTACATATTTTTGAAATAATATAGATAACTTATTGAAATTTTTATGTCAAGTTGCCCAACTCTGATTTTCTAAATTTTCATTCACTTAAGGACCTATTTTTTCCATGATGATCCTGCACATACCCATCAAATTGTATTCGACTCAAAAATCTCATCCAAGACATGATTGATCAAAAGCTAATAGCTATTGGGGACAACAATCATAATTCGACCATTAGTGATAGCATTAATAATCTCCCCACCATAATTGTTGAAAACAATGATCAAGATCAATCCATCAATGAACACCTTGAAGATGTTTCCCCCTCATCCAATGATCAAATAAACACACACCAAGAGCCACTTTTCAATCACGATCAAAATCCACCAACAATACCCAACAATGATCCAATTCAAGAAACGTTAACATCATTTTATCCTATGGTTGAAAACATTGACAATCTCTCCACTATAACTGCTGAAGACAATGATCAAAATCAATCCATCAATGAGCATTGTGAAGATATGTCTATCCCATCTAATGATCAAATCAACATCCATCAAGAGCCACTTTTTAGTGATCTATTTCAAGGAGTGTTAGAATTATTTGATCCCATTGACATAATCCAAGATCCATTCAACAATTATCATGTTGAAAATGCCTCTACATCACTTTATGATTTAGAGGACATATCTCAAGAACTTATTCCAAAGCATGATCAACATCTATCATCAAGGTCTAGCAATGGTCCTTCCCAAGACGTATTGACATCCTTTGACCTCATGGTTACAGATAGTGAAGTAATTTGTAGCTCAACATTTGATCCAAATCCACTCAAAGATCAATAGAATATTAAGCCACTTCACATGCCTAAGGTTGATACCCAAGAACCCTTTATCAAAAATTCACCCTTTGAAATTGACCCATGTCAAGAACTTGATCTAAAGCATGTTGAAAGCAATTCCAAAATTAATCAAGATCAAGAATTTGTATCTCCAAGATATTATAATGATCTAATGGGCACTCTTTTATCTATACAAGATGTCACAAATGATGATCACATCCATATAGCACATATTCCTCCACCTACTCATGAGATAATTTCTTTGGATGGACACGTAGATGATCTTCATTCAAAACAAGAGTCTCCTACTCTTAGCATTTGTGCACAAGACCAAAATATGGAAAAATCTAGAGACATATTAGAA
Organism: Sequoiadendron giganteum; assembly: GCA_007115665.2. Taxonomy (NCBI): domain Eukaryota; kingdom Viridiplantae; phylum Streptophyta; class Pinopsida; order Cupressales; family Cupressaceae; genus Sequoiadendron; species Sequoiadendron giganteum. The sequence goes on along the minus strand of CM021100.1, from coordinate 781,771,078 downwards.
AGAGATCATGATGAAGGCTTCTACAGAAGTTGTAAATTATTAGAAAAATTCTTGTGCAGACATAGTAGAAATAGATCATGAAGAAGGCTCCTACAAAAGTCATGAAACATCCTGTGAAATGGATCATGAGGAAGAATTTAAGGTGGATAGTGAATCTTCAACACTTATTAAAGAAGCATTATAATCTGATATCTCACAATAGAAAGCTAAAGATATCAATGAGGAATTCATCCCACATGTGGAGGATCCTATCACTTATAAAATTGGATCACTTACCTTTCTTAGGGAAAATTATCCTATCAAGGAAGAAACTGACACCTTTAAAGATCCATGACATAGCAGAGAAGGATTAGCACCTTGTTTGCAAGGTAAATCATATCCTTTTGCAAATAAAATGTTTCTACAGATGAATTATCAAGGCAAAGGATTAGGTCTACATGAAAAAGGTATCCTAGAACTAGTGCAAGTTATTGGCAATACTAAGCATCAAGGACTTGGTTATTCGACAATCAAGGAATATAAATATATCAATGATACTTCAACAAAAATGGGGGAAACTTTGTCACAAGAAAATGTCAACATTGGGAGCATGAAGGATCCTTATGATGAAGTTGATTCCAATACTACAACCCGCCACGTCACTAATCTTGATCCACACATCACCCCATCCACGAATTGGGACCAACATCAAAAGAAATATTTGAATCAAAGCACGAAGAATGTCATCAAAGAAAAAGAAGCTAAGAAGCATATTGGACAAATCAAACACATATGGATACCAAAGAATACAAATAAATACTATCCCTATCAAACTCTATTAGTCAAAAAAACTATGGGGAAAAATCAAAAAGGGAAAAGTATCCATCAAAGATGTCCACAAAGGCAAAAGCAGGCTTCTCAAGTGATGTACAAAGTATATCAAGCAGATGGTCCCAATTCCTTGCTTACTTATGTATCCACCCATCATTGCTCATTTTCCCAAGTTTGGATAGTCAAAGGTTCAAAACTATCAACCAATCCATATTTTATTCCTAAACACACTCCATCAATACCTCCATGCATGATATCCAATTCTCACATTTTTGATGTGTTGGTAATGACCCTACATCATAAGGATTTAGAAGGTACTCTATCGCGATGTGTGCACAAAGATGAAGTTAACTCTAGTATCAGCAAAGAAGGTGAGGAATCTCAAAATTTGCATTCAAGTGCACGTATCTTGGAAAAGAAGCTTCTTCAAGGAGGATATTGATGGTACATTATAATAGAAGCATCAATGTTAGCAGTACTAGGTGATTCAGCATCATCTTAAAATCTCTCAGAAAATACAAAAAAATCAAAAAATATAAAAAATCAATAAAAAATTAGAAAAAGGATTGAAAACAGTAAAGAAAAAAATCATCGTCTAGTGAAAACCACTACGGTGGTGCTTTGGGAAAGTACCATGATGAAAACATGGAAAAAAGGCTTCATGTGTAGAATCGAGCATCTACGTGCACCAATTAAGGTGAAAGCATCTTATCACATCCATAATAAAGCCATCATTCGAGCCATATCACTTGTTCATCCATGAACCGTTTATCCAACCCATTACCATATATCTTAGTTATCTTGATCTTGACCAGGTTTGGTACAAAATTCACACGTTTTTATGGTAAACATTTGATATGGGTCATTTTCACTGATCCTATCCAATCCAAACGTTATCTGAGCCTTGAAGCATTATCTGAATGAGCATCCTTTGTTCGAACAACTTATCTTATCACAAGATATTTCATATCCATTTGTCCAAGAATCTACCCATGGTCATTCAAACATTGCTAGACACGGGCGGTAGATATTTACATCTCACTTCGGGAATAAATCTTGATATATGTCCTCCAACTTATGAAGTAATCCGAACATTGGTGAACATGAAATCAAATTGGTTAATGCATTTGTTAACCAAAAATCCAAATCACTAGCCCATGGAATATTTTGACGAGATGATGTTCCTCATCAAACTTTATCTTTCGTCAAATATCAATCCAAAAAATTCATATCAGTCCCATCTAACTTGCATATCAGCGTCACATCAAATTATCAAAACAATTTTGTTCTAAATCAAGCTTCACCAATCTTGATCAATCAAATCCAATCAATTATCACCTTGTTTGACTTAACACACTTATTCAAACCATCCTCTTATGTACAAGTTTACTCTAGGATAACACAACTTCCTAGAGTTTACAAGTGCATTATCACTTTTGTTTGACTTAACACACTTAGTCAAACTATCAATCCGATCAATCAACATTAAGCTTGGTTTTCAACAAAATCCCAAAAAAATAACTGATATCATCATCACATATCATATCCAAATCGTCAAAATCATGTGAAAACTCAAAAACATTCAGAAAAATAAAAAAACCAAAAACATCCAAATCGTTCAAATCCAAAACATGTCAAAATAAAAAAAATAGAGTCAATCAACCAAGCTACATCATCTCTGAGCTTAAATGTAGGCAAGGCTAATCCTTGATCGGCCCCCGAGACACAAAATCCAAAGACATTCATAAATCTAAAAAATACCAAAAACATTGAAAAATTTGAAAATCAAAACAGCCTCAAAATATTTCAAAAGAACAAAAACATCCAAATATTTGGAAAAACCCAAAATGGTGCATCTGTCTCATCTCGGTTTCACCTGCAATAATCACCCCTCATAATAAATCAATCATCACTTTCATTCTTTGGTAAGTCAATCAGAAGCAAGTCTAGCAGGTTCAAAATTGAACACCTAATCATCAAAGTCTCAAGTCTAAATCAGTAAGCAAGCAAGTCGATCAACTTGGAGTATCAATAGCTTATCATCCAATCAATCTCATCAAAACCCTGATCACAACATGTCCTGGGAATGCAACCTTCCTGTGATGGACATCAGCATTAGGTAACCTCATAGTTTAGCCTTGGCTAGCGGTACAAAGAACATTAACTTGTTTGTTTAAATTATCTTGGTCTTTTTAGACTTATCTTATTTTGCACTGATTCCAAGGACCTCTCAATGATGCCTAAACATAAATATTTAGAGAGAAAGGAATGGGGGAATGATCATTATCTTTTTGTCTGTTGTGTTTGTTGGATGTTCTTGTAAAATAACTTGGTGAATACTTGTTTTGTTGGGTCTATCCTAGCAAGGTTTTTGTATGTCAAGTGTGAACAAGAGCACTCCGATTTGATTGTCAAGTCAAAGTCCATCACACTAGGTGCAATGCCATCCTGGTTCTTTATACCTCGATGCATTGCACCTATGTGTGTTATCAAACATAAGGAAATTTATGCTCTTTATCTCTCCCATCCCAGGATAAGAAATACATCATGATCATTCATCATCATTTCTAATAAAGTTGGCTTGTTGAACTTCTACATCTTCTTGGATTCAAGGGTTGATCCCTATCATTCTTTTATCCTGTTTCATGCTAACATTGTATCATTTCATCAGTGCATCCATCCTACATCCTGACTCTCATTTTGCATAATCAAATCATATAATCATAGGACAGCATCATCCATCTCATCCATTTCACATCTCATTTGCATCATCATTTAAGTTGTTTAAAATAATATAGATTTGTTATTCTAAGCATCTTAAAAAAATCGCATAATATTTATCATATAGATCTGTTAGTCATAACCATCCATATTTATATTTTGAACCTCTTTGTCACGAGATCGACCTCAAATCAAATCTTTTTCGCTTGGTCTCTAGAGGGGGAAATGTACAAACGTACTTCCTTCTGCTGGGGCATCAAAAAAAACAATTTCGATGTCGGCAACATCATTCTTTGAACCAATGCAATGAGTAAATTGCTTCAAAGAGGGGAAAAATGTAGACATGTAAAATAATCAACATCATGCATCTAAATCCCGCTCTAATTAACATCCAATTCTGCTATTAATCAATTAAAACAATTTATTGATTAACTCCCTAGCTTCATCGCAATTAATTAATTAAATTAAATTATTTAATAAGTCCTTAAGTTCTTCTTATTTGATTCAATAAATCACAATGATTTAAATCAAATATTAAAGTCCTAACATCCTCCAAGTTAATTAATCTGGATTAATTAACCTCTAATCATAATCACCCATTCTCTAGCTTTTGACTCAACTTGAGTCAAATCTAAACTCTTAACTAACCCACCCCACTTGCACCAATGAATCATTTCTTTGATTTATTATTTTTTCTAATTACTTTCAAAAGGGCATCAAGATGGAATATTCTTCAAATTTGAATCTTCCCTCCAAAGGACTTATCCCTTCCAACAAAGCATTAAATGATCTTACACATTATCTTATACAAGTCAACTTAGCATTTAATTCACCTTTCATCCCCCTAAACATGTCATTTCATGCAATTTCAAATTGGCACATTGGCCAAAACTTGCACAACCCTCATCCTCTCACATCTTGACAAGTGGCATCTTGTCATTGGCTCATTAATGATCCCACATTCATCCAAATCTCTCACTCTTCCAACCTTGAATCTATAAAAGCAAGGCATTTCAACAACACAACACAATTTGAGTACAACACAAAATTGATGCACAATCACATGCATTTGCATTATCACTATTATCTTGGCAATATTTCTTATTTGGGATTGGGAAAGGGTTGCTTCCTACACAATAAAGTGATACCAATCCACTATGAGATAGGGTTTTAATCATGTTTTCATGTGCTTTTGTGTCTTTGTTCTCTTTATCTAAGTTTGCATATTTGAACATGATTAGATATTTCATAGGGATGTTGAGTTTGTTGATTTAAACTAACTTATGCTAACAACATGAAATGGTTTAAGTCTCTCATGCAGATTTTGGCATCTATAGAAATCATCTACCACCTCAATAAGTAGCATTAAAGTAGAATGTGGCATCAGACAACTAGCAAGTGGAGTACCAGATCAATCCTATGGAAATTCTAGGTAATTTGTTTGGTACACCTATTTCCATTCCTATTGATACTAGTGCCACTAAAAAATTTGTTTCTCCTATTATAGCTAGTAATTGTTCTATAAAAGCTAGCTATTTGGAAAATTCTTGGATTTTTTAA
>CM021100.1:781701897-781765887 GCA_007115665.2 Sequoiadendron giganteum | reverse complement strand
GAGAGGAAGAGGGGAAGAGGAGGAGAGAGAGAGGGAGAGGGAGGGAGAGGGAGAGAGGGAGGGAGAGAGAGAGAGAGAGGGAAAGAGAGAATATTTAAATATTTAATATATTAGTAATATTAATTAGTTATATAATATTTTATATATTAACTTAATGTATATATATATATACATTAACTAGAATATATAAACAATATTTAAATATTATACATAATAGTATAATATATTATATATTATACATAATTCCGTAAGAGATTATCATAAATTAATTGAATTTTAAACTATATTGTATATTCTCAACTAGATGTATTAAAATAAACTATAAATTATTTATTGCAATTTTTTAAATCATATATTAATAACTATATTAGATTTTTTAAAATTATATATATAAAAAATCGGATATCTGATATGTCTGACACAAAACCTACTACCTAAGGATTAGCCTCGGGTTTGCTTCAGAATTTGGCTAGGACATGCCAATCCTAAGAAGTCAGCACAAAAAACATGTTTAATAGCTTACCTTTCTTTTCTAGACTTCGCCCATGTGGTTGACGACTTTTTTTTTACCCTAAATTGATGAAATGAAAAGGGTTTTTAAAGGAGATTCTCAACTTTCTACCAATATAAATTATGCTTTACTTTTAATTTAATAAATAGTTATTATTCATTTTCTATTTGAATTATGACTAAAGTCCTAATTGATAGGCTGATTGAAAAACATCTATATCTTTCAAAGTGTATCACATTTTTTGAATCCAAAACATGTGTCGCATTCTATGCTTCGCATACTATAGGATTAAAAAAAAAAATGAATTTAATGAAGTTTTGACCAAGTTAAGGTGGTCAGACATACAAGTTTTTATATTTTTTAAAAGTTGTAATAAAAAATTCATAATTAATTATTTACTTGGAAAAAAAATACAAAAAAATATGCATCACATCGAGACATGATTCCTCTACTTATATATAAAATATTATTAAAAAATATTATCATTTTATTGTGGTTAGGGTGGTCAGACAGACACCTACTTCTTATTTTTTTCCCTGAAATTTAAGTACTGCTAATGAGCCAAGTTTTTGGCACATCTAGATCATACTTTTACAAACACTTTTATGCTTTTTCATTATGCTAAAACAAACATTTAGTGTTGATTATGGGATAAGACATAAACTTTTTATGCTTAATATAATAAGTATATTATGCTAAGTCTTCCATGGTTATTACTTTTAAATGTTTTATTAGTTTAATGAATGCCTTATAACTTTGTCTACTTTTGGCATTACCTAAGGGGGGCCACTTAGGGAACTGCCTATACTTTCACTCTGCAAGTTAGAATAGCTGCACTTCCTTTTATAGAAGTTTATGTGACTGTTCTTGCAGCTGGCAGAAACACAGAGCTATCAACTGTTCCTGTAGCCACTAGATGCAGAATAGTTTTATCTTTCAGTTTTCATTTCCAAAGCAAGTTATCCAGTAAAGTTATTTCAGTAATTCAAATTCTAGTATAAAGCATCTTAGGAAATCATGCATGTCTGGGAAAGGTGATTAGTGCATATATTGTGCTGACCCATTTCAAGTTCACATCCCTGACTTGATAATTAAATGAGGTTCTTTAACATATTATGACTGTTGGTTGTGATGTTCAATCCCTGAGTAGAGGAATTCATGTTCCTAGTTATTAAGTTGATTAAAGAACACTACAACTGCTGCATTGAAATTTCAAATTTTCACCAAATAGATTTTTTTTTTTAAAAATATATCTAGTAGTTTATAAACTACATTCAATTTTCTACAGATTCTATTCTTACATATTTTTGAAATAATATAGATAACTTATTCAAATTTTTATGTCAAGTTGTCTAACTCTGATTTTTATGAATTTTTATTGCCACTTAAGGGCCTTTTTTTTTCATGATGATCCTGCACATACCCATGTGAAACTACAACTTTGGGCATATGATAAGGACTATTGGCACATGGGAGCGGATTACCCAGCTTAATTATGACACCAATCTAACAAAAATTTGGATAAATCAAATATGGCTATAGATTTCCCATATCTCAAGCATGACTTACCAAATTTTACTCAGCCCTTTGCACACTTGGTTTATATCAAATTCATCAAGGAAAAACCCCATCTCATTCATAAAAGACATTTTTTACTTAGTTTCATAAATCATCATAGAGATAAACATATTTAGAGCTGCCAACTTAATTTGTAATAGATGATGGGTGGTGAAAGGGTGGGAATGAAGCCTAGATCCTATGAAGAGTTCATGAAGGATGCTTTGATTTGGAATATATGTGGATGGGGGATTGCACTATTGATTAAGAGTCTTAATGGTCATGATAAGAATATTTTAATTTAGTTCACTAATGGTTAGAACTGAAGACAAGTTAAGGTTGGTTGGATTTATTTGAATTCAACAAAGAAGTCATTACACATGGAATTGACCTTTCTTGTAATGGGTAGAAACTTAGGAAACACGCGAAGGTTCAAGACACAAACAACATGAACTAATTCTTCAAAAAATATGAAAACCATATCAATTTGCATGCAGGTTATGACCATGGTAAGATCCTCACTCCATGGGACCAAGTATGCTTCATGTTAATGAAATATGTTACTCTCAAAGGTAGGTATAAATGCTATTACTACTACCACATGTCATTGTTAAATCAATTAAGAAATTGTCTATTGATTAGTTTTCCATTTTACCTTCTATCTTCTCTTGGAATTTTTGTTAAGGATGCATCTGAGATTCCTTCCAAGAACCTTGAAAAGCCCCCCGTTCTACTCCACTAGGGGCTAATCCTCAAGTTATATGATTTTCACCTTGTGCTCTACCCCCCCAGTCCAATTAGGGATAGCCTTGTGGAAGATTTGTCAACTATCCCTCCTCCCCCTAAAATCCTCCTGAACACTCGCATTGAGGACTTTGTCAAACATCCTTCTAAAAGAAAGTTGTATCCACCTACTAGAAACAAACTAACCTCGGTCCTAATCCAAAACCCCCAACTAAGAAACCCCAAAATGCTAAAACCCATAAATCCTAAGTCAAAAATCTGCGGTTTCTAGGCTATGTGATCTCAAAAATACACCTCCCAAAAAGCATGGTAAACAGACCACCAACAAAAAGAATAAAAAATCCACTATTAATTTCTATGTGGAGGAAGCTACCTTTGAAGAGGAGACTAATTTGAATAACGAAAAAATAAACAAAGAGGATAATACAAAAGATACTGACCCTACCACTAATGTTGAGAACCCTAGTGTACAAAGATCACATAGGTTGGCTGGCAAGTAGGCCACTAAGATAATAGTTGATGAAATCTCCAGTGACTTTGACCAGGATAAGAGGAATGAGGAAAGAAGCGATGATGAAAAAACTGAGGAAGTGGAGGAGTATGTTGAAGGTCCTATTCTATTTTGAAATCTCAATGCTATGCTCAATGAACTAGAGGATTCCACCCCCACAAAAGATCACAAGGAGGAAAATTTCCCCAACTATGAGAAGAAAACCTAGGACTACATGGCTCTTATGACTAGGGTTGAAACTTTGGAAAGGAAGCTCAATAGCCTTTCTCGTTTCACCCTCAAGGTCATACACCATTTTGTTGTCACTCTTGCCTTAGTGCTATAGGATGAGATAAAGAAGCATGAAAATACAATAGACCACAACTCAAGCCAACATAAGTAGGATTCTTTCAAGTTCCTCATGGAGGAATGGGAAAATATTCCCAAGTAGGGTGTCATTGTTTATTTTATTTCTAGTTATTACTATGCTATAGTTTTGTTGTATGTTTGTTGTCACTAGTTTGTTTATGTTTTGTGACCCTGGAATTATTTTTACTTTAAACTCTCTACCCTTGGGGCCTTTTGTGTATGGGTACAACACCTTGTAAATGATGCTTATCTTGTCAAAAACACACATAAGTTTGACAATAGGTGGAACTCCCTTTTACATCTCTTTTATGCATCCAATTTTTTTTTACATAATGATCCTAGAGTCTCATTCAACTTGTATAAAAGAAAAATCATTAACATTTCATACATATAGGCCAAGGAAAAGATATTGTGCCTCACTTTAATTATTTTTAATAACTTGATTTTTGAGGAAAACTAGACCATTTTTCCTTCTAAATTGTAAATTATGCAACCTAATATAAGAATGCTCATATTTTCCTTTACAACACCATCAAAATTCATTTTTTCCTTGCCATCATGGGTGATTTCCGCTTGCACCAGCAAAAACATGCATTATTTAGGGAAAGAGGATTCCCCAATGGGTTCCTAGGGCTTTTCACCTATGAGGTAGGTTGAGAAATGGTGTCTCTTTTGTACTAAGGTAGTCTTGGTGAGTTCATTCAAAGATTGGGGTTTTTGAATGGGTGTGATGTGTGTGTCTAAGTGTTGCAAATTAATGAAATGATCTGTGAAATGTAAACTAATACAATGCAAATGTATTGAAAACCCTATGTAAAATTACCTAAGAAACATAAACAAAACTGTTATAGAAATGAGTAAAATTGAAGGGGTGCACCTAGAAATAAAATGTGATGCAGAGAGGCTCTGGAACCTTCAGTATTTGCAACTGATGTTGAATAGGACACTTGTGCCTATCTGGGTGACTTCGTCCCAAATCTGGAAAAACTATCCAGAAACCCATATCTTCCAAATGGGTGTCCAAATCTACAAAAACCTCCAAAAAATAGGTTCAGTGAGACTAAGTCGCCATTATTGATGACTTGGTCCATTTCTAAATTTCTAAAAATCATAAGATGGAAATGGAAGCCCTCGGTCTACACTTCAGTTCTTCAAGGTGTCCACTTCTGAAACTCTGATATTCAGGCCTAAAAGTGACTTCTTGTAAATATTTTCCCCTAGCCAACAAGGAGGTGTCTCCAACAAGTTTTTAATCCATTATTCAATTTTCTTCAAGCTTTCAAGATACCTAAACCTACAAACACACAAGGGGAGGAAGAGAAAATGTTGATTGTTAGGGTTTGGGGGTTTTCCTTGGTCAAACCCCCTTTAGATAATTAAATCAAGTGAAGAAACAAGATAATGAAGCATGAAATGAGACAATGGAATTAGTACCTTGCCACGAGGAGAGATCTTGAGTTGTTGCAATAGTAGTGGAAGATTCAGTCCTTGAATGCTTCAGAAAGATGTATTGGTGGCTTAGGATGCTAAAACCCTAGCTTGCTTGAGAAGAATGTTGGATGAGAGATGAGAGATGAGAAATGAATGTGTAGAATAGAATTGAATGGTTAGGGTTAAAATGAGGGGAAAAACCCTTATTTATACATGCTATGCCCTAATTTCCCAAAAATAACACCTCATAGGCTGACCTTAGGGTTTAGAAGACAAAATCCCACAAGAATTTTGAATTAAATTTGAATTTTATGCCACATGGGACTAAGTCGCCCAAGGTGGTGACTTAGTCCACCTGGGAAATTTTAAGTGGTTGTCAAAAATTAAAGTGTGATTAATGATGTTTGTCGAGATTGTCTTCCAAAACACACTAAATTAGGACCTATAAGTGCATTAAGGGGTCATTATGTCATAAGAAAGGGTTAATTTAGTGATGAAAAGCCTAGGAAAGTGTGAGAGTTGGTTACAATACTTTAGAATAAGGCTTGGAAAGGGGTAAAAAGAGGTAGTTTAGCTGAATTATGATGAAACGGTTTTAGAAAAGTGTGAAAGTGGGTTACAACACTTCACAACACCTTTGCAAAACACCATAGAATTCTTATTAAATTAGGCCAAAAACCACAAGAAAGGGCCCAAATGAGTGAAAAGTGTCAAGGCTACACTTTTTTGTGACACATTTAGCCCCCACTTTAGTAAGAGGATGAACTTGCTTCAAACTCACACTAAAGTAGCCAAGTGGTGCCACTATGAATGGTGAAGGGTGACAAAGATGAAGGAGGTGGTCAAGCCCTTAGGATTTAAGATCCTAAGTCAAATCGACATCAGTGCAAGACGATGCATTCAAGGGTGAATGATTTGTAGCAAAATAGGATACATGATCATGTGATGACAATAACTAGAATGAAAAGAAGAATGAAAGTAAAAAGGTGGATCAAGCTTTGACTATTTGTCTAGCGAGTTGTGGATCAAATCTAGGCTATTTATCCAAAAAGCATACTCACTTTGAGGCGATGAAACTTACAGTTGTCCGTTGGGTGAGAAGTCCAAAGAAGTGGTTTAGTGAGAAAGTCATTCCAGTGTGTCAGCTTCCCACCATATAATGAGAAATTCATGCCAGTGTGTCAACTTCCCATTATACTAACCAAACCAAATTTATCTTTCTGATAACTTTGATAAGGAACCACAACGCTTGTGTAAATGATTTTGTAAATATTATGCACAGATTTTGTTAAAGGGGATTTTGCTTTATTCATGTAAGGTCTTCTCTTTAGGGAGAATTTTTCCTAATTTATCCAAGAGAGGACAAGTTGGGGTGTCAGATCATTATCCATGGGATGCCTCACTCGCATCAGGCCACTTTAGTTAATCGTACTCTTGGAAGGAATCAAACCCAATGAAACCACCAAGAATAGGACACATCACAAGAAAAAGAAAAATCATGCCATGGAATTTTGTAATAGGTTTTTGTCTATGTATGCCCCCACTTTAAAGTGGTTGCTACACCATTATTATGATAAATTGCTTTAAATTAGCTTAAGGAGAGAGGAAATAAGACATGAGAGCTAACTTGGATATCCCTATGCCAAGTCATATGTTTATGAATTGAGCTACATCATGAATAAGGTATTATGTCACATGCGAGTCAACTTAAGACATGTCCACATCCCAAGCTTGCTATTAAATGTTCATGAAAGTTTAAAAACTAGTCGAAAGATACAACGATAAGTGTCATACGAGAAAAAGGCTACTCAACCCCTTGCCTCCACTTAGTGCAGGGAAAAGGTGAGCCTGGAATGGATGATGGTATTTTGCTCCTCATGAGGGATGTAAAACATGCAATAGTGAGTGTGCTATGACCCTAAAAATATTACAAGGAAATGAGCAACAACTAATGTTATTTATGTGGATGAGTAAACAAAGTTTCTACAAAGTTGGCCTTGATGGTATAGACTTTGTCATATATGTGGGTAATGTCATGGGAACTTGGTTGGTGTGAAATGTTGGTCTTAGGTGGGTAGAGGATGAATTCGGGTGTGGTTGGAGATAGTTGGTTGTGTGATTGTGGGTAAATAATTAGAGGATTCTTAGGATGGCCCACGGGGTATGTAGGAGGTTCATTGATTGAGGGGGGTCGAATGGACACTTGCATATGCATAACCTCAGTGGGCTTGGTGTGATGTATGTCTAGGAAAGGGAAATCTAGCATTATCTTTTTACCATTACCCAAGGGATACACATTACTATTACTTGAAAGGAGTGCAACCATGTGGTTGTTTTCTTGCACCATGATACCTTCCCTAGTAGGAGAGTGTTTAGGAGAACTACAAATAAGATGTTCAGGAAATTTATTGTTTGGTTCTACACTATTGACTTTATTGCAAGTAAGGGAATGATCAATGGTGGAAGTTGCTTGTTCCATAAGATTCTCATGATTCTCATTAGGTGGATCTTGTAACATCATAATATCATCTTCACCAATAGGAGAGATATTAGGAGATGGGGAAATTTGATTGTTATGCTTGTTGATGATTGCATCCTTTTTCTCCAAGGTGTCATTCTCTTGTGCCATAGTATCTATCCTAGGAGGAGAGCTTCTTGGAAAGTGACAAACAAAATTTTCACCACATGTCATGATTAGATTTGGTAAAGTAGCTTCATCACAAATAGGTGAGATAGCAAGAGGACTTTTTTGTTCAAAGAGGTCTTTACAAGCGGTAGGGGCATGAGGAAAGGGAGGAATAAGAGTCCCATGAGTTTCATTAAGGATAGCTTCTAACACTAAACTATTTGCTTCACATTGAGCAGGGATAGTCAGAGAAGGATAATTGTCATGGGCATGGTTATAGAGTCTAGGTAAGGTGATGTTTAGGAAAGTGTCTATGATTTTATTTTCTTGTGCTAAAATATCTTCCCAAAGGGGATGAGGAGAACAAACAAGATATGCATGATGCTCAATGATTGTATCTTCTTTCGCAAAGATACCTTTGTCACTAAAAGGAGAGGTATTGGGAGAAAAACAATTATGATCATCATAAATGTCTATGTTTGTATTCTCTTCTATCACATCATCCTCACAAATAGGAGAGATAAGAGGTAATGCAAGTTTAAGACAATTATCAACATTTTCATTCGCTAGACTCTCATAACTAGAAAATGCATTAAATGAATGATTAACATGTTTATGTACTAAATTTTTCTTTGCAATTTTGGAAAGAATTGAAACTAACATTGTTGAAATTTAAAATGCAATCTAAAGACTTAAAATGACAATGCAATTTTCAGATTTCAAACAAGGTAATTTTATGATTACACTATGCAATGATCTGAAAATAAATTGTTGTGATTGAAAATTTTGAAAATGTACAAAGCATGAAATGAGCTAATTTAGGTTAAATTTAATGAAATTCATGTTACAAAAACTCAACCAATTGATACAGATAGGTAATGGTAGAAAATAGAAGCCTAAAAATAGAGTTTTCAACTCTGTAACAGGTTGTTTTAGGGGTGGAAAGGGACTAAGTCGCCCAAGGTGGAGACTTAGTCCACCTAGGGATGGTTTTGAGAATTTGCAGAGTTTTTTGATGGATTTGGGTGGTTTCTATGTTGTATGAGGCAGACCTAGGATGTAAATGCAAAATTGAAGAAATTTTTAATGATTTAAGATGTAAAAATGCAACCTATATGCATTTTCACTAAGGCAAAATGTGAAACCCTAGAATGCAACTTAACTAATGCAAAAATGCAATGCAAGCTAATTCTAAGACAGTGATGGACTCCAAAGCAGAAGAGAAGGTATGTGGACGTCAAGTTCAACAAAATGAACCACCAAAAATATGCATTATTTAGGTAAAGAGGATTCCCCAATGGGCTCCTAGGGTTTTTCACCTAGGAAGTAGGTTGAGAAATGGTGCCTCTTTCGTACTAAGGTATTCTTGGTGAGTTCATTCAAAGATTGGGGGTTTTGAATGGGTGTGATGTGTGTGTCTAATTGGTGCAAAGTAATGAAATAATCTAACTATGAAATGTAAACTAATACAATGCAAATGTATTGAAAACCCTATGTAAAATGACCTAAGAAACATAAACAAAAATGTTATAGAAATGAATAAAACTGAAGGGGTGCACCTAGAAATGAAATTTGATGTAGAGAGGCTTTGGAACCTTTAGGATTTGTTGTTGATGTTGACTAGGACACTTGTTCCAATTTGGGCAAATTAGTCCCATATCTAGAAAAACTATCTAGAAACCCGTTTCTTCCAAATGGGTGTCCAAATCTACAAAAACCTCCAAAAAACAAGTTTAGTGGGACTAAATCACCACTATTGGAAACTTAGTCCACTTCTAAATTTTTAAAAATCAGAAGATGGAAATGGAAGCCCTCGGTATGCACTTCGGTTCTTCACAAGTGTCTGCTTCTGAAACTCTTATTTTCAGGCCTGAAAGTGACTTCTTGTAGATATTTTTCCCTAGAAAACAAGGAGGTGTCTCCAACAAGCTTTCAATCCATTCTTTAATTTCTTCAAGCTTTCAAGATACCTAAACCTACAAACACACAAGGGGAGGAAGATAAAATGTTGATTGTTAGGGTTTGGGGGTTCTCCTTGTTCAAACCCCTTTTAGATAATTAAATCAAGTGAAGAAACAAGATAATGAAGCATGAAAAGTGAGAAAATGGAATTAGTACCTTTCCATGAAGAGAGATCTTGAGTTGTTGCAACAATGGTGGAAGATTCAATCCTTGAATGCTTCAGAAAGATGTCTTGGTGGCTTAGGTTGCTAAAACCCTAGCTTGCTTGAGAAGAATGTTGGATGAGAGATGATAAATGAATGTGTAGAATAGAATTGAATGGTTAGGGTTAAAATGAGGGGAAAAACCCTTATTTAGAAATGTTATGCCCTAAGTTCTCAAAAATAACACCTCACAGGCCGAACTTAGGGTTTAGAAGACAAAATCCCGCAAGAATTTTGATTTAATTTTTAATTTTATGTCAAATGGGACTAAGCCACCCAAGGTTATGACTTAGTCCACTTGGAAAAATTCAAGTGGTAGTCAAGAATTAAATGGTTTTTATTGTTGATTAACGGGATTGTCTCTTGAAACACACTTAAGTTGGGCCTATAAGTGCATTGAGAGGCAATTTTGTCATGAGAAAGGGTTGATTTAGTGATGACAAGCCTAGGAAAATGTGTAAATGTGTTACAACACTTCACAACACTTTATACTAAGGCTTAGAACAAGGTTATTTAGGTGAATTATTATGGAAAAGTCCTATAAAAGTGAGGAAATGTATTACAACACTTCATAACACCTTTGTAAGAATTTGTTAGGTTATTTTTTATTTGGAAGCATTCAAATCCTAATGTGAATGTGTTGGCCACATTACAACATTAGATCTCAGCAATATCAAGCCAAAATCTAAGGGAAAAGGCCCAAATGAGTGAAAAAGTATCAAGGCTACACTTTTTGGTGACACATTTAGCCTCCACTTTAGTGAGAGGATGAACTTGCTTCAAATTCACACTAAAGTAGCCAAGACATGCATATCGAGAGGGATCCATTTTATTCATGCTAGTGAGATGAAACAACTATAATCGAGAGGGATGATCAAGCCCCCAGTATCAAGATCCCATGGTGAACCAAACATTAGTACAAAATATCACACAAGCAATTGATGTGAAAGAGAGAAGAGAGAGGGAAAGTCAAATCAAGCTTCGACCATTTGTCCAGCTAGTTGTGGATCAGATCTAGGTTTTTTTGTCCGAAAGGAAGTGTACTCACTCTAGGGAAATGATACTTTCGATTGTCCACCAGGTTAGAAGGCCCAAAAGGTGAGAAATATATAGTTGGTATGTACCCACACACATACAGGTGGCTATGGGGAAATTCATGTTGTTGGTTGGGCTTCCCGCTTAACCATACAAAAGTTATACCTCCTGATAATTTTGATAAGGCACCACAAAAGACAAGGGTTTTGTGGTTCATGAGACAATAAAAGCTTTATATGCTTAGAACTCATGAAAAAGTGCAAGATGGCACCACAAGCATGCAAGTTGTGTTATGCAAGGTGGCCATGTATGCAAAGTGAAAAATGCAACACATAAAATGCAAAAGGTAAAATTTAAAAGGGATGTTCAAATGAGTCTTGTTTAGTTCATGTGATTTTTTTAACTTAGGGGACATTGTGTCTAATGTCTCCACGAAAGGACCAATCAAAGGATAGAAAATTTGAAACTTAGGGTATGAAATGTGTCGCATCAAACCACTAAGAGGAACACAATATGCTTAGATAGATCAATTTCATGAAGGAAATCACATCCAATGTCATCCACAAAGCGAGAAACACATTGCATAAAGTAATAAGGCTGCACTAATAACCAAGAAAAAGAAAAATGCAAAAAATGAATAGTGCCAATGTATGCCACCACTTTAAAGGAATTGTGAAACACCATACTATGACCAATTACTTTAAAGTAGAAAAAGGAAAGAATGCAAGAAAAAAACAAAATGAACCAAAATGAACCACCAAAAACATGCTGATGGGGAGTGCTATTTCTCAAGAGCACATTTTCTCTTTCTAAGACCTACTCTTTAGTCTTTCTAGGGTATTATTCTCTACCCTACTCAGAGGTCACTCCTAAGACCCCTATCTCCTTATAGAACTCTCCACCAATTTCAGATACTCACCTTCACTCTCACACCCCTACTAAGCACCTTTGGTTCAAATGTGCCACAACATTCCCCAAGCCATTCTTGGGGCTAGGAATAGGTCTTCTAACTATTCCTAGGGTGTTCTTACTCCAATCTGATCCATCTTGGTGGATCCCTTCTTCATTTGGCTATTGAATTCAAGAAACTTAGTTTTTAGTCAATTAGGCCTCCAAGAACCAGTGTTCTTGGAATAACCCCAAGACTTCCTTAACAAACCCAAAACTCTTCATGGATTCTCTCTACAGACCTCCTAGGCTTCAATATTTCCTAGGTCTGAGACCCCCTTAGTGTCCGTACATAGGCCTTTCACCAAACCCCTATTTTCAAGGGTTTCTAGGGTATGCAACACAGTCCGATTTCTTTAACTTAATTAAGGGCTCTAACGGCCTCCTCTACACCTCTCCTTGCATACAAATGTCCAAGAAACATACCCCTACACCTCTACACTATTTATTGGCACAAACCAAACCATTTAGCAAGTCTTCTTGTTGTTGTTATGTTCAAGCACCTAGCCAGAATGCCTCTGCACTCGCCTAGAGCTTGTTGGTTTTACTAGCTCTCCTGCAAAAAAAAGACTCCACATACCATATTTACACTATTTGTAAGGTCCCCTACTTGATTCCAAGAGGCCATGGAAGTTTAGCCATGGGAATTCAAGTGGGGAGCATCATTTACAAAACTGGCCCTGAACCGAGCAGTGAAACAGTAGAACACAAGAATCTACAAAACTATTAACTAGTTGTACTAAGCAACTAAACCAATGCCACACAAACTAGGTAGAGGTCACAAATTAAAGTTTCAATTCATTAGTTCAGTCCTTTCAATCCATTAATTGACTGGATGAAGGCTCTATTTTAAAAACACAATCACAAACTTGTTCTTTCCAAGTCACAATCCGTACTTCCAACTCCTCCAACTCATCCAACTTGTTCCAACTGTCAAGTTAGGGTTTTTTCTTAGCTTATATACCTTATGCCCACATGTTAGGACCCTTAGGTCAGGCTTAGAACATCATTAATGCCATTTTCAAACTTTTAGGACAAATTGCCAAGACAACATTGTCAAGATTTGCCTAATCTCCTCATTAAGACTTCCCCAAACCTCAAGTCTCTAAACTAACCTAACTTTGCCCCAATTCACACATCAATTCATCCTTGGGACTTTATAACCCAGTCCTTATTACCTTGGTGGTTGGCTAGAACCACCTACAAGCCAAAATTTGCAAAGATCTCTCCAAAAGACCTTAAGGTGCTCCTACACCATTCTCCCCCTGCAACAAAGAAGTTAAGGAACCTATGGTGTTAAGAACTTCTCACTGATACCATGCTTTTTGAAATCACTCTCTACTATCCAAGTAGCCTCTGACTCTGGTTGGTGTCTCCACTTCACTAGGTGCTCCATGTATGTCTTGTGCCTAGTCTTCTTCTGCACCCTTGAATCCAGAATCTTATCAACCTATGGTCTGATCGGATCAGGTACCTTGAGTCCTTCCACATCCTTACTCACCTCAGCACTATACTGTTCCTCATCCATTTTTGGTCCTTTATACTTCACCAAGTCCTTCACATTGAAGATAGGCGAAATGGACATCTCCTTGGGTAACTCCACCTTGTATGCATTTGATCCATACTTAGCCAACACTTTACATGGCCCTATCCTTTTCATCTACAGCTTACTTGGTATGCCTTTATGTATTCTTGCCTTGTTCAAGTATACCATCACCAAATCACCTATTTCAAATTGTAGATCTCTCTTCCCGTCATCTCTTTTAGCCTTCAACTTTTGGTTAGCCTCCATTAATGTCTTCTTTATCTACTCATGAACCTCTCTCATTGACTGAGCAAAATCATCAGCATGTCCACTAATTCCTTCATAACCTTTTAGGTCTCTTAGCTCAAGTACACCCCTTGGATGTAACCCATATACAATTTCAAATGGACTCTTAGTAGTAGACCTGTTTGTGCTATCATTATAGGCAAATTCTGCCTGTGAAATGACTTGTTCCCATCCTTGTCCATACTCTTTAGTTAGACACCTCAACAAGTTACCAAGTACCCTATTTATCACCTCTGTCTATCCATCCGTTTGAGGATGATATGCTGAACTATGAAGCAAGTTGGTTCCTAACCTCCTCCAAAGAGTTTTCCAAAAATGTCCCATAAACTTCATATCTCTGTTTGCAACTATGCTCTTTGGAAACCCATGTATCCTTACTACCTCCTTGAAGAATAGATGGGAAATGTGACTAGCATCATGTGTTGTTTTTCATGGAATGAAATGACTCATCTTACTGAATCTGTCTACTACCACAAACACATTGTCCAAACCAGTTGGTGTCCTAGGTAGCCCTACTATGAAATCCATACTTATGCACTCCCATGGTCTATTTGGGATGGGAAATGGCTAGTAAAGACCTGCATTTGTTGATGTCTCCTTTGCCTTCTGACACACTCCACATTTTTCAACATACTTTCTTACATCTCTTTGCATCTTAGGCCACCAATAGAACCTCTCCACTAAGTCTAGGGTCTTGTTCAATCCAAAGTGTCCACTCAAACTGCCATTGTGCTTTTCTTGGATAAGATTCTCCCTCATGGAACCTCTTGGAACACATAATTGTTTCCCTCTAAACAATAGACCATTCTGCAAAATATAATCTGCATATTCACTATGAAAATGGTTTTCAAAATCAGTACATACCTTGTAGATCACTGAGAAATTAGAATCTCCTTCATATAGTTCTTTGAATCCTTCAACCCTTGTGCTCTGCAATTGTATCTCTTGAATGGTAAGCAGTCTCCTACTAAGGGCATCTGCAACCTTGTTGTTAACCCCTTTCTTGTGCTTGATAGTAAAGGTGTATGACTGCAAAAACTCCATCCATTTGATGTGCCTCAAACTAAGCTTCTCTTGAGTATTGATGTAGCTTAAGGCCTGATTGTCAGTGTATACCACAAATTATTTGGGCAATAGGTAGTGCCTCCACTTTTTAAGAGCTTGTACTAAAGCATACAACTCTAATTCATAGGATGAGTACCTAGACTTTGCTTCATTTAGCCTTTCACTAAAGAATGCCACTGGCCTGCCTTCTTGGCTTAGGACTGCACCCACTACTATGTTGCTTGCATCACATTCCACTATGAATGGTTTGTCAAAAATTGGTAAAACTAGGATTGGTTGGGTAGCTATCTCCCTCTTCAATCTTTCAAATCCTTCATTGGCTTCTTTGGTCCACACAAACTTTGTTTTCAGTCCTCCTTTGATGGTGTCAAGGACCAATGCACATATTTCACTAAACCTTCTAAAAAACTTCCTATAGAATTGAGCTAATCCATGGAAACTCCGAACTTCAGTCCCTATCTTGGGAGTAGGCCAACTGAGAATGGCTTCAACCTTGCTCTTTTCCATCTTCAAGTTCCCTTGAGATACTACAAATCCTAGGTAGACTAGCTCTTGCTTCATAAATTCACTCTTCTCAAGATTTATGGTGAGCTTCTCCTCTTGAAGTTTCTTCAACACAAGTTCTAGGTGCTTCATATGTTCTTCTTTTTTTTTGCTAAAGATGAGGATATCATCTAAGTAGACTACCAGAAAGACTCATATATAGTTCTTCAAGACCTCATTCATCACCCTCATAAAAGTGCTAGGTGCATTTGTAAGCCCGAATGGCATTACTAACCACTCATATAACTCCTTTGTGGTTTTAAAAGCTGATTTCCATTCATCTCCCTCTTTCATCCTAATCTGATAGTATCCACTTTTCAAATCAATCTTGGAGTAGTACTTAGCACCCCCTAAACAGTCCATTAAGTCTTCTATCCTAGGAATAGGAAACCTATATCTAATGGTTATCCTATTTATGGCCCTAGAATCAGTACACATTCTCCACTTACCTCCCTTCTTAGGTGCCAACACCACTAGAACAGCATATGGGCTTATGCTTTTCCTGATCAGCCCTCGGTCCAAGAGTTCTTGAACTTGTCTTGCTATCTCTTTGTTTTGCTCTGGTATCATCTTGTATGCAGGCTTGTTAGGCAATGTTTCTCCTGGCACAAAGTCTATTTGATGATTGATTGCCCTCTTAGGTGGTAGTGTGGCTGGTGTATCTTCACAAATAATGTTCTTGAACTCGTCTAATAGTTGCTTCACTTTCGCTGACATAGGTGACTGACTAGGTGTCTCCTCCTCCTTTGGCTTCAACAAGATAGCATAGCCAACTCCTTATTCCCCCTTCATGTCTTTTAAGAATTCCTTTCCACTCATCAAAATTGCACTGGATTATGCCTTCTCCACTGTGCCTTCTTCTATCAAAGACTGGATTTTGTAAGTCACTCCATCCTTCTTGAATGAATACTTGTTCTCCTTGCCATGGTGTACTACCTCCTTGTCATATTGCCATGGTCTTCCAAGTAATAGATGGCATGCATCCATTGGTAACACATCACATAGTATCCTATATTGATACTTCCCTATAGAAAAATCAACCCATAGTTGTTCATTGACCAATATATTTTGCCCCTTATTCAACCAAGTAACCTTGTAAGGACACACATGGGGTATCTTGATGAGGTTCAACTTCTATACTGCCTCCTCTGATATGACATTATCAGTAAATCTTGATTCAATGATGACCTTGCAGACCTTACCTAGTATCTTGCACTTGAATCTAAAAAGAGATCTCCTCTGTTTGTGTTCATCCTCGATAGATGCTTTGATCAAGATCCTTATCAACATGAGACTCTCTCCTTTCTCTGAATCTAAACTCACCTCTGAGTGCTTGGAACAATCCTCTTCTTGGACATAAGTAATCTTCTTCTCACCTTGTGAATATGATGGCTTGTCAAGACATCTATAAGCCGGATGACCCAACTGTCCACAATTGTAACACTTCATGGAAGCAAAATGAGAACTTCTCCCAAATCCTCCTGATCTGCCTCTTCCACCATTTTTAGAGCTTCTACCTCTGTATCCCCCTCTACTATTTGTCTCCTGGAATTATTCACCCACCTTAGAATCTCCTTGGCTTCTATTCTCATTGCTCCTTCCACCAAAACCTCCTCTATGTCCACCTCTAGGGTCTCTGCCTTTTCCTCTACCCCTCGTATTAGAATCTTGTTTCTTTTTCAAATTCTCTTCCACTTTAATAGCCATCTAATAGAAGCTATGGAGGTTATTAAATGTAAAGAGACTCAACTCTTCTTGTATGTTCCATCTAAGGCCGTTCAGATACCTAGCAACCTTAATGATTTCAATTTCTTGCACTCTAGACCTAAGGCTTAGCTTTTGGAACTCTTCTATGTAGGCAGCTACATCTAGTTCTCTTTGTCTGAGATTTTTCCTCTTCTTATGTAATTGGATGTCATAGTCCTCAGGTAGATATTTTTCCTTTACTTTAGCCACCATTGTTTTCCAATTTCCTATTAGCTTCTTGCCCTCCTTCTCTCTTTCTTCTTGCAAGAACTTCCACCAAGTTAATGCTTGTCCTCTTAACCTTGATTTGGCTATCTTCACCTTTTGTGCCTATCTAACCCCATCACATTCAAAGTGATTCTCCATTCCCTCAATCCATTCCATAACTAATTATGCATCCATTCTTCCTATGAAAATAGGGATTCCTTCTAGTGACTTGCCACTTAGTGCCCTTAATACTTTGAGGAAGGGTTCCTTTGCTATTGGAGGGTTAGGTTCTGGTTCTATGTCTTCCTCAACTTGGTCCTTACCCTTGTCTTTAACCCCTGCTAACTGCACTTCCATCTTTCCTGGAGTCTCTACAACCTCTTCTAGTTTGTGCTTCATCTCCTCCACAATTCCTTCAAGACGTTTGTTCTTTTCTTGTTGCTCTATCAAATCTCTAGCTATCTCTACAATAGTCACCATGGTGCTTTCTCCTATGGATTCACTTCTCTCTGACATTCACTTCTTAATTCCCAAGCCTTTTTTATGGCTCTGATACCAATTTGATGGGGAGTGCTATCTCTCAAGAGCACATTTTCTCTTTCTAAGACCTACTCTTTGGTCTTTCTAGGGTATTCTTCTCTACCCTACTCAGAGGTCACTCCTAAGACCCCTATCTCCTTATAGAACTCTCCACCAATTTCAGATACTCACCTTCACTCTCACACCCCTACTAAGCACCTTTGGTTCAACTGTGCCACAACATTTCCCAAGCCATTCTTGGGGCTAGGAATAGGTCTTCTAACTATTCCTAGGGTGTTCTTACTCCATTCTAATCCATCTTGGTGGATCCCTTCTTCATTTGGCTATCGAATTCAAGAAACTTAGTTTTTAGTCAATTAGGCCTCCAAGAACCATTGTTCTTGGAATAACCCCAAGAATTCCTTAATAAACCCCAAAATCTTCATGGATTCTCTCTACAAACCTCCTAGGCTTCAATATTTCCTAGGTATGAGACCCCCTTAGTGTTCATACACAGGCCTTTCACCAAACCCCTATTTTCAAGGGTTTCTAGGGTATGCAACACAGTCCAGTTTCTTTAACTTAAGTGAGGGATCTAATGGCCTCCTCTTCAACTCTCCTTGCATACACATGTCCAATAAACATACCCCTACACCTCTACACCATTTATTGGCACAAACCAATCCATTTAGCAAGTCTTCTTGTTGTTGTTTTGTTCAAGCACCTAGCCAGAATGCCTCTGCACTCACCTAGAGCTTGTTGGTTTTACTAGATCTCCTACAAAAAAAGACTCCATAGACCATATTTACACTATTTATAGGGTCCCCTACTTGATTCCAATAGGCCATGGAAGTTTAGCCATGGGAATTCA
Organism: Sequoiadendron giganteum; assembly: GCA_007115665.2. Classification (NCBI taxonomy): domain Eukaryota; kingdom Viridiplantae; phylum Streptophyta; class Pinopsida; order Cupressales; family Cupressaceae; genus Sequoiadendron; species Sequoiadendron giganteum. Next base: position 781,747,229 of record CM021100.1, on the reverse strand, counting down.
AATGGGGAGCATCATTTACAAAACTGGGCCTGAACCGGGCAGTGAAACAATAGAACACAAGAATCTACAAAACTATTAACCAGTCATACTAAGAAACTAAACCAATGCCACACAAAGTAGGTACAGGTCAAAAATTAAATTTTCAATGCATTATTTCAGTCCTTTCAATCCATTAATTGACTGGATGAAGGCTCTATTTAAAAAGCACAGTCACAAACTTGTTCTTTCCAAGTCACAATCCATACTTCCAACTCCTCCAACTCATCCAACTTGTTCCAACTGTCAGGTTAGGGTTTTTTCTTAGCTTATATACCTTATTCCCACATGTTAGGACCCTTAGTTCAGGCTTAGAACATCATTAATTCCATTTTCAAACTTTTAGGACAAATTGCCAAGATAACATTGTCAAGATTTGCCTAATCTCCTCATTAAGACTTCCCCAAAACTCAAGGCTCTAAACTAACCTAACTTTTCCCCAACTCACACATCAATTCATCCTTGGGACTTTATAATCTAGTCCTTATTACCTTGGTGGTTGGCTAGAACCACCTACAAGCCAAAATTTGCAAAGATCTCTCCAAAAGACCTCAAGGTGCTCCTACACCACATGCATTATTTAGGGAAAGAGGATTCCCAATGGGCTCCTAGGATTTTTCACCTAGGAGGTAGGTTGAGAAATGGTGCCTCTTTCACACTAAGGTATTCTTGGTAAGTTTATTCAAATATTGTGGGTTTTGAATGGGTGTGATGTGTGTGTCTAATGTTGCAAAGTAATGAAATGATCTAACTATGAAATGTAAACTAATACAATGCAAATGTATTGAAAATCCTATGTAAAATGACCTAAGAAACATAAACAAAATTGTTATAGAGATGAATAAAACTGAAGAGGTGCACCATGAAATGAAATGTGATGTAGAGAGCCTCTGAAACCTTCATGATTTGTTGTTGATGTTGACTAGGACACTTGTGCCAATTTGGGTGACTTAGTCCCAAATCTGGAAAAACTGTCCAGAAACTCGTTTCTTCCAAATGGATGTCCAAATCTACAAAAACCTCCTAAAAATAGGTTCAGTGGGACTAATTCACCACTATTGGCGACTTAGTCCACTTTTGAATTTCTAAAAATCAGAAGATGGAAATGGAAGCCCTCAGTCTGCATTGCGGTTCTTCACAGGTGTCTACTTCTGAAACTCTGATTTTCTAGCCTAAAAGTGACTTCTTGTAGATATTTTTCCCTATCCAAAAAGGAGGTGTCTCCAACAAGCTTTCAATCCATTCTTCAATTTTCTTCAAGCTTTCAAGATACCTAAACCTACAAAAACACAAGGGGAGGAAGAGAAAATGTTGATTGTTAGGGTTTGGGGGTTTGCCTTGGTCAAACCCCTTTTAGATAATTAAATCGAGTGAAGAAACAAGATAATGAAGCATGAAATGTGATACAATGGAATTATTACCATGCCATGAAGAGAGATATTGAGTTTCTGTAACAATGGTGGAAGATTCATTCCTTGAATGCTTTAGAAAGATGTCTTGGTGGCTTAGGATGCTAAAACCCTAGCTTGCTTGAGAAGAATGTTGGATGAGAGATGAGAAATGAATGGTTAGAGTTAAAATGAGGGGAAAAACCCTTATTTATACATGTTATGCCCTAATTTCCCAAAAATAACACTTCATAGGCCAACCTTAGGGTTTAGAAGACAAAATCCTGTAAGAATTTTGAATTAAATTTGATTTTTTATGCTACATGGGACTAAGTCGCTCAAGGTGGCGACTTAGTCCACCCGGGAAATTTTAAGTGGTTGTCGTAATTTAAAGTGTGATTAATGATGTTTGTCGGGATTGTCTTCCAAAACACACTAAATTAGGACCTATAAGTGCATTAATGGGTCATTATGTCATAAGAAAGGGTTAATTTAGTGATGACAAGCCTAGGAAAGTGTGAGTTGGTTACAACACCTTACAACACTTTATACTAAGGCTTGGAAAGGGGTAAAAAGAGGTAGTTTAGCTGAATTATGATGAAAGGGTCTTAGAAAAGTGTGAAAGTAGGTTACAAAAACTTCACAACACCTTTGCAAGACACAGTAGAATTCTTATTAAATTAGGCCAAAAACCACAAGAAAGGGACCAAATGAGTGAAAAGTGTCAAGGCTACACTTTTTTGCAACACACCACTTAATACCTTTTCATGGAATGATAATGGAATCAATTATTTTAGAACCATAACTAGCCCGGGAGTTTCAAGCCTTTCCATCTCAATTATATTTCCCCATCCAATGAAGGGTATATATTAATTTTGGTAGATTGATGTTGGACTATCAATGGAACTACTTCTTTGATGTATCTCTAGTTTTTTTGTGAGCCTATTCTCATTCATCTACTTATCCTAATTAAATATCAAATTTTCTTCTTCCATATCTACCATACAAGGAGGGATGGTTAGATAATCCATAGACATGATTTAAAAAGATTTAGAATATCATTCAGCAATGTCTCATACCAAACTAATTTTGTGGAAATTCATTGCCAATATTTTGAAGAGAATGTATAATTTACCAAGAGGTGATTCATTGTCTCCACATCACAACCATAGAGCATAAATTTCAAAGGGCATATACAAAATCCCAATTGGTTGATTTGGTCAACCATGAAATTTTCTTATTTATAGAAGCCCAAGAAATATTATATGCTTTTGGGAGGTAATTTTTATTTTTAAAAAGAATTGTGGGTGAATCCTTCCTATGAATTGAGTTATTGGACATCTTATAACCTAATATTCTATATTAATTTTCAAATTTGGAGAAACTCCATTTAATGGGAGACTCTGGTGAAAATTTCCTTGTGGTAAAGATCATTTTACATTAAAAAGATTTAATCTTCTAGTATTCCCATCCCTCTCAAATAATTATATATCCATTATTTAATTCCACTACTATGCCTCACTCTCATATAGTCACAAACCTTCACACCCTACATTAGGGTAATAATTTATCTTAGCTTGACCAAACCATCCCTAGTGGAGAACATTAAATATATATATTTCGGAGTCCTCCTAGAGGTTGGTAGAGAGGTCATTTTTATTTCTCATGTGATGTTAATGGTTACTAATTCTCTACAATATATCATAAATTTTCATATTTACTAGCCTCTATGGGATTGGTGCTATTGAGGATTCTCTCTAGGTTTATATTATCTATGTATTTTATTTTAAATATTTTGGCCCATCTCATATTTGGTTTAGAGTATAGATATTAATAAGTTAAGTACCCAATTCCTTATTCTATAATTGATAGTGATATAGACCAAGCCCTTTAACCTTATTCTAAGTACATGTAATCTCCCATGCAACCAATTGGAATTTTCTTTGATTAAAGATCCCTTGCCGCAAGAAAGTCATCATCAATTGATTCAATAATGTTCTAGTTTAGAGTTATTTTCAAATATGACATTAAGTAAATTGGAATTATTACAATGATTATTTAAATCATCTTCTCATCAAAAGACAAACATTTACCTTCCCATGATAATATTTTATTTTTGGAATTATTTATAAGATTATTCCATAATGACACATTGTTAAATCTATTGAATGAGTGGATACCAATGTAATTACTTGTAAGAGTGAAAATTTTGTATCCTAATTACCTTGCAACCTACCTTTGAGTTCTATTATTTAAATTGATTTTTTTCTCGATATTAATTATTTGATTTGATGCATTTATGTACTTCTCTAATAAGTACTTAATTTGGTGTGTTTATTCAATATTTGATTCTATAAATAGTGTTGTATATGTTGGAATATGGCTAAGGATTTTGGCTTGTAGGTGTTGTCATTGATGGCAACACAAGTCATGCAACCCAAGTCTTGCATTTGAATAAGTAACACTATTTTGGCTCCTACCGGCAGAACAGAGGATCCAGTTAAAGGCATAAAAGGTGATCTAGTCATCCCACCGGATAGATATTTTGGGTTATGGATCTCTGAGGAAGGTCTGTAGAGGCTTGTATTATCTCGGTTTTGATGTGAACGCACTGGTAAGTGATCTAAGTGGTACGAAGCACTAATTTGTTAATTATCTATGATAGAAGGCTGACCTGGCAAAGGTAGAATTCACAGATGTATAAGATGGAATTAATTATAAGTCTCAACATTGGATTAAGTGTTATTTGGGTTCTCTCTTTGTCTTAACCAGCTTTGGAGGATGCGCATAAATATTTTGTGGTGGATCTAGCCGACAAGTTAAAATATCTTAATACCTTATGAATCTGACTATTGGATGAGTAAGTCTTTGTTTGCGGATATATATAAGAGATTTTTTTTATCATTTAACAGAGTGTGAAGTGTGTACAAATATTAAGAAGTTTGAATTGTGAGATCTAGCAAAGCAGTAATGCGAATTTGATCATAAGTGATGTGAAGAGCAGTAAAGAGCATAACAGGGCAAAGCGAAGTGTAAATTCAGAAAACAAATCCTGAATAAGATCCATGAGCTTCACCAGAACTGTTACTTGGCATGATTAGATGCTATTAACTCAGTTCACCCTTCAGATGGTTTTAATCTGAACTTTGTAGGAAATAAGCCTTTCTCTTTTGAGTAGTGAGCTCTAAGCAGTGTGCCTGAATTCAAGTGCATTCCTTTTATAAGACACTATATTTTGAGTACTCAAATTATGGATTAATCTCCACCGTGGTTTTTCCCCTAACAGGGTTTCCACACAAAAATATGTGTCATGGTGTTGTATATATTTACTTTGAATGAATACATCTTTTCTGTAATAAAATGGTGAAATGGTTTCATGCTTTGAATTTAATGGATTTTGAATAATAGTTGAACACTGATTCACCTCCCCCTCTCAGTGTTCCCCTGAGTCCAATAGTATCATCAAAAAATTACTTATGAGAGTAATCATGTTTGTATCCTAGATTCCTTTCCATAATCCTATTGTATTGGCACTTTGAATTTTGTAACCTAAGGCATCAACCACGATGGTAAAAATGAAGGGGGATATTGGGTCCCCAACCTTAATCCCTTAGATGGCTTAAAAAAATATAGCCAAATTTCAATTAACTAGAATAAATAAACATAGATTTGATACATATGTGAACACCTAATCCAATCACTTCTTACAAAAATCCTAGTTTTCTATTATCTTTATTAGGAATCTCTAATCCATCCTATCATATATTTTATTAATAATAATATTATTTATCATCCCTTTTTTTTCTTGGATAATATATGTGGGATTATTCCTATTATAATAATTTTGTCTAATATAGCTCTTTCAAGAACAAATCCACTTTCCTCAGATATTATTTGAAGGAGTGATAGAATATATTGGTCATGGCCTTTGAGATAGTCTTGTATATTGTACAAATTGAAATTAGCCTAAATCCAACAAAGGATGTAACCTTATAAGTTTTATGAGTCAAGTCAATGAAAGTGTTATTATTATTTTTTTAAATTTCCCTTTCTTCCTTGATTCTCTAACTTCTCAAAAAAAATTGTACATTATTCCACAATAATTAGAAAAGAAGCATCCAAGGAATTCATTAGAACCAAGCACTTTGTCTAAGTGTAGCAATGTAAAAAATAGTTCTATTTTTTCTTCCATAAAAGAGTTGTTAGCAACTTTTTATGTTATCAAGATATTACTTAGCAATTCCCTTCAGTTTATCAAATATAAACCATCCCAATTACTAACGATATTTTTAAATAATCTTGATTCTTCCTCCCATATTTTAGTCTAGTGTCCTTAATAAGTTGACCAATCTCCACTAAAATGGAAGATATCATGTTAATACATTTCCTTTCTTTGATTGAGTTGAATAATTTATTATTTTATCCCCCTCCCTTATCCAATCATCCCTTTATTTTTATTTCTAGAAAGAATCATATCGAGCCAATAATTTTACATATTTTTCTATCAAATCTTTCTCCTTGAGGTATGCATTTTGATTCATTCCAATCTTTAAAATCTATTCATTGAGACTACCCAATTCAACCTCCACAATCTCCTTTTTTTACAAAAAAATAAAATTAAGTACAACATATTCATTGTTTGAGATATAAATTTACATAGGATAGTATCTTGAATAAAATGGGCATCTTGGTTCCATTTTTGGGGGCGAATTCTCCACAATTTTTAATATGATTCATGAAATCTAAATCTCAAAACCATATTTTCTCAAATTTTAAGGGGCTCTAATAGGAGACCTATCTTCCATAAGGTAAAGTTAGATTGATATCCGATATCAATCTAAGAAAGGAATGAATTTATTATCAATGAGGTGAGAAGAGGTTCACTAGTTTAACATAAAAATAAATATGTTTAGTCTTGTTGCAATGTAACTAAAGCCAAATCTACAATTGTTCCAACTATAGAATCCATTTTTGGGAGATAAATCCATGAAGCTATTAATTTTTTATATAAGTCCTTTTTTTTTTTTTTTGGATGGGTAACACCACCTTTCTTATCAATTTTATCTAAGATTGTATTTAATTCACCCTTGATTATGACCAATTAATTAGATAGATATGAAACAATCATTGATATGTGATCCTGGAATCTCTTATTAAGCATGAACCCTATAAGTCCATACACAATAATGAGATAAACACATAAATTGGAAGTGAAACTTACAAATTTGTAGACTTGCTATATCCAACTTCCATATGTGTGATATATACTAACATGAGAGACTAAAACATTCCTAAACCTCTCATGGCCCTTATTGCTTCCATAAAATATCATTTCCAAAAATTTCCATTTTTTCAATAATATATTAGCATCCACCATATTTATCTATATTTCTTACATGATAAGAATGCTTTCCTTGGATGTATCAATGTTATGCTTGATTAAGCATCATTGGTTAGGGATATTTAAACTCATAACATTAGAAAAAAAAAAAATTCATTAGGTTTTGGGAAGGGTATTTCCATTCTCAAATATCATATGGTTATATTTATTTATGGCCTTCCCTCAATGCCCTAGCTTGAAGAAATATATTAAGGGTTCGATCTTTAATTTTGGGAATACCACAGTTAGCCTTAGTCTTCACAATAGAAGATTGGCTTATCCTTCTTGGCTCTATGGATTCAATTTTGTATTCATCCATAATTTTATCACTATAATATTGATGAGGGTGCAACCCAAGACACAGAAAATCACACAGAAAAACTAACGAATCTTATTATTTTCAAAGTATGAAATTCTTACATGTAGAGGATCTCCAATCCTCGAGTTCTGCAATACATGCAAATTACAGAAAAGAAATTACAGAAATTCCCCTATTCGCAACATGCGATCTTCTTTCCCCAAAAACTACTCACAAAAATCAGAAACTACCCCATAAATAGCCCAATTCTCTATTTGGAGCCAAAAACAACATTCTAATTATGCACAAACTTCCGGAAGCCCTAACTCAAGATCTAACCGTCGGATCTTCAATGATAATACCTTTTTGGAAAGGTCTTGCGAAAATGAAGTGCCGAAAAGTGGGGCCTAAAAGTTAACCACTTTCATTTTCCGTGAATTTTCGGGCCCATCCGGAGCCTTTAAGTCCCTCAAAATTAGCTCCGAAGATTTTGTAGGGCAAAAAGCAGAAACTGAAACTTGAATAACTTTTGAACTGGGAATGATCTTTGCCTGATTCTTTCACCAAAGTGTTTATTATTCTGTCCTGAAGCTTCCCTTAAATTTCTGTCTCCTCACGCCTTTAAAATCATACCTGCTAAAAATAGCAGTCGAGCAGAAAAAGTAGAAAAGCAATTCCGAAAATTGGGAGTTCTTCTTCGACGAAAAGGGTATCCAGAAATTTAAAAACATCTACAAAAATCTAAATGAAAGTAAATATATTTTTGGGTGATGTAGGATTGCCCTTACACCACTGGATGCTCCTGCATCAGACACCCAGGGTAATTTGAAAAGTGACCCCATCACTTCTCAGATGGTTGAGGAAAACCCAAACGATCAACCTCTGCCTTAGACAACCAGGATGAATCTTCCATAGGCTTTCCTCTCCACTTCACCAGATATTCTTCATATTGCCTGTTTCTGGTACTCCTTCCCACACGGCTATCCAAGATTTCTTCAATCTCCTCCTTTTCTGAAGTAGGTGCTGGAATACCACACTGTTCCATTGCTGGTACTTCCTCTATGCCAGCCTCATGATATTCTATCAAATCTGCAATGTTGAACACAGGGGAAATGTTGAGTCCATCCGAAAACTCTACCTCTTATGCGTTCCCTGAATCATGCCTCTTCAAAATTTTACAGGGACCGAACTTCTTCATCTTCAGTTTGTTATAGGTTCTTACTGGAAACCTTTCTTTCCTCAAGTGGACCATCACTTCATCACCAATCTGAAACTCCTTATACCTCCTCTTTTGATCTGCCTTAGCCTTATACTGCATATTCATCTTGTTAATGTGTTCTTTTGCCTTCTCATGCATATTATTGATGTGTTCTGCAAAGTCTTCAGCTTCAACACTTGTCTTCTTCTCTTGGTCCATCTTCCTCAATTCTGGAGCAATCCTAGGACTACTTTCCATACACAATCTGGAATGGTGATCTACCAGTGCTTCTATTGACAGAATTGTTGTAAGCAAATTCTGCCTGGGGTAAGATCAAATCCCATCCCTTTGGTTTATCTCCTACCAAGCATCTCAGTAGGTTACCCAAACTCCTGTTCACAACTTCAGTCTGCCCATCAGTCTGGGGATGGTGTGCAGAACTAAACTTCAACTCTGTTTTCAACTTCTTCCACAAGGTCCTCCAAAAGTATCCAACAAATTTTGTGTCACGATCTGAGACTATACTCTTTGGCAAACCATGTAGCCTCACCACCTCTTTGAAGAACAAGTCAGCAATGTGGACTGCATCATGGGTCTTCTGGCATGGGATGAAATGTGCCATCTTTGAAAACCTGTCAACTACCACAAATACCGAATCATTCTCTCTCTGTGTCCTTGGCAAACCAAGAACAAAGTCCATACTTATATCCTCCCATGGCCTCTCTGGTACAGGTAAGGGCTGATACAACCCTGTATTTTGACTCACTCCTTTAGCCATTTGACATACCCTACAACTCTGTACAAACTTCTTCACGTCTTGTGACAACTGAGGCCAATAATAATGCTCACTGATAATGGAAATGGTCTTATCTCGACCAAAATGTCCTGCCATTCCTCCACTGTGTTTCTCTTTTATCAAGTTCTCCCTCATGGAACTCCTCGGAATACACAATTGACTTCCCTTAAACAACATGCCTTCTTGAATTATGAAATCCATCCACTTTGTCATGTCAACTGTAACAGGTTCCTTGCAAGCTTTCCAAGCCTCTGCAAAATTAGGATCATTCGGATACAATGTCTTGAGTTCACTAAACCCAACCACCTCAATCTGCATTTCTATCAACAATGTATGCCTCCTACTTAAGGCATCTGCAACCCTATTTGACTTCCCACTCCTATGTTTTAAAACAAATGTATAACTCTGCAAAAATTCTACCCATTTCATATGCCTCTGATTTAATTTTCCTTGACTACTCAGGTACTGCAATGCTTGATGATCAGTATACATAACAAATTCCTTCGACAACAAATAATGCCTCCATTTCTTTAATGCTTGAACTATTGCATAAAATTCCTGATCATATACAAAATACTTTCTCTTTGCATCATTTAACTTTTCACTGAAATAGGCAATGGGCTTACCTTCCTAGCTTAACACTGCTCCAATGGCACAACCACTGGCATCACAATCCACCTAAAACACCTTATTGAAATCTGGGAGAGCCAAAATAGGTTGTTCTGTCACCTTCTACTTCAATAGATCAAAACTCCTTGCTGCTCCAGTGCTCCAATTGAACTCTTTTATGCCCCCTCTCATTGTTTCAGTTAGGGGTGCACAAATACTACTGAAGTCTCTAATAAACTTTCTGTAAAAACTGGCCAAATCATGGAAAGATCTCACCTCAGTAGCAGTTCTTGGGGTAGGCCATTCCAGAATAGCCTTCACCTTCTCTAGGTCCATCTTGAGACCTTCTGTCGAGACAACAAACCCAAAGTACACTAACTCCTTCTTCACAAAACTACACTTCTTCAGATTAATCAGCAATTTCTCTTCTCTTAACTTCTCAAAGACTCTACCAATATGCATTATATGCTCATCCAGTGACTTACTGAATATCAAAATATCATCTAAATACACAATAACAAAGCTTCCTAGGAACTCTTTTAGTACCTCGTTCATGAGCCGCATGAATGTGCTCGGTGCATTGGTTAGCCTAAAAGGCATGACTAACCACTCGTACAGGCCCTCTTTGGTCTTGAAGGCGGTCTTCCATTCATCTCCCTCTCGAATCCAAATCTGGTGATATCCACTCTTCAAATCAATCTTTGTGAAGTACTCAGCTCCACTCAATCAATCCATCAGGTCATCCATCCTTGGCAGGGGAAATCTATACTTGATTGTTATCTTGTTTATGGCCTGCGAGTCTATACACATCCTCCACTCCCCATCCTTCTTTGGTGCTAGCACTGTAGGTACTGCACATGGACTCAAACTCTCTCGAATCAAACCCTTTCTCAACAAATCCTCAACTTGTCTATTCAACTCCTCATTTTCTGCAGGAGTCATTCTATGAGCTGCCTTATTCAACAAACTGGCTCCTGGGATCAAGTCAATCTGATGACTGATCTTCCTCATTGGTGGTAAACCCTCAGGTACATTATCAGAAACAATATCCTAAAACTCATTCAATAACCCAGAAACTTCTACTGGAACCTTCTCACTACCCTCCTTATCCATTTTAGGAATCAATGCATAACACACACGCTCATGTTTCATGCCTTCTAAAAATTTCCTTCCATCAACATAACAAATTCTAGCACTACTGCATACCTTTTCTTCGACCTTCTTCAGAGGTTTCAACTTATGGCGGACTCCATCCTTCATCAGGGAATAAGTGTTTGCATGGCCATCATGTACAGCTCGCCTGTCAAACTGCCATGGCCTCCCCAACAACATGTGACATGCATCCATTGGGATGATATCACAGAGTACCTCATCACAATAGCTTCCAATCTTGAACTTCACCAAGCACTGCTCATTGACTAGAACTTTGTGGTCTTTCTACAACCAGGCAATCCGATATGGATGTGGATGCTTTTCCCTCTTCAACTTCAACTTTGTAACCATTTCTTCTGACACCAGATTATCGGTGCTCCCACTGTCAACAATAAAATCACAATATTTGTCTTCACACTTGCACCTTGTGTGGAACAGGTTCTTCCTCTGTTCTGGCTCCTTCTCTTCAGTCACCAGGGCTCTTCTAACCACTAGGGCTTCTCCCCTTTCAGCATCATCTAAATGCTCAGATTGAGCGTCCTCATCTACATGCGCAACCCTTGCACGACCTTCTGGCCTTTTTTCTGTCCTTCCTTGGTATTGTGGACATTCATAGGCTCGATGCCCTTCTTCACCACATCGGAAACAAGTTCCTCTGAAACCATCCCTTCTGGGTCCTTGCCCAAATCTTCCTCGTCCTCTACCTCTTTGATCACCACCATTCTGATCACGTGGGCGATAGAAGTTATCATTCCTCTGGCTTCGACTGGTACCCACATCTTCATTTTTATTCTCATCCTCATTTCGGCTTCCAAAGATCTTCTGCTACCCCTTCCACTTTGACCTCCTCGTCCTTTTTGCTTGCTATCAAATCTCTTGTTCAACTTCTCTTCAACTTTCAGAGAAAATTGGTATGCATCCTCAATGGTGGCCATCTTGACCAGGCTTAGCTCCTCTTGAATGCTCCACTGTAACCCATTAAGATAATGGGCTACCTTCTCCTTGTTGGCCTCTGCATGTCCTGTTCTGATGATTATCTTGTGAAAATCTTCTATGTATTCTTTCATAGATCTACTCCCTTGCTTCAACCCTTGCAATTTTTTCAATAGATCTAACTCATAGTCCATTGGCATGAACTGCTTCTTCAGTTTCTCCACCATGCGATCCCATCTGGTGATCTTTCCCTTTTCTCTCTTATTTCTTTCTAGTTGGACCTCTTTCCACCAGATACTGGCGTGGCCCTTCAGCTTTGTTTTTGAAAACTTAACCCGATCTGGGTCCTCTACTTCTTCATACTCGAAATACTCTTCCAACTCGTTGATCCAATCAATCAACTCTTCTGGGTTCAGACTACCGGAAAAATTGGGAACTTCTACTCTAGGTCTTTTTTCGATCTTCGAAATGACCCTTATCAGCCACATTTGATCTTGATCAATAGCTTCTTCTTCCTCTTCTACATCTGAATCTTCTACCTCTTCTTCATCCTCACTTTCTTCTCCCCTTCTCGGGTTTACCCCTCTTCTTAACTCTCTTTGCAATGCATTAATTTGTCTCTGGAGGGCTCTAAAACCCTCGGCCGCTAATGGATCTCTTCCACCAGCATTTCTGGTACCTCTAGCACCACCTCACCTACCACGGGCCAGTCTTGGGGGCATCTTGAATATCTTGAACCCACAACCACAGTCCTGGTGCGAACTGCCTCACGATCGGCGATCTATCCACACGCTCAAGAAAACTTGCTCTGGTACCACTTGATGAGGGTGCAACAGAAAATCACACAGAAAAACTAACAAATCTTATTATTTTCAAAGTATGAAATTTTTACATGCAGAGGATCTCCAATCCTCGAGTTTTGCAATACATGTAAATTACAGAAAAGAAATTACAGAAATTCCCCTATTCGCAACACGCGATCTTCTTTCCCCAAAAACTACTCACAAAAATTAGAAACTACCCCATAAATAGCCCAATTCTCCATTTGGAGCCAAAAACAACATTCTAATTATGCACAAACTTCCGAAAGCCCTAACTCAAGATCTAACTGTCGGATCTTCAATGATAATACCTTTTTGGAAAGGTCTTGCAAAAATGAAGTGTTAGAAAGTGGGGCCTAAAAGCTAACCACTTTTGTTTTCCGCCAATTTTCAGGCCCATCCGGAGCCTTTAAGTCCCTCAAAATTAGCTCCGAAGATTTTGTAGGGCAAAAAGCAGAAACTGAAACTTGAATAACTTTTGAACTAGGAATGATCTTTGCCTGATTCTTTCACCAAAGTGTTTATTATTCTGTCCTGAAGCTTCCCTTAAATTTCTGTCTCCTCACGCCTTCAAAATCATACCTGCTAAAAATAGCAATTGAGCAGAAAAAGTAGAAAAGCAATTCCGAAAGTTGGGAGTTCTTCGACGAAAAGGGTATCCAGAAATGCAAAAACATCTACAAAAATCTAAATGAAAGTAAATATATTTTTGGGTGATGTAGGATTGCCCTTACACCACTAGATGCTCCTACATCAAATATCCCTCTACCTCCATCCCTTCAATTATAATGACCTTAGTCGTCTTTATTTCTATTATCTACTTTTTGTATATATTTTTTTTTATGCCAAATTTAGTAAAACCAATTCCAAAGTTAGATAGATCTTTGATAAAATCATGATCAATGAGTCAATAATTATCTTTATGTGATTGATTACCATAGCTTATAAATGTACATATCTTTGAGTTGAGATAACTTATCCTCCAAATTTGGTTTTCCCCTATTGTTCCTTTTGTATCTATTGGGGAAAACTTTAGTGTGTTGTATTTTTTTTATTCTCCCACAATTATTTTCTTTATGAATTGACCTTGAGAATTTCTCACATAAAATATAAGGGTCTTCTGATACAAATTTTTGGGTCCAAAAAAAATGTAGCTAATTTTAAAACATTATTCTTTGGGATAGGCTTAGATAGGTCAAATCTAGATAGATCCTTGCATATACACATACTTCACCCTTTGAGGCATTATAATGTGTCTTGATGTATGATCCCCATGAGTTTCCAATAGATGTTAAAATTATTAAATCCTAGTGTTTTAGTAGGATATTATGTAGATGTAGCCACATAAGAGTTCTAAAAATTAAATATTTTGTAGCATCAAATTTTGGTTCCAATTCTTGTAGGTAAAATATTAATCCATCCATCATCCATGAACCTCTATAGTGATATGTTATTTCTTCTTCTTGGCAGGGAATTAAATTCAAAAAAAATATCAGGGATGGATTTGAGTCTAGATGTAGATCTATTATCTTGCAAGATGGTAATTTTGTTAAAAAAATTTATTAAGATTTTGTCTTTCAAATTCTAAATTGCCTAGTTAAGAATAGAATCATCCAATATTGTCATATGATTCTCTTGAATTTCTTGTAGTATGAATTTAAGGTATTGTACATGATGGGTGCAGAAATGACTATGCCTTGTGGAAGGATATGAAGAGGTATAAGTTGACACCTCTAAAATAAAAAAATACAAAAGTGGATAGTAGCCCACAAGTACTATTAGTTTTATGAAATAAATTCATGAAGGATTTAATGAAGAATCATGTGTTCCTTGTGTTGATACCTAATATTGCACAAATTGTGATCATAAAGGGTATAAAGGATGAGGATATATCATGCAATGTGAATATATTTTTGGTAAGTATGAGAACATCATATCAAAATATTCTCTAGATGGTATACTATCCATGTACAAAATCTACCACGTGATAGGACTAATCCTAGGACCTAGTTTTCCAAACAAAGAAACCTACAAGATGATGTCATGGGAGTGTAAGGAAGTGAGAAGGAAACTAGAAGAATTCTCTTATGAAGGGGATAGTTGGGGAGAGACTAAGATCATGTGTAGTAGGTCTATAGTGTTTTAATGTCATAAAATTGCACCCTAGGGGAAATTTCACATTTATGCATTTAGCCTTGCATTTATTACACCTAAGCGCATTTATGATAAGAACCCCATGGGCTGGAATTTTGTGATTCTAATCCCGCGAGGGCTAATGACAAAGCGACAAAAATCTACCACCACATTTCTTGAAAATTGATGAGTCAAATGTCTGCATGACGCACAAACGTCCATGTAGTGTGCTAGTGTCCACACGGTTTCTTGAGTTTTAAATACAAAATCTTGAATCATGACACGTGTCCTTGTAGTCAGAAATCTGAGTGTAATGACTCCTCCCGCTTATTGCAGCAACAAAAATATTCCTTTTCTCTCACTTTGGGGGTTGCTTCTCATTTTGAGACTTATATCTTTCAATCTTGCTTCATTCTCTAGTTCTTGCTTCTTTGATCTTGCTCCTACAGCGAAGCTATGCTAGATTGAGGTTCCTCCAATAGCCAAACCTCTCTTGCAAGCATTCAATGGTGCATATGTGCATTCAAGAGGAGGTTGAGGACTATTGGTAACACTCTCTTATTCTTATCTATTTTTGAATATATTACTTTGTTCACTTTGATACTTTTTGGTACGGGGTTATCCTCCTTGAGCGGGGATTGCTTTTGCCACTCTTTATTTGTTCAATTTGTTTACTTTTCCTATCTATCTAGCTGTCTATGGAGGTGGGAACACCAAAGTGGGGATTTGACTGTGGCAAACCCTGAAACAACTCCAAAAAATTTCCTCATTCGCCTTGTGTGTGGGTTGTTGAAGTGAAGCTTGGGGAAAGGTTTCAATCATGTAATTGTTTGTAAGTCTATCCTTGGTTCTCCTTTGTATTTTTTGGAATTTCCCACTTTACGTTTATCTATTTTATTGAACGGATTGTGGGTATGAGTGTGTTAGTAAGGTTAAATCATTTACGTTCAAGTTTTTGGTTCTTTGTTTTCCTAGGATGGTAGCACGCCACACTAGTGTCCTGTTACCGCATTGTAGTCCTCTAATTGAGAGATATTCCTTCTGAAGTAGAGATATTGATACCTCACCCATTCAAATTATGAAGTAGTCTTCTTAAATATTATTCTTAGCATAATATTCTTTAAAATTTCTTCATTTAGTGATACTTGAGGTAGTTAAGGGAAGTTTGCTCCCTGGGATTCTCTTGAGAACAAAGAGACTCGTGAGTAGAGAATCCCCCTTCTCTTACATTTTGGTGAAACCGACGTGAAACATGCCAAATCTTTTTCTACAGTGTTTTATTGTTTATGATAATGATTTCTCTAAGGAATATTTTGATATGTTGGATGGTGCCCTAGATGATTTCTTAAAAGAATATTCCTCTACCTACAGATCTTTCGAACAAACTTATTTTTCACAAACATCTACTTCTTCTTCATAAGTTGAAGAGTCGGTGAACATTCTTGTAGTCTCTATGGCCTCCCCAAGGCCTAAGAGACATGTTGTCTACTTGACTCCAACTAGACCTTATCCTAATAGTATTCACTCTATCTATGGGGTATCATATTATGATGAAAAATTTGTATACAAGGTTTTTATGAGCTACAAACTCTACCTCTTACAATGTTGTAGCGCACACTTACAATACTAGAAGAAATCAATAGAACTTGAATCAACAACCTTTTTTTCCTACACCCCAACCTAATCAAGTTCCTACTTCTTTACCACCTCAACCAAGTCTTCCTTCAGCACCTAAACATGTGACTAAAGCACTTGGAGACTATAATCTTGTTGAGCAACTCCATGTTACTTCGACTAAGATCTCGCTTTGGTATTTTCTTTAGACCACTCCACTTTATCAAGGTATGCTTCAGGAAACCTTGTAAAAGATCCTCTTGCCTACTTCCACTAGGCTAGTGGATGTTAATGCATTGATGGCTCATATTCATGCAAATTCACCAAATATTATGTTATATCCATAGGAAATTTCACCCTCAGATGTACAGAAGCAAGTAAACCCTCTAATGATCATAGTTAGTGTTAATAGAATTGATATTAGATGTACCCTCATTAACACCGGTTTGAATCTTAATGTTTTTGGTATGGATATATTACCTAAGATTAATGTTGATTATTCTTCTTGAGGTACTTCTTCTCTATACATTCATGGATTTGATAACATTGGTCATCAAACTCTAAGCACCATAATATTTCCCTTGAAGCTAGGACATGTTACCTTACCCACTCTAGTTTATGTGATGCCTGACCTCTTACTTTATAATCTCATTCTAGGGATAACTTGGATTCATGGTATGGTAGTTGTGACCTCTACTCTAAATTTATCTTTAAATTTTGTAGCTAACAATCGAGTTGTCACAATTAAGGCTAACCCTGAAGTTGTCCACCTTTATGAGTTGGTAGCTACTGGTTGAGCCCTAGTTGTTTCCACTCTTAAGAATTTTATTCCATCACTAACCTCTGATGCGATGAAATGTTCCTCAGCGGTACCATCTATCGAGATCATCCCTGAAGTGAGTTTCCCTAAAGAGGAGCAACCTAAAGCAGAAAGTCATGAGTCTTCGTTGTCTACTTCTTCTTTTGAATCGAATGCACTTCTTAGTGATGATTGGGGATCTTTAGAATTCTCTGAATTCTTCATTAGAGAATACAAATTGAATCTCATCCACCTCAATCTTCCAATAACTTCAAATACCTCTGCTAATAAATTTGATCAACCTCTCGTTGAGAAGGAAAGTTGTGATCCTACCTAGGAACCCAGCTATTCCCCCATTAACAAGGATGGTCGAAGTTTTGTTGGAGTGGTTAACATTTAAAATTTTAATGATAAGGATGGTTATGGTCTTGTAGACATGTTTGACACTCATTGGTTGAATGACACTCTCTATGTGGAACCACCTCCTTCTGAGGCTTTGAAAACATGTTATGTCCCTGGATGCATGATCATTTCTAAATATGGTTACAGACATAAAGGTATTGGGCGTATTAAACAAGGAATTTAGGTCCCTATCCAATTTAAGCCTTGCAAGTGTAATTTAGGTTTGGGATGCTCTATTGAAAAATCTAGAAATAAACCATGGTAGAGTGTTAACATGATTTTGGTTGAACCTCTCAACTTAGTTCATATTGAATCAATAGAGGATAAAATATAACCTGACAAAGTTCCACTAGATGCCTTTTCCTCAGAAGATGTGTTGGAAGAATTCTTAGGTTCCTATTCCCATTTACCTTATTTTTACCATAAGTGATGATTCTCATATTGCTTGAATAAGCAAGCATACTTTAGAGATTTTGTTCTGAATATGGATGAGGAGGCTCCTCTACCTAAAATTGATGATGGTGTCTCGATACCTCATCATGAAGATCTATTCCTCTCTTTAAGAAAGATACTGTTGAATTTTTCATGGATCCTAAATTCCCTAAAAGGGTGATTAATATCGGAAAATGTCTTTCTTCTGAAGAAGCTAAGGAGCACTCTGACCTTCTACATTCTCACCCCGATATCTTTGCTTGGTCATACGAGGAAATTCCCAGTATTGACGAGTCTATAGTGGTTCACAATATTTTCCTATGCCTCAACACCAATCATGTCAAGTAAAAAATTTGAAAGATCAATCCCAAGGTTGCCTTGTTGGTTAAGGCTGAAATAGAGAAGCTATTAAAATAAATATTTATCCATCTGATCGATTACTGGCCTTGGATTTTGAATACTATTACTATTAGTAAACCTGATGGTCGTATTCATATATGCATTAAATTTTGTGACCTTAATAAGACCTCTCTTAAAGATGAATTTTTTCTACCTAATATTGATATGATTGTAGACTCAACTACAGGCCATGCCTTGTTATCCTTTGATGGCTTCTCGGGCTATAATCAGATCTGTATTAACTTGGAAGATTAGTATAAGAAAACCTCCACTACCCCTTGGGGAAAATTTTGTTATGTGGTCATGTTGTTTGGGTTAAAAAATTTAGACACAACTTACCAATGGGAAATGAACTTAATCTTTTGTGACTTCATTCATAAAATCCTAGAAGACTATGTTGATGATATCTTAGCAAAATCATCACCAATCAGGATCACGTAGGAAATATTTGACTCATCTTTGAAAGTCTTCAACTCTATAAGATGAGGCTCAATCCTCTTAAGTGTTTCTTCAGTGTGGACACGTGCAAACTCTTACGATTCATAATTTATCATCGTGGGATTTAGGTTGATACAAACAAAATTGATGCAATTGTTAAAGGCCTCCACCTAGAAACATTTATGAATTAAAGAGATTGCAAGGGAAGATTCAAGTGATTCATAGATTCATATCTCATTTGGGTGGTCCTACACTCCCCTTCACTTGTTTGTAGAAAAATTATGTTCACGTTATATGGGATGATGAGTGCTAGAAAGCTTTTGATTCAATTAAAAATTCTCTAGACAATCCTCCTGTATTAATGTTGGCTATGCAGGATAAGCCCTTTTTACTTTACCTTGTCACATCACTTTACCCTTTGGAAGCCTTGTTTGCTTAGTACGATGATGTTGGAAGAGAAAGAGTGGTCTATTACATTAGTCATGTCCTTGTTGATTATGAAACTCATTATTCTGCCATAGAGAAACAATCTCTTGCTCTCATCTTTGCAACACAAAAGTTAAGACATTATCTTCTTCATGTTGAAATACATGTCATTGTGAAAAGTGATCTTTTGAAGCATTTTTTTATAGTGTTGACCTTGCTGGAAGGTTAGCGAAGTGGGTACTGTTTCTTTCTGAGTTCAACATAAATTTTGTGACTCATAAATCGATAAAAGTTCAAGCAATCATCGATCAACTGGTAGACACTCCTTCATCTC
Source organism: Sequoiadendron giganteum (assembly GCA_007115665.2). Lineage (NCBI taxonomy): Eukaryota > Viridiplantae > Streptophyta > Pinopsida > Cupressales > Cupressaceae > Sequoiadendron > Sequoiadendron giganteum. Next base: position 781,727,641 of record CM021100.1, on the reverse strand, counting down.
ATTCCTTCCCTGGTCTAGACTTTTTTCTTGGTGAATGTATTTTTAAAATTAGTCATGATCTTGTATGGGAGATGTATTTTGATGGATTGAGATGTCAGACTAGCTTTGGGGTAGGTGTAGTTCTGATCTCGCCTGAGGGTAAGTCGGTCCCTCTCCTTTCGATTAGAGTTTACTTGCACCAATAACATCATTGAGTACAAAGACCTTATTGTCAGCTTGCATTCCACAATCACATTAAACATAAAGCATCTTCATATACATGGTGACTTTTTTCTTATTATGAATTAGATCATGGGAACTTATCAAGCTAAAAAAATTAAGTTATCTCAGTATCGAGACCTAGATTTGTCCTTACTTGATCAACTATTTTCTTTCAGAATAGACGATGTCCTTAGGATATAAATTACATGTGGATTTCATGGTGAGCACTGCCTCCCTAGTTCCCTTGGATAAGGATACAAAATAATACCACTTTATGGTTCATATTCTTCACTCTCTTGTTGTTTCCAACCAAACTGAATATGGCGTTGTTGTGTGTTCTCATGTAGACTCAAGAGAATGGTACTCTAACATCTAAAACTATCTAAAGAATGAAATTTTATTGATGATGTGATGAAGAACAATTGCACTCAGATATAAAAACTTTTAGTCTACTATATTGTCTTATCAGATGTCCTTTATCAAAAATCTTATAATGGCTTACTTCTTCATTGTCTCACTAAAGAAGAAATACCCCTTTCCCTTAAGGACCCATTCGGGTACTAGCAGTGGACACTTTGATGGTAAATCCTTGGTGAAAAAATTAATTCACATGGGATACTTTTGGCAGACAATGGAACAAGATTCCTTTGATTTTTTCAAGAAGTGTTTGCAATGTCAACAGCATAGTCATCTTATTCATGCTCCTACTCAAGAGCTACAAAATCAGACCTCTCCTCGGCCATTCGCAAAATGGGGGTTGGATATTATTAGAAAGATATCACCTCCTTATTCTAAAGGAGATATCTTTATCATTACCTCTACCGATTACTTCATGAAGTGGGTTGAAGCTATCCTGCTCTGATCGACGAATGTTGAAGCTATTTGTATCTTTCTTCTAAACAACATCATTGATCACTTCGAATTTCCTTCAAACTTTATTTCTAACGGTGGTATGCCATTCAAGAACAAGGAAGTGAAGTAATTTATAAAGAAATTTCACATTCAACATATTTTTTATACACCATATTATCCTCAATCTAATGGCCAAGTAGAAGCGTCTAATAAAACCCTCAAGCTTATCCTTGAAAACAAAAAAAAACATGGTAAGGATTGGAATATCAATTAACATATGCTTTTTGGGCTTATCACATGAGTATTTTTATGGCGATGGGAAAAATACCTTAGAACCTCATGTATGATGATAAAGCTATCATGCCTTTACAGTTGGAAATTCCCTCTTTACAGATTTCCCTTAAAGGTTTAATTGATGACAAAAAATAATGGTCTAATCATTTGCATTAGCTTGAGTTGCTCGACAAGCACTGTTTGCAGGCCCTCGACCATATCAAGGATTATCAACAATCACCATCCAAGCAGTATAACCAAGGTTTTATTCCTAGAACTTTCAAGGTAGGTGACCTGGTTCTTTATGAGAATCAGATAAATGTAAATGCATCACCTGATCAAAGGGGAAAATTTAGTCCTAACTAGTTAGGCCCTTACATTGTCATCTCCATGTATGGTTCTAGTGCCTATGGATTGTCATATATGGATGGGACATCTCTAAAAGAACCTATTAATGCATTGCACCTTCGTTGATATTATGTGTAGTGCTTATGTGTCACATGTGTAGCACTCACTCCTTAGGGTTGTAGTATGTTGTATGGTGGCATTCCTTCATTAACACATCATTGGAAAAAAAAATGTGTTATGATGTAACCATGTGTGTGTGAGAGAGAGATACATACATACATTTTACTATGCTATGCATTCATGCATTACATTACATATTTTGGTTAGGCAATTAGATCATCATTATATTTAATTAACATACATCCATAAATACAATATCCATCACATAATCATACATGAAAGTAAAGAAGCATACACATGAAATAAAGAACACCATAATGTAAAAAATCATATCTCATGTATATATATGTATCTATCAAATTCCATGTACATGTATTGTGCTACTTTCATCAAAAAATAAGCGGTGATTGTATATGTGTATCAATGTTTATACATCAAAAATGATTTCCAAAATACTTGTCATCACTACAAAAATGGTATGTACAAAATCAAATCTCTATGCCTCGGGTACATGGCTCTTTGAGCCCTTTGGGTCTAGTGGTAACTATCACTATGGTTGGACAACAAAGATGGAGTGGGGCCTATGTGACCATGAGATGGATACTGATGTGCATAGCCTCTAATCTCTCATTGAATGGAGGCTATTTCAAGCTCGGCTCACCTAAGTGCATCCTACAATTGTTGATCCCCTATTGGCATCATAATTCTCCACCTGGCCTACAAGTTCATCAACCTAGCTCTAAAAAGTGTTACATACCTATTCGGCACTATCTACTCTCATCATGACTGCATCTTGTCAAACAGGCTAGTCCGCAAGTCCGCCAACACCTAGTCTCTTTGTGATCTAATAGTGGTGGCATATGTGATCCTCTAGAAAATCTTCACTTGTCCCTCCTTGTATGACATCCTCAAGACTATAATTGTCTTGAATAAATTGGCATGTCACCCCGCTGAGGCTAGGCAGAACGCGTCCAGGACATACCCCTAGATAGGCATGGTTGGGAGTGTCTCTGATATGCACTGCACTATCAACAAAATTTATCCTTGAGTGTCCACTGCATCCACAAAGAGAGTATATCCATCAGTATCCCATGATGTATATACATAAAACCAAAATAAAAGCATATACATGAGATGAAAGTTGGAACTAATGAAATGAAATGACAAATAAATGTTGTACCTTAGTCCTTGGCTACTAGTGTGGGTCTGGGGTGGGGTGACACTAGGTCTTGCAGCACCTCCATCGGGTGCTACCCTTGGTGTCATCAGAGTTTCCACTGGGTTGATGGACGACGTTGTCACTACTACTAAGACTAGGACAACAGGTGGAGGAGATGACATCCTCTATCGTCCCCTCAGTCTCACCTCCCCTATACCAACCTCCTCCTACTATTGTTGTTACTCTTTACCTTTGTTCATTTGCCTCCCCCTCTATAATGGTGGTGCATCACCCTATAGACTAGGATCCCCCTAGGGGTATCTACTAGGAAGACAATCATAGGATGATGAATCAACACCAAGTATAGAATCCCCACACCATGATTACATCATCAATGGGGTGGGCCTCCAGCTGGTCTTGGTCATCTGTTTCATCATCAAAAGGGATGATGTCAATGATGGATGATTGTCGACAATCACTCGACCGTTTATCGCTCCTCATGACCTATGTGTAGGAGGAAACCATGAGAGGAATAGTCTATATAATACCAAACTGTCGCATAACCCTCCACCAGTAGGAGGGAATAATCAAAAAATCAGTTTGACCTAGCAAAAAAATGGTCATGCTACAAGTTCTTGAGGTACCTACTATCATCTACTAACCAAAACCACCTCTAAGACTACCATCTAATCTAGTCGAACCTTAAAGCATCAAACTCTACACACCAAAATTGTAAATCCCCATGCCACCACTGTCTAATAATCTCATACCAATGAGCCATCAACACTGAATAATCCCTCACTTGGGGATACCCAGCTAGCTGCATGCATGTGATATGAGAAAAGGCTCACACCTATAATAAACATATACATAATTGACAAAAAAAAAACTCATCACTTGGACTATGTATATGTTTACATTTGAATGATGAGATATATATACATATACATGTACATGTCTACAACAAACTCATGCACATGAGTAAATATGTACATGAATATACTAGATAGATGTATCTATACATACTTATTGATGGGTTACCCATATACATGGGGGCATCGAATGGACAAGGAGACATATATGTGTATACACATATATATACCTCATGTATATATATCAATCAATCTTGAAATTATATGTGTGAAGGTGATCTTAAATAAATATACGATATATATGTGTGTACATATATATATATATATATGTATTGATATACACGTATGTATCGACGTAATGGAAATGTCCATACGAGTGTATTAATACAGATATAAATATACATATGTATATATGTATATATTTACACATGTGATTTATTATTTTATGGAATGAATGAATATATGTATATGCATTCGAATATCAAAAGATACATACTATAACTGTGTAAGTTGATATATTTATATATATATATAAATATATATATATATGTATATGTATATACATACATATACATATATATAATATGTAATTTTATTAATATATATGTATATTTTATATGGGTGAGTGAAAAAAGATGGGTAGCCAATTTGTGGCCAATTTTTTTAAAAAAATTTGAAAGATCATAACACGAGCGCATTATAATGCACTCGCATTATGGATTGGTGTGACGAGCCTGAGGCTCGGCCACAACGAGCCCATAATGCAAACACATTATAATGTGCTCACGTTATGACCTATTAAAAGCAAAAAAGAAAAAATGAAATCATTCTTACTTGTGACTGTTTTTTTTTGTGCCCACGGCCAAAACCCCTCAGTTCTATAATCGCTTTTTGGGAGGAGCTATTTTGCAAAATTCTTCATCAAAATTTTGTTTCACGCCAGGATGTCACCACATTGATGAGGAGGTTTGAGAGGTAAGGATTTTTGGTTTTTTGTTTTGAATTTGTTAGTTTTAGGTTGGTTTTTTGTTTTGAATTTGTTAGTTTTAGGTTGTTTTTTATATTTATTTTTTGAATTTGTAGGAGATGTTAATCAACCTGCAAACCCTCCTCAAAATACTCAACAAGCACAAAAACAACAAGAGGAACAAAATCCTCAAGTTAATCAACCAAAACCGTAATCTCCTCCACCAATCCCTCAACATCCTCCTGGCACTCAACAAAACTTAATGAGTGAAATTGAGAACAATAAAAAAAAAAATTGAGGATTTAATCAGGAGGTTGAACAATTCAAATGGTTCAACCATGGAAAGAATGACCATGGAAAATTCACTCAAAGAAATGTTAAAACATGTAGATTCAATCAACAAACAATTAACTGGTTGGCAAGATAGGAGGCAAGGGGCTATGGCTTATTACCAGGATAAATTATCATATAAAGATGTAAAAGATTTAAAAATTACAAAATTTGATTTGTGTTCATTATTCATTGACCCATGCACAAATGTAAATCTTACCCTCAATGCGAAGATGTTTCCTATTCATTGGTTCCACCACCAACAGATTAAGAACTTTTGGGGGGATAGGTGGTACATGGTTTTTGATTACCCACCATGCAACAATTGTGAAGTTCCATAGTATTTCCTTAGGAAACTATACTGTGAGTTCATATTGAACAAAATCTCAAATTATTTTGATATGAGGGACTTCCAGGGGAGAGTTGGGGATTCGGCTCAAGATAGACTCAGTGCATAGCAGATCCTACGCAGAAATGGAGATGACCTCTCACTAGGCCACCTCATGAGCACATTGTTATCCCTTTTGTTGTGAAGGAGAGTGTTGATGTAGAGACTTTGTAGGCCATCAACTCTTTGACCCAGAGTGCCATCTAGCATGCCAACCCTATTCTATAGTGTCATCTAGGGGAGTCTTCGAGTGGTGAGCTTCGATCCCATTTATGTCAATCTTGCGGGGTGACTTGTTCATATGACCACATTGACACTCGGGAGGCTGCTACGCAGAATCCGTCTATAGCTATGGAGATGGCGAGGGAAGCTGACATTTTGCATGAGGCCTATGGCATTGATACTCAGGTAAAGGTTATCATGTTCATTAAATTTAATTTATTAAATTTCTATTTTGAAATGCAGGATTAAGTAATTTAGTTTTATGATTTTAATAAAATTGTAGGGTCACAGTGTTGATACTGGATACACCGGCCCTACACCTGCTTATTTCTCCACTGCACCTACCATTGAGGTATGTAACTAGTAAACAATTATAAATTTATTACATGTTAATAGCATTGTTTTATGAATAGTATTTTAATATGTGATTTTGGATGTTGAATAGGCTAATATTGGAGGTTTTGAGGGAACACCTCTCAGTGCCAGTGGATTTAGTCAAACCTACACACAGGTAATCAAATAAAGAGTTTAACTATGAATTTTACTTAATAGATTTATGTAGTTTATATTCATATCATTGATTATGTTGCATTGCACATCTTTCAAACTCAAAGCATTACTTCACATTCCATAACTAATAACTAGATGTTGATAGATGAAAAAATTTCAACTACAATATAGTTTTTTAGAAATTCAACATAAGCAGTGATGCAATTACTTCACATAGCATAAGTAATGAGTAGGAGAAGCTTCCAATTGCATTTGCTTGTCATGGCATTCCATGAGACCACTTTTTACTAAGGCATCTTTTCAAACAGTTTGTTGCCTTGTCTATGCTATGGATGCTTGGAAGGAATATATGAAAGAATAATAGTAAGAAATAGTATAGACAAGGAAATGAGTTGTTTGGAAAAATGCCTCAAAGAAATGCAGTCTCATGGTGATGTCCATCACCATGAAACCCAATTTCTTTGAGGCACTTTTTCAAATAGCTAAACGCCTTTTCTATGCTACCACATTTTCCATACATGTCTACCAAATAATTTTATCAAACAGTTCATTTCCTAGCTGCTATGGCTAAAAGCTTTAAAAAGGTGCTTTCCAGCAAACTATGAATGCTTGGAAAAAATCTATCAAAGCATAATAGTAAGCAATAACATAGAAAAGGAAATGAGTAGTTTGATAAAATTATTTAGTACACATGTATGGAAAATGTGGTATTATATAAAAGGTGGTGAGCTCTTTGAAGAAATGCCTCGAAGAAATGTGGTCTCATGGTGATGGAATGGCATTCCATCACCATGAGACCACATTTCTTCGAGGCATTTCTTCAAAGAGCTCACCACCTTTTATATAATACCACATTTTCCATACATGTGTACTAAATAATTTTATCAAACTACTCACTTCCTTGCTGCTATGGCTAAAAGCCTAAAATAGGTGCTTTCCAACAAACTATGGATGCTTGGAAAAATGTATATCCAACATAATAGTAAGCAATAATACCATAGAGAAGGTAATGAACTATTTGAAAAAAATCCTGAAAGAAATGCAGTCTTATGGTGATGGAAAGCCATGACGTGCATTTTTTTGTAATGGCATTCCATCACCATGAGACCCCATTTCTTTGAGGCATTTTTTCAAATAGTTCACTGCCTTCTCTATGCCACCATAGTTATTGTACATGTCTATGAAATCATTTTATCAAATAGTTCACCGGATTGTTGCTATGGGTAAAAGCCTAAAAACACGTGCTTTCGAATAAGATATGGATAGGGAAAATAGTAAGCATGATAGTCAGAAATATATAGTTTAATAAGTACTAAAAAAAATCATTATCTCATACATTATAAGTCATGATGTGGATCGGTATTGTAGTTTTCGTGATTGAATAATTTTTTGTTTTATTTTTAGATGTTGCAAGAGGAAACACCTCTGAATGTTCAGAGGGCAATGGAGATCGGTGTTTCATCTGCTATACAATCCTCGATGGCTCTGATACAGGAGGTATGATGCAAATTAGTAAATTTCAATTTACATTCGTTGTTATAGATGTTAGTGAAAAATCAAACCATTATTGATTCATATTTTAATTTCTATTTGGATGGTTTATATAGGGCTTCAGCATGCCTTAGCATGGGCATTTAAAATAGACTACCCTACAACACCAAGGCTTAATTAGGCCTATTTTCCAAAGCATGTATCAACTAACTCACTTACCAACCCCAAATAACTATGGACAAACCTTTACCAGGTTATAGAACTTCAGAATCAACAATCATTTGGTCACTTAAACTCTTCCTTAAGGCAATAAAACACAAACCCTTGTTTTAGGGTGAACTATGCTCAAACAATGAGGGTTTTATTGAAAATGTGCATCCCAAACCTCAAATCACTTTTCCAATGCTTCAAACACCCTATAATATGTCTGCACATGGTAAATAAACTAGTTCCCAACCTTAAACACTTTGGTTTCATCAAAACCCTACTTGTAACCATCATCTTTGAACGAAGATTCATGCATTTTCAATTAGGACATCAAACAAAATCTTATCAAATAGCCTTCCTTTCTCTTAAATCCTTCTTTAACATTGAAAGGTACCTAAAATACCCCATTTCACTTGGTTCTAGACAAATCCGCTGGAGGAAATGATAACAAATGCATCTTTTTGAACCTCAAGACCCCAAAACAGGGTTACAAACCCATTAATAGCAAAATGACCATAAAATTCACAAAACTAAATAAAATTCAATAAAAAAAAATGCAGATTTATGATACTTCATGCCTTTAATGTTTCCCATAACTTTCAGACCATTTCTCCTTTGTACGGAGTCGTACAAGTCTTAGGAGTAGCAGATTTGCAGAAAAAAAACACATAATTAATAATACAGGGGTTTCTCATTGATTTTTCTTCATACACAATTCTCTCTAACCTCTTCTTCAAGGTTCTACAAACATAAATAAACTTATTACCCCAAAAAATAAACGTTACCACTAAATCTTTAACTAACTAACCCTTTATATACCTAACTTGTAATTTTGCATCTTCTTGCAACTCTTCATGACAATATTTGTCACTTTTGCAAATTATGACAAAAATAAACTCAAATGACTCCAAATACATCTAAAGATGGTATATTATACCTCATTTGATGCCCAATAACTCAAAACACCAAAATTCAACCTAAGACAAACTTAGGACCTTTTTTGCAAAGTGAACCATGTTAGTCATCTTGAGTAATAGAGGTCTTATGTCAAGTTTTGGTGTTTAGAGTCTTTTTGTCACTTAATAAGGTCTTAATAGACCATTTTTAATTTTTTAGAGTGATGTGGAGTCTTTCTGGGTCAAAATTGCAAAAATTACAAAATCTTGTAAAATGTTGTCATGAAAAGATGTAAAAGTGAAGTTATGGAAGTCCAACGGTCAAGGAAGGAAAGAAGTTGGTTTGAGTCAATTTCTTGGTTGATTCTTGGTGTCTTGTGATTAAATATAATGTCTTGGGTTGAAGAGAGAGGTTGTTGAAGATCTAGATGTAAATCTTGGTGCAAAAGCAATAAGAATCTCTCAATTTTATGTGTTTTTTCCTAAAAATATTTTTGTTTTAGACCTTTGTATGGTTTTGTACTTATTATACTCAAGCCCATATGCATTGAATCTTGTAGGTAGTAGATTTAGCTTCCTTTTGGTGTTGGTTTAAGTTGATTTCACCTCATTTTGTGTATTTTATAGTAAAGTTGTAATTGAGGAAAAGTAAAATGTTTTGTAGTTCCACCATTGTACACATTTATAATTGGTTGTATATTGTTGTAAGGGAAAGGAGGATAAATGAAAAACTTCTTGCGCTTTCTAGACTTGAGAATTATCATATTCTTTTTGTGTGGAAAACTCGAAATTCTCAACCATCGTGTGTATGTTTTCTTTTCGATTGTTTTGCATGCCATCATAAGGGATCAAGTTAGTTGAACGTAGCTCAGAGTGATTCCATGTGTTTGGGTGTGAAAGAGGACAATGCCTAGCATAAATGTACCTATCGATACGTTTTGGAGTAGTTTTTTTGGTTAGATGAATTGCAAAATGAAAATTGCATCACTTTGCAACTTTATACTGCTTGCATTTGACACTTTTTCCATCAAGTGAAAATTGGACACCACGTAAAAATTACTTCGAGATAGAAAAACTGAGAGAGGTTATTGTAGAGGGGGCCAATGTGATCCTTTAGGCCCATACAAAGAGTTTGTAAGAATCATGGTTTTCGAGTAATAGCTCGTCAAATATTGCTTCCCTTTTGCACTTCGGACCCTTAAGGGATCGAGTCGGTTGAACGTAGCTCAGAGCGATTCTGCATGTTTGGGTGTGAAAGAAGACCATTCCTAGCATAAATGCACCCATTTGGATGCATTGGAACAGTCTGTCTGGTCACACGAGTTGCAAAATGAAAGCTGCACCACTTTGCAACTTTCAACTACTTGCATTTGACAACTTTTTCCCCAAGTGAAAATTCACCACCACAAAAAAATGCCCCCAAGATAGCAAAAAATGAGAGAGGTTATTGTATAGGGGAAGAACTTAATCCCATAGGATTAGATGAATATTTTCTAAGCATCACAGTATCCTAGTAACAACATGTTGAAGTTTGCGATCATTTTGCACTTTAGACTCTTAAGGGATCAATCTAGTTGAATGTAGCTCATAGTGATTCTACGTGTTTGGGTGTGAAAGAGGACCATTCCTAGCATAAAAATACCTATTCAAACATGTTGGAATGGTTTTTTTGGTCACATGGGTTGTAGAACGAAAGTTGCACCACTTTACAACTTTCAACTACTTGCATTTGACAACTTTTTTCCCAAGTGAAAATTTGCCACCATGGGAAAATGCCTCTAAGAGAGGTTATTGTAGAGAGGTCTAACATGATCCCATAGGATCAGATGAGAATTTTCTAAGTATCATGGTATTTGAGTAACAACATGCTAAAGTTTGCAGCCATTTTGCACTTTGGACTCTTAAGGGATCGATCTGGTTGAACATAGCTTGGAGCGATTATGTGTGTTTGGGTGTGAAAGAGGACCATTCCTAGCATAAACATACCTATTCAGATGCATTGGAATATTTTTTTTAGTCACACAATTTGCAGAACAAAATTTGCACCATTTTGCAACTTTACATTGTTTGTAATTGACACTTTTTTCATCAAGTCAAAATTGGACACCATGGAAAAATGACTAAGATAAAAAAAACCAAGAGAGGTTCTTGTAGAGATGCCCTACATGATCTTGATGCCTCAGATGGAATTCCTGTAACTAACATGGTATCCGGGTAACAAGCAGTCAAAGATTGTTGCCCTTTTGCAATTTGGACTGTTAAGGGATTACGTTGCTTGAATTACAAATGTTTGAGGGTAGTAATAAATTTCAATATTTGACTAAATCTCATTATAAGTGTTAATTTCAATAGATTTTTTGCTATATTGATATTGATATATAATCATTAGGTTGATTTGTTTTAATAAATGAAGTTTTTTATAATAAGTTAGATTGCATGCTAGTTATATTGATGCAGAGCAAGCTCAAAACACTATAACTCACTCAAATCTTGATGAAATCAAATGAGACAAGATGCAAAAAAAATTTATTTCGCTCATCCATCAATTCCAATGCAAAAATGAGCACTTCCAGGCCATAGAAAAATGTACAAGTTGTTGTAGTAGAAAAATTCAATGTAGGAAAATGCAAAAAACAATGAATCTTTGTTATTCAATCCTCCAAATCTACAATTTTTGCAGCTTTATGATGCAAAGCATCTACTAAGTTCAAGGGTTCTTAAAACCCAAAACTCAAAACTTTGAAAAGGTTAACTAATCATTCACCAAAAACTCACTTCTTTGCAACTTGATTCCTCATGGCTAAAAGACATCAAACCATCAAATCAGGGTTCTAAACTCTTACCAGACCCAATTACATCTTAATTACCATGAAAAAGGTAGGATTAAACCAAATAAACTACCCAAGAACATGAATACCTTCATTCTTCAATTGTTCACACCCAAGACGCTCATTCGCTTGTAGTATTCCATAATAGAAAAATGGGTATATCTTCTGTACCTAATTGATTGTCCAAAGACCAAATATATTTTCAAGGACCCATTATTGAATACTTTAACATATCAAAAATTAATGTATAGTTGTTTTGGAAAGAACAACCTTAAAAGTGACTTCCCCACAGCATTAGGCTCCAAATAAGCCTAATTTATAAAGCATGTACCATCTAACTCACTCCAAAACCTTAAATAACCTTGGAAAGAATTACAACAGGTCCTAAAACTTCAAATTCAACAACTTTTGAAGATTGAAATTCGTTAATGCACTAAAGGTAAAACCCTCACTTTATGCCATTTTAGACTTTCTAAAATAGGGTTTTATTGGTTCTCATCTTTCCAAATCTCAAAACACCTTACAAATTTTTAAAAAATCTTTAAATATTTATGCACAAGCTATAGGAACCATCTTATAACCTCCTTGAATGTATTTACAGCAGATTCTACCTTGGAGCCATCAACTTTCATGGAAAACTCAGATTTTTCCGTGAAGGCAACAACTATAACTTTGTATTCTGACTCCCCTGCACCTACATTCATGAAAAAAATAAAAAATTAACCTACCCTAACCCATTTCACTAATTCACAAAGCCTAAATCATTGGAATGGTTGCTAGACCATTCTTTAGACTCTCAAACCCTTAATTGGGTTTTTAGACCTCTTACTGTAAAAATTCTCTCAAAACCCTTAAACTTAATGAAACGACCTCAAATCTCTTTAAAAAGGGATATAACACCTTAATCTATAAGATCAAATCAATAATATAACCTAATAATTATTGTATAGTCCATACAAACTAGTAATTAACAGAGAGAAACACTGAAAATACAAAACAAGGTACTTTTATTTACTATTTTTTTTTAGAATACAATCTACAATGCTTTTCTCACCTTCACAAGGCCTTAAATAGATGTTTACATCATTTAATATAACTTCTCCTTCAACTTATAATGATGAAACCTTCCCTCTTCACAAATGAATCTTCATCTTCCTTCATTGTTTGTATTTTTACATTTTTGACAATAATTGCAATATTTGCAAATTTTGAGAACTTGATCTCACAATCACCTACAAACCTAATAAAGTGACTCAAATACATTATTAATGACCTCTTTACATGCTTTACATGAGTGGAGATTCAAATTTTACAATATTTCTTGATTGAGACATAAAATGCACAAGGTGCTCCTGGGCCACTTTACCAAATTGACTCAAAATGACTCCTCCTAACCAAAATCAGACCAAAACATTGCAAAATGGTCTTAAAGACCTTATTTAAAAACAAAAACATGACCTTAAACATAAAGACACTACATAATAAATCCCTTTTACAAAATGAAGTCTCAGGTGCCCTGCACCATAGGCACAATGCCTTAGGTACTTTGTTCTCACAAATATTTTACAATGTCACTCATGCATTCAAGATTATCTTATAATGTATACATCATAGGTGCGCATGATGAGGTTAACTTCTAATGAATAACTTGGTATTCCCTCACTAAGATTCACATGCTCTTTTATAATGACTTCAAATTAGAATTGAGATTTGTCAAGATCATCAAAATAAGGATGTTGCATTGCTTTTTTGGCTGAGATTCTCTTTCATGGATCATAAATCATCATTTTCTACAAGAAGAGACCAATCAATTTTTAGTATTTTACCTACAAATACGCACAGTAAAAGAAGAAAAAGAAAGAGCATCCAAAGTGGAAATAAAATGAAAATAGATGGAAGGCACTTACAGACAACAAATCCACACCATTTGGTTCCAACTCGGGAACAACAAGGCATAAATCTTGATGTTTCCATTGAGGATAGGCATGCCAATCTCTCAACTTAGTCACTCCTATTCATACATCTTCACTGGGAGTTCCAAGATACCTATTGCACACAACACCTCTCATGAATAGAATAACTTGAAATTAGAGATGCTCTTATAATGTCTACATCATAGGTGCTCATGATAAGGTTAACTTCAAATGAATAAATTGAAATTCCCTCACCAAGCTTCACATGCACTTTTATAATGGCTTAAAATAATAATTGATATTTTTCAAGATCATCAAAATAAGTATGTTGCATTGCTTTTTTGGTTGAGATTCTCTTGGATGGATCATAAATCTGCATTTTGTGCAAGGGGACACCAATCATTTTTAGCAGGTTACTTACAAATAGGAAAAGTAAAATAAGATGATAGCATTGGCATCAAATAATTTAATGTGCATACAAGTATAAATTAATAAGAACTAATGTGAAGACTTACAAATTAATCCAATGAACCATTTGGGTCTGCTCTACTCTTTATTGTGTCAAGTATTGCCTCATGGTCAGACTCACGAACCTTCCACAAGGTTTTGTTCAAAGTTATGCCCCCATATTTGGTCAAACAAACATTGGATTCCAAGACAAGGTTCAATTAATGAATAATCTTATGATGCGTCTCAAAGTCCTGAAACAACCAATGTTTAACACTCTTATTTGGGTACCTTCTAAGCCACATTCCAATAACAGCAACTGAGCCTGTAGGGTATTTGATTTTTTCTCCATCTATAATGGGGGGCTCCAATTTATTTTTGGCCTCAACACAATGACACAAGTAATAGTTTGTTCCCTCTTCATTTTCTTCATCTGATAATTGCATAAACATTCCTTGCATTGATATGTGAAACAAATCACTTGAAATTAGTCAACATTATGAATACACTACAAAGTAAGATAACAATAGGAATTTCAAAAACTAAGAAAGTATATATAATACCTGGTTGAACTAGATCTGATACGTGGTCAAATTCGACCAATGATTCCATCTATGTTAGTTTCAATGTCGTCGGAGGGAAATATGTGTGAAGTGGGCTAAGATAACTTGTCAACCATTTTTCAACCCACTCCCCTAACTCATAATCATTTCAAGCGTGTATTGTACATGAAGAACAAAAGCATGGCATCTTTTGTGTATTGATACTCCATGAACCTACATTTGAGCTAAGGAAAGAGTGTAGCTCACTTGATCTTGTTAGTGTACAACAATCCTCGTATGGATGGTGCAATGTTAGTATCATCCATCAACCAAAAAAATCCATGAATTGAAGACATACCTTCATTACCTAGACCCATCGAAGCATTACACCACTCGATGATTGATTTTGCATATGTCAACTTTGCACTGTCTTTATACTTTAACTCTTCTCATGCTAATGCTCTTTTCACACATGCTCATGCACCATCATGTTCCCCCTTTCCATGCCTGGCCTCACAAAAGTTCCACATATTTTCAACACCTATAATGACATGCATCCTGCTCAACTAGTAGAACATGCGCAAGTTCTTGAACTGTGTTGCACAGTTATCCGACCATATTATATGCCAACTGTATTTTATGCCCCTCTAAGCCAAATCATTGTAGAACATATGGAAGCAACCTTGCACAAACTCTAGAGAATGTGTGTGATCATTACTAATATAAAAGTGATACTCCCTCAATATCTTCCTTTGGTCCTCTGTACTATCAATTGCATGAATGAATTCTATGTGCACAAATATTGAAACCTATGTAGAGTTGTAATATTGTGACTGCACCTCACGCTATGGCTATAGAGTTTAGTTCTCTGCAAAGTAAACCATTGATATTACGCTACCAACTGGAAAGGTTTCCTTGCATAGCTTGAATTATGTGTCCAACCATCAGGCTCTAGGTTATGCCTTGCATACTCATAAACTATATTGTCACAAAACATGGACATAAAATGATACATTGGAATCTTCTAAATAACCAAATAACACCTTTTTTCTTGAGACCCATATTTTGTAACATATGCCACTGTTTTGTACTTCCCAAACTTTACTAGTTTATGTCCCACCTCATCTGTGCTTTCCATATGTTGATATACTATCATACGTTGCAATCCATCCCAACGCTCGCATGAACCATCCAAGCATGTTGTCCTATAGAATATTTGGCCATCCTCTATTTCACAAAAAAAAAATTATAAGAACTCTCTTGATGATATTGGTGGGGCTTTTATGCCACAATCCTGCAAAACATCATTAGTATGCAAATCTAAACATATAGAATGATAAACATCATAACGGTTAGAGAATTCAATATGCAGTCTACAACAACAAGTAGTGCGTGTGTGATTTATCTTGACATAAAAAGGTTTAAGCATTTAAAAATATCTTTGACAAATACTAGTTTGAGGATAATCCTGTTGAAATTTACAAAAAAAATGGGTTTGAGTCATATCCAAAAAATGCTTTGGATGTGGCTCACGGTTTCGACTACTGATTCTCCTTCTTACCACATCCCTTTGATTCTGAGATGGTCTTGTGCTATTCTTCCAATACTCTTCAATTAGTTTTCTCAATGCTTCAACAACTTTTTTATCTTTTTGTGGCAGTCTCTCCAACATTTCCATAATTCATTTGAATCGGTGCCCTCAAATCTTTGTCACCTTTGAACGTCTCTTGATAAATTTTTTCTACTAATTCTCATTTGTTCACTCATCTTTCTAATGAAACGAGCTCTCTTCGTTTCACTACTTACCAAATTTGATGTAATGACACGTCGGGTGACATTACTATCCTTTGAGCGCGAGGTCTTACCCACACTCTCATAAGCGTCCATTAGATTCTTCACAATAGTGTTTTCACTTGATGCATTCAATGTTCTCAACCCAAGAGTCTTCATGATATTTCTATACTTTATACCCCACATCATTTCAAAAAATAGTTGACATCTTGCAGTCTCATTTAGACTTTCAAAGAATGATTTCCAAATGTTATCAGCATATCTTCTACAAGTGTGTGTTGGAATCTTACCTTCCATGTGCTGCAAAATATCCTCATCAATATTAATCAAATAATTTGGCTTTCTACGCAAAATTATTGGTGGTGTTCTCCTAGGTACATACATCTCAACATTAGGAATTTCATCAATATTTAATTGAGGTGGGCTAGATTGCGTACCTTCAATCGAGGGTGGAGTAGAAGACATACCTTGAGGTTCACATGGGGATGATGGCATACTTTCTTCGTCAAATCCAAGTGATGATGTACTCTCATCTTGAGATGTGGTGGATGGTGTCCAACCATATTCACTTACAATAGATGTTGTCCCTACATATTCACTTGTGGTAGATGGTGTCCCTTCATATTCACTTGTTCTTAATGGTGTCCCTTCGTATTCACTTGTGATAGTGGGTGTGTCTCCAACTAAGATATCTGAATTTCTTAACATGATTCTTTCGCATCCATGCCCTTTGTGCTGCCAATGCCTGTTCTCTTTTTGATGGTTGAGGTTCCTCTTAAGTTGGCTTGTTTTCGTCAATCGTATCCAATTTCTTCTTTTCACGATATATCGCCACTCGTTCTCTCTCCTTTTCTTTTTTGGTTTCATACTCTTCATTTGTTAGTTTATTCCTTCTTCATTTCTTCTGCATGGTGGATAATTTTACCTATAGCATGGTAATGAGATGAATATTTGTTCCTAAAAAATGTATCCATTCAAATAAATGAAATATATGTCATTCAAGGCTTCATCAAAAATACTTACAATCATCCTATAGAAGAGTATTTCTAGCATAGACAAAGGTCAGATGAATTTTTCTAAAGGAATGCCTTAAAGAAATGTGGTAATGTGGCATGCCGTGATTGCAAGATAGGCTCAAATTTCAAAAGGCCTTGAAAGGCTTGAAGCAAGGTTGGAATGATTGTATTTGAAGTTGGAACAATAACAAAACACTATTTTTCTTTGCCTTTTACTAGTAATTTGATGTTGCAAACCTCTGTATCAGTTCGTACTGAGTGTTTTAGCTCTAAAATGTTTTGAATCTTGTGGGGGCATGACTTAAGAGAGTTATGGTTTTTGTTTGGATTGAATTCATCAAGTTAGAATATTTTTATCACAATCTTTTTGGGAACGGGTTTGTAAACCCTGTTTAGAGGGTTTGGTGTAACAAAATGGGTTTTTAGGCCATTCCACTTGGTAAAATTTGAAATAACTTGTTGGAATGACATGGTTAGATGTAGGATGCTATTTTTAAGTGGTTTCTAAGAGCAGGGAGGGTAGTTTTGTATAATTTGGAATGATGCTCTAGGTGTTTATAGTCAAGTTTTGAGCCAAAATGGTGGCTAAGAATAGAAGTTTGATGAAATTGCAATGTTAAAGGATGGGAGATGGCTGCAATAGCATAGGTAGACCTTAAATGATGTGTTTGAAATGTTCACAAAGTGGTTGGAGGTTTGGAGAATAGAGTTTCTATAAACCCTCATTGTGTAAGCCTAAATAGGCCTAAAACAAGGGTTTAGTGATTTGTGGACTTGGTAGGCATTTCTCTGGTTAAAATTTGTTGATTTAATGTATTTGGGGTCTAGTTGAGGTCTGGGAATGAATTTTTTTGACTGAGGTGGAGGTTACATAGTAGTTATTTTGCAAAAGTGGCCTAATCTAGCCTTGGGGCAGTGTAGCAGCAGTGATTTTGGGTTGATGGTCCAAAGTGATCCTAGGAGATTTTAAGATATGATAAAATATGCCTTAATGGGTATTTGAAATGCCCATTATTTTGTGGGTTTGTAATTTATTTTGGAAGTTGTGAAGAAAAATTTTTGATTGCAATGTTACAAGAGAAACTTGAAGGTATGATGAAATAAGGTCAAGTTGGGGTTTTATAAATTGAAGAATTGTTGGATTTGGTTTGAATTGCGTTGTTTTGAGGTTTTCCTCCCTACTCTACATCACAACACTACCACATTCCAACAAGCTAGTGGACTCTTGGCAAGCTAGCTCACTCACTAGCCTACCAATGTGGTAGGGTTGAGAAGGTAGGGTAGCATATGCCTCATACAAATGGGGTCTCATGATGATATAATCATCACCATGAGACCCCATTTAATTAAGGCATATGATGACCCTACCTTCTCAACCATATCGCATTGGCAAGCTAGCTCACTCACTAGCTTGCCAATGCAATAGGGTTGAGAAGGTAGGGGCAGCATATGCCTCATAGAAATGAGGTCCCACAGTGATATACCACCGTATGCCTCATAGACATCACCGTGGGACCCCATTTCTATGAGGAATATGCTGCCCCTACCTTCTCAATGCTACTGCATTGGCAAGTTAGTGAGTGAGCTAGCTTGCCAATGCAATATGGTTGCAACCCCATTTCTATGAGGCATACACTGCCTCTACCTTCTCAACCCTATTGCATTAGGGTCTCACTCACTATACTTCCAATGCAGTATGGTTTAGGGGGTAGGGGAAACATATGCCTCATAGAAATGGGGTCTCACGGTGACCATGCGACCCCATTTCTATAAGGCATAAACTGCCCCTACCTTCTCAACCCTACCGCATTAGTAGGCTTGTGAGCTCACTCACTAGCCTGCCAATGTGGTAGGGTTAAGAATGTAGGGGCAGTGTATTCCTCAATAAATGGGGTCTCATGGTGATATACTCCTCACCATGAGACCCCATTTCTATGAGTCATACTCTACCCCTACCTTCTCAACCCTACCGCATTAGCAAGCTAGTGGAGCACTGGCAAGCTAGCTCATTCACTAACTTGCTAATGCGGTAGGTTTGACAAGGTAGGGGCAGTGTATGCCTCATATAAATGGGGTATCAAGATGATATAAATCATCGTGAGACCCCATTTTTATGAGGCAAACACTGCCCCTACCTTCTCAATCCTACTACATTAGGGTCTCACTCACTAGCCTGCCAATGCGGTATGGTTTAGGGGGTAGGGGCAGTGTATGCCTCATAGAAATGGGGTCTCATGGTGACCATGAGACCCCATTTCTATGAGGCATATGGTGCCCCTACCTTCTCAATCCTACCACATTAGCAAGCTAGTGAGCTCACTCACTAGCCTACCACATTGGCAGGCTAGTGTGTGAGCTCACTATCTTGCCAAGCTCACTAGCTTGTCAATTCTACCACATTTTGCATACATTTGTACAAAAACATTATTGTCAAACAATTCAAATACTTTTTCCATGCTTCCATTTTGAGCCATGATTGCAAAATAGGTTGCACCTTTCCCCATGTTGCTAACTTAGCCTTGAATAAAGAGTCTTGAAATAGTGGAGAGAATGGTTAGAATCCCTTGTAGGTAGACTAATCAAGGAAAAATTTAAAATATATCACAATGTAAGTGATGAGGTAAATTTAGAAATAGAGATGAAAACCAAAATAGTTTCAAAGATCTATCAATGTGGGAGGAGTCTGATGGAGGAGCACCTAGTTCAAGTCATGTAATTAGGGGTCCTAGTTTGAATTTTTGAAACTTTTGAGTCATTTTGATGTAATAGGGCCATGTCAAGTCCATTCTTAGTGTTTTTGAAGTCATTTGAGTCTAATTGGGCAAGAATGTAAAAAGTTGCAAAAATTGCCAAAATGTTGTCATGGCAAAATTGCAAAAGTGCAAATTAGGAAGATCAAGAGTCATTTTGGCTTGGGGAAGATTAAAATTTAGTTGTGTATAGTTGGGATTTTTTTTTACTAATATTTTGGTGTTAAAAATTCCTCTCCAACTCGAGGCAAGTTTGATTGTTATATTTTGAGGAAAGAAACCAAATAAAGACACCACTTTTCTATGCATTTTCTAAAAGTTCATTGTTCTTTAGTCTTGTACATCTCATACAACTAGTGTTTTCTCTAAAACTGAATTGCATTCATTGGAGGACTGAAGTAACCTTGATTTGATTCAGTTTTGAGGAAGTTTCAGCAAGTTTTGTGGTTTTTAGAGGGTTTTTACTCAAGGCGGGTTTGAAATCCTATTTTGAAGGGTTGTAGTCACAAAAAAAATGAAGAATTGACTCATTCCACCTATTTTAAATGTTGTGACTCAGTGGAATGATTCTAGGATTATAGAAATAGATGTTAGAATAAGACCTAGGAGCAGGGGAGGCCTGGAAGGTGGTTTTGCATATGCCCTAGTTGTGAAAATGGTACATTTTGAGTGAAATTGAGATTTTAAAGGTTGGAAAATGTTGAAAACTAATGGGACAACATATTTTGATGATTGTTTAAGCATATTTAGGTATATTTGAGTGTTTTTGAAGATTTGGCCAAGTGGTTAGAGGTCAGGAACTTAGACTTTTAATAAACCCCCTTATAAACTTGGAAAAGTGAGGGTTTTATGATTGAGGGACTTAGTGGGTGTTCCTCTCATTAAGTATTGTGAAATTTGGATGTTTATGACCTGGTTCAAGACTTTCCAAGGGAATTTTGGAAGGGCAGCAGTTTTAAAGGTGAGTTCCTTTGTACAAGTGACCTAATTAAAGGTTTAGGACATCGTAGTAGCACTTGTTTGAGGGTTATGTTTCAAAAGAGTTGTATGAAATTTTATGATATGTTTTGTAAGGGCTTAATGGGTGTAGAAAAATTCCAACCTTTGGTGGGTTTGAGGAGTTTCAAGAGAGTTATGCACTGTCAGTTTCGAGGTTTGGATGACTACAAGGAAACCTAGTTGAAATTGTGAAGAATTGATGAGTTGGGTTTTTAAGAGTTGCAAAGTTGTTGCAAAGGACTTGAATTGAGTTTGTTAATTGAAAACCTCCCTGCTCAACATTAGAGTATATTACAATTTTTTAGAGACATGTATGGAAAATTTGGTAGCATAGATAAGGCAATCAGCTGCTTGATATAATTTTTTTTGAAAAAAAACCTCAATGAAAGCTTTGGAGAGTGGTATGCACATCCATAATAAAGGATTGAGAAATGATGTTTTATTTTACTTCCTTAAAACTTATGTCATATATATGTGTATACAAAATGTGGAAGCATACACAAGGTAATTCAATTGTTAAATAACAAAATGCCTCAAAGAGATGTGGTTTAAAAATGTAATTGGAAAGTGTATAGAATTGTGTAATTTAAAATGTGCATTGAAAACCTAAGGTTATAATGACAAAAAAAAAATGATCAACATGGAATATGCAAAATAAAAAAAATGAAATCAAGTCAGAATAGAATGAAATAAAATGTGTAAAGACTTCACATACCTAAAAAACTAGAGTTTCAAATGGAGTTCTACCCAATTATGTACCCTTTGCTTCTTCTTTCTTCAAACTCCTCAACAATTTGGTTTTTTCAAAAACTTGGTCCCCTCCAAACTTCAATTGTATATCACTTTTGAATGGAATTCAGACTTGAATTGATATTATATTCCTTTCAATGTGAAAACTTTGCTATTTCATGCAAATGTGGTGGAAAGATCATGAAAAAGGTGGTGGAATGTGAAAAACATGCATGCACACTTCACAACATAATCAAAAAGCTACTTTTTGTCAAAGCACATGCAGAACCAGAAGAATATGTAGAATGTGGGCCTTGAGATCACAAGTATATTGATTTTTTTACCATTTTTAGAGCAATCCAAAACATGCTTGCATTATAACGCAAGAGCATTATTTCTTGCTAAAAATGGTTATATCTCTACTTCAAAACACACTCGCGTTATGAGAAAGTTGGTTTTTTTAGAGATTTATTTTCTCTTTGTCTATACCCTCTACCCTAATTCTATCTTTCTCTCCTCTACCCTTATACCCTAATTTTATCTCTCTCCCCTCTACCCTGTACCCTTAACCCTTATACCATCTATCCTCTACCCGCTATCTCTCTCCCACTCCCTCCTTCTCTCTCTCTCTCAAGTCTCTCCCTCCTATCCCCTCTCCCTTTCTCAACTCTCTCACTTAATCACTCCTTCTATCTCTCTCCCCCCTACCCTCTACCCTTAACCCTTATACCCTTTATCTCTCGTCCACTCCCTTTGTCTCTCTCTCTGTCAAGTCTCTCCCTCCTACCCCCTCTCCCTCTCTCAACTCTCTCTCTCACACTCACTCACTCCTTTTGTCTCTCTCCCCTCTACCCTCTACCCTTAACCCTTATACCCTCAACCCTTATACCCTAATTCTATCTCTCTCCCCTCTACCCTCTACCCTCTACCCTCTACCCTTAACCCTTATACCCTCTACCCTTAACCCTTATATCCTCTATCCTCTACCCTTTATCTCTCTACCACTCCATCCCTCTCTCTCTAAATTATCTCCCTCCTACCCCCTCTCCCTCTCTCAACTCTCTCTCTCTCACTCACTCACTCACTCCTATCTCTCTCCCCTCTACCCTCTACCCTTAACCCTTATACCCTCTATCTCTCTCCCACTCCCTCCCTCTCTCTCTATCTCAAGTCTCTCCCTCCTACCCCATCTCCCTCTCTCAACTCTCTCTCTCTCACTCCTTCTATCTCTCTCCCCTCTACCCTCTCATCGAATTGACAAGCTAGTGGGTGAAATTGGCATCCTTACTTGGCCTATTTGAAAAAATGGGTCCACCCC
Source organism: Sequoiadendron giganteum (assembly GCA_007115665.2). Lineage (NCBI taxonomy): Eukaryota > Viridiplantae > Streptophyta > Pinopsida > Cupressales > Cupressaceae > Sequoiadendron > Sequoiadendron giganteum. The sequence continues at coordinate 781,704,472 of CM021100.1, read as the reverse complement.
ATTTCTTGGACCCATTTTTTCAAACAGACCACTACATTGCCAATTTCACTGAATTGGCAAGGTATTGGGTGAAATTGGAAACCTAACTTGGCCTGTTTGAAAAACTGGTTCCAAGAAATGGGGTCTCCCGATGATGTGAATCACCAAGAGACCCCATTTCTTGGACCCATTTTTTTCAAACAGGCCACTACATTGTCAATTTCACTGAATTGGCAAGCTAGTGGGTGAAAGTGGAATCCTAACTTAGCTTGTTTGAAAAAATGGGTCTAATAAATGGGATCTCCCAGTGATTTTACATCATCGGGAGATCCCATTTCTTGGACCCATTTTTTCAAACAGGCCACTACATTGCCAATTTCATCGAACTAGCAAGGTAGTGGGTGAAATTGGCAACCTAACTTGGCCTGTTTGAAAAAATGGGTCCAAGAAATGGGGTCTCCCGGTGATGTGAATCATTGGGAGACCCCATTTCTTGGACCCATTTTTTCAAATAGGCCACTACATTGCCAATTTCACCAAATTGGCAAGCTAGTGGGTGAAATTGGCAACCTAACTTGGCTTGTTTGAGAAAATAGGTCCAAAAAATGGGGTCTCATGTCATCATACCCCTTTTCTCAAACAGGCCAAATTAGGTTGCCAATTTCACCCTCAACCATATACCTCAACCCTCAACTCTTCAACCTTAGACCCTTAAACCCTCTACCCTCTACCCTATACATTAAACCCTCAACCCTCAATTCTCAACCCTAGACCCTTAATCCCTCAACCCTCAACCCCTATACCCTTTACCCTAAACATTGGGCCCTCAACCTTAAACCTTCAACCACGTACCCTCAAACCATTACCCTAAACCCTAAACCCTCTACCCTCAACCCTAAACCATCAACCCTAAACCATTAACCCTAAACCCTTACACCCTAAACCCTTAAACCCTCTACCCTCAACCCTCAACCTAATACCCTAAGCCATCAACCCTATAGGTCCTCAATCTTATCCCTCAATTCTCTCTCACTCACTTACTCATTCTATACATAGGACTCTCAACCCCAATCCTTCAACTATATGTACCCTCAACCTTAATCCCTCAGCCCTATACCCTCAACCCAATACCCTAATCCCTCAACCCTACAGGTCATCAACCATATACCCTTTATTCTCAATCCTCTACCCTATACATTGGATCCTCAACCCTCTTATATCTCTATCCCTTCATACTCTTCTCTCCTTCTCTCTATCTCACTTCTCCCTCCATCCCTCCCTCTCTACCCTAATCCCTCAACCCTAAACCCTCAACCCTTAAACCCTTAAACACTCAACCCTAAACTCTAATCCCTCAACCCCTATACTCTCTATCCTATACATTGGACCCTCAATCATCTACCCTCAACCATTAAACCCTCTACCCTCTACCTTCTACCCTAACACTCAACCCTAAACCCTAAACCCTAAACCCTCAACCCTTCAACCCTAAACCCTTAAACCCTCTACCCTCTACCCTTAATCCTCTACCCTCTACCCTCAACCCTAATCCCTCAACTCTTAAACCCTTAAACCCACTTAGTATTTACTCTCTACCCTAATCCCTCAACCATCTTGACCCTTAATCCCTCAACCCTTAAACCCTAATCCCTCAACCCCTATACCCTCTACCCTATACATTGGGCCCTCAACCCTAATCTCCCAACCCTATACCCTCAACCCTCTACCCTCAATCTTAAACCCCCAACCCTCAACCCTTAAACCCTAAACCCTTAAATCATCTACCCTCTACCCTAAACCATAATCCCTCAACCCTTAAACCCACTTAGTAAACTCTCTACTCTAATCCCTCAACCCTCTTGACTCTTAATCCCTCAACCCTTAAACCCTAATCCCTCAACCCTCTTGACTCTTAATCCCTCAACCCTTAAACCCTAATCCCTCTACCTTATACATTGGACATTCAATCCTAATCCCTCGACCCTATACCCTATACCCTCAATCCTCTACCCTCAACCCTCAACCCTCAACCCTCAACCCTCAACCCTCAAACCCTAAACCCTCTAACCTCTGCCCTATACATTAAACTATCAACCCTCAATTCTCAACCCTCAACCCCTATACCCTCTACCCTTTACATTGGACCCTCAACCTAATCCTTCAACCATATACCCTAAACCCTCTACCCTCAACCCTAAACCCTTAACCCTAAACCCTAAACCCTTTAACCCTAAACCCTTAAACCTTCTACCCTATACCCTCTACCCAATACCCTCTACCCAATACTCTCTACCATTGACCCTTAATCCCTCAACCCTCAACCCTCAATCATCAACCCTCAACCCTCAACCCTCAACCCTCAACCCTCAACCCCTATACCCTATACCCTATACATTGTACCCCCAACCCTAATCCCCCAACACTATACCCTCAATCCTCTACCCTCAAACTTAAACCCTCAACCCTTAAACCCTAAAACTTTAAACCCTCTACCTTCTACCCTCTACCCTCAACCCTAATCCTTCAACCCTTAAACCCACTTAGTAAACTCTCTACCCTAATCCCTCAACCCTCTTGACCTTTAATCCCTCAACCC
>CM021100.1:781678741-781701877 GCA_007115665.2 Sequoiadendron giganteum | reverse complement strand
TGATTCTCCTCACTCCAACCCTTCTCTCTCAGCTCCCACTCTATTAAACTCACTCACCCCTCTCTCTCTCTCTCTCTCTCTCTCTCTCTCTCTCTCTCTCTCTCAAAAATCCCCCTCCCTCTAAAGACATATATAAATACATGCATACATCATACAAGCATAATACATATGTACATACAATACTACATACATACAAGCATACATGTAATGTGTAGATACAATCTTACATACATAAAGGCATACATACAATATACATGCATTGACACATACAGGCATACATACATACATACATGGCATACAAGCATACATGTACATACAAACATAAAAATATATAAACATACATTCAATAGAGTGGCATTTAACATAAAGCAAGACATAACATGAGCATGTTATACCACTCTCATGTTATGTCTTGCTAGACATGTTTCCCACAAACGCAAAAAACCATGTCAAACTAAGATATAACGTGAGCACGTTATAACGTGCTCGTGTTATATCTTTCTTTGGGAATCCCCAAGCCTTGGGATTGGTATTTTCCTTGGAATACCAACCCAAAGGCTTGGAGGGCATTCCCAATGACCAAAGATGTGTTTTTGCAAATTCTACAATATTTCACATAATTGGGTTTGTCCTCACTGTCAGGATTGCACGTGGTTCAATATCGAACAAATTGAACACCTAGGTAATGTTAGGTTCTCTCTTAGCTATCCAACGATGTAATTTTTTTCATTATCTGACAATGTTAAGCCTTTCATCCATAATTTCTTTTGTTTGTGTGTCTCTTTTTTGGCAAAAAGTAGTGTTTGGTGTTTTTTTTGTTATAAATTAACCGTTCATCAAAATTTCAAATAAATTACATTTTTAGAAACTAGACTCCATTCTACAAATTTTTAAAAAAAAATTAATTAGTTTCCAAAATTTGTAGGGGTAGCATGGCCAAAATTTTGTTTTTCAGGAAGTGTCCACTTAGAAAATTAGTAAAAAATCAAATATTCATTAAAAAATTATCAGAAAAATCATGCATCAACTACATACTATTAGTTAACTTCTCACTATAGCGATTTTAAAAATACTAAAAAAAATTCACCATGCTAGGGTCGTACAAGAGTTGCTATGTTATGTTTTTCTGACAAAAATAGCACCAATTTGTGTACGTCCCTCTTTTGAACCTGTTAATCTCAACCATTTTCAAAATAAATTAGTAGCTTAGAAAGTAGACTCGGAGCACTTCAATCCTTGTTTTTGTTCCATCTCAAAATTTTGAGTGTAATTATCCTCAATTTCACGTCCAAGGTCAGTATTTCTTGATTTCAAAAAAAAAGTGGCCACTTAAGCCCCCTTTTTGGGAACCATCTTTTTGCACTTACCCATATACCATATATATTATGTATATATATATAAATTTTGATAGCGTCTTTTATTCAATAAAGCGCATGGAATGTATGGAACACATTTCATACATATTAAAATTAAAGTGCATAAGACTATAGGCAGATGTTAAATGAATAATGTGTTATTCATTAAGAGTGTAGTGCTATATTACGCATAGGAAATAAAAGCCAAAGCAATACGTGGAAGTATAAGTTGAAAAAGTCAACACTGGAAGAAATGCTAATTTGAAACACATTAATTAAACTTGACTTAGTCTTGGAGCTTAAAGTATACCAAAGGAATAGGAAACATAGTGTTTTGGTGGTGCCAAATTGAGAAAAGCATGAACCAAGTAGAAGTCTTAACCTGCAATATAAATTACAAATGTGAAGCAATGAGAAATATATGAATTGGTCAATTAGGGAGCTGGCCAAATAAGTCAATTTGTAGGAGACCATCACCTTGCATTTCTACTTATCATTCTTGTTGTCCTAATTAAAGAGTTGACTCATTCTCTTAGCTAAGTATGTGTTTTCGGTACATTGTTTCAAGCTGCCACCTTTTATTATTTTTGCTAAGTCAAACTTTCTAAGCCAAGAAGTGTCAATTTTGTTACCCTATTTCCAGCCTTTAGTTTCTATTTTTTTTTCTATAAATTGAGGTACCTTTCACTTCAAAGGGGTCGCATTCTTGCATTCTAATTTTTTGATTTTCTGAGTCTTACTCTGCTGCAATATTGAGCTATGAAGTTGAGAGGTTTTAAGTGTGAGATTAGTGAGGGTTTAGAGAGATTTATTTGTGGGATTTGGTCAAGGGAAGGATTTGCAAACTATTTGGTGGAGCCTGCACTAGGAAACCTATTATATCAATTGGAGCTATCTGGTTATAGGCATGCTAGTTCTCTACTTTATTTTCTATTTTAAGTTGGAAAGATTGCTTGGTTTAACTTGTTTGTTTCTTGATGGATTTTTGTTTTTGTGAAACCTTTTGGTTGGGATGCATTTATACTTATATATGTATATGTTCTATATATTGGAATGGTTATTATAAATTATACTTAGTCAAGTAGACTATAATATCATTACATTTAGGTGACACCATGAATTGATAGCCTATGAAGTTAGGTGAAGCCTTGTGATTAATGTGGATAGTAACACCACATGAATAATAGCATAAAAGGAATATCATCATTGATAGGTTGAGAACCTTGTAGATAATTTGTATGTGAACCATATTGTGAAGAGGACTATGAGTACAAACGCACCAAACCCTTGCAAGTTGATATTGTCCTTCAAATATTATACAAATATAGAGAACATTGTGAACATGTGAATATTTGACTCTTATTGAATATATAAGCTTTATGATTTTTTTGTGATCTCTTGATCATTACAAAACTTTTGCTGGAAACCCTAGGTTAGGAATAACCTATTTTGTAGGGTTGTCTATGAGATTATTGATTGAAGAAAATAAGTCGGGGTTAACTTATATGATCTAAATTGTTCATTTGATTGTTGATTATACTTTCAATTGGAGTCAATTTATTTTTGAGACCATAATTTTGAGTGAGTCCTTTATTGATATGATTAATCTTTTGATTCAGGTCATTTATTGGTGAAGATCATACTTTGATGGAAGTCATTTATCGTTGAAGTTTATACTTTTGATTAAGGTCATTTATTGTTGAGATTACACTCTTTTATGAGAACTTCTATTTATGTGAATGTACTTTCAAACTAGAGTCAATTAGTGATGTCACATTGTGTTTATCTATATGGTTAACTAATACGAGTTACTTAAAATTATTTACTTAGTGGATGTGCTAGATAAACATAGATTTGATAGGTTATTTGTGGGGATAGTACAACCCAATGAAGGGGATAGCCTATGCATAGAATATGTGTGGTCATTACAAATTGATCTAGGAAGGTGTGTGAATAGGATGACTTTCACTTGAAATAATTGGGTGTGGAATACTTTGGCGAAAGTAGTGTAAGTTGACACTGTTTACATTATCAATTCATTGTGATCTAGTTAGGCATTATAGTCTAAGATTATCATATATGTAGGTAGAAGCTATTGTATGATTAAGTTCCAGTTTGTAGGACACAACACCAAGCTCAAGAAAGGCTAGTATTATGGGGTTATCCAACCAATCTCTTTGTCGAAGGGTAGGGCCATCTTACCTGATAGGTAGATGTGCGGGGGACCGCAGTAAGTCTGTGGTTGGAAAAAAAGTACTTGAGTGATGCTTCTTCTCATTAGTTGGCGGAAAATATTTGGAAGGGGGAGTATCTGGACCATAAGTATTTCTAGTGTTGGAAGCTCAGAAGAGTTATGTATGTAACTTGTATCTGTTTATAAGGAAAGATGTAAACATGAATGTTGTACTAGAGTTTATTCAATATGAAATCAATGATATGGAAAGATTTGTGAAATTATAATGAAATGCAATAGAATTTTGGAAGTGTTATTTCATATGTGCATGTAATTTACATTTTGGAAAATAAAAATTTATTGTTATGTTTGGCATCATGGTTTATTCACTTGTGGGTTAAAACTTAGGTAATTTTTTGAGTAGAACTTTGGGCATGTTACAAAGATAAAGTGGATTAATATTGGATTATGTAAGGTCTTGTTCACATTTGAAAATAATTCATATAAAAGAGAGTCTTTTAGGAGTTCAACATATCATTGATCTTAAATGTGATAGATTTGTACCCTTATATGGAGGGACAACCTAAGGAAACAAGTGGAGGTGAAAATTAAAGAGAAATGGATTAGAGGAAATAATTACTAAAGAAAGTGTGGAGCTAGTTTTAGACACTAGAGTTGAGAAAATGCACAAAAAGGAGTACAAAAAGTATCTATTCAAGTGGAATGGTTAAGGAGTTGAGGATGTGATAAGCACATAAAAATATGCAAAGTATAAAAGGGAAATGGAAGATTGACTGAGCCATATTTGAGTATGGGCTTATGATCCGTTATTTCCTACCCAATGTATTTGATGTAGAAGAATCCATGCATAAAATAAAATCCTAGAAGGCATGAAGTTTGCATGTAAGAATATGTGTGTGTAGTATTGGTAAATCATGTAATGGTGGTGTCTGATAAAGCTGAGTAGTAGAGAAATCCTTGCATATAATGCACAATGGAAATGATTGTGTTATGAGCACACATAATGACCTAGACGCATGCACAAAACATGCATAATAACAAAGAGCTCAACCATGAATTGAGTCTTATAGTCTTGGTGGTGGATAGCTATTATGAAATCCACATAGAATACATGAGTGATGGTAATTAACAATTAGATTATGTTAGAAAGGATTAATGTGCATATTGAATTTCTATCCAATCTACATTAACTATAATGTTTTTCTTGCATAAATGACATATTTAGACACATTTAATGCATGCAATGATTCGGTGAGATGAAATATTGAGGCATATTATATATGTGATATATGGTTAATTTCCCACCAATCAAATTGTATTTTTCGTATAAATAAGTGAGTCATATACATAGTCAAGGTATTTGGTTCATCATCTTTAGGGATTTGGATCCTTAGTCTTTATTAAAATTTGAGTTGACATGTACTATTAAGTCTATAAATTATTGTGAGTTGTAATCCTTGACCATTGATATTGATAAATTTTCATTTCTATCATTTTTTTAGTATTCTTCCTCTTTGAAATGTGTTTTTCCATTGTAACTATGTAATATATGTCTTAAATTTTCTTAGCTAGGGCCTTCTATCACAACTATTATCACTAGATTGATGAGGTTGTAAGTAAAAAAAATATTAGTTGACAAAGCTATCAATTATATGTGTATTATTTATCAAAGTTCATAACAACCTACTACATGTATATAGACACTTTTCCCTCTTTATTTTCACAATTATTTTCCTCCATAATTCATATTAAAATATAGTTGTAGTTATAGTTTAGAGAAAACATTATCTCAAAGAGTGTAGAGATTGAAAAGGATTTATTTTCAAAGAGATGCATTCATTTAATATAGAAATCCCAATTCTTGTTTAAAAATAGATTATTTAGTTATAACATGTGAATGAGTGGTCTTTGCAAATACATTTTGTTATGGGGAAATGTGTGTATAGATATATTGGAGGCTATAACTTAGTGGGAAAAACTATGTTTTAAGTCAAACATCATTATGCTATTAAGAGTACAACTAAATTATAGTATGGTTGTGTTATGGTTTGGTTGCACTTTTAATATTACAATCACATTGTAACATTTATATTTTATTTCAATCAATGAAAATATCACCTTTAGGCTTGAAATTTTGAGCTTGAGGGTTGGACCTGTATATTGGCTCCCAAATCTATGTTTTACACAAAACATAACATATTCACCTTCCTCCTTGTCAACCTAATACATTTTAAACAATATTCCATGAAACCACCACCACAACATCAATCTACTTAGGAACTTTCTAACCTTATAATTTTTCTATAATTGGAATAATTTAAAATATTCATTTTTATTTACTCTCAACAATATTTTTGTGTGCTTCACATACACATTTATTCTTTTTTATCCATTTAATCATGTTTGAAAAAAAAATCTTTATTTTATTTAACACATATTACTTAGTTTTATATTTTTAAATATTTTATATGATGACATACACACTCATTAATCAATTTTTTAGCATGTATTCATTTCAAAAACTTGAAAATTTTGATGAAAAAAATATATAACTTACACTAGATGCTCTTGCCTATCTTTCTACCAATGGATCTTTTAAAAAAAAATTGATGAAACAAAAATGATGGATCACAAATCTCACATTATATTATATTTCAATGTTTCTATTTATGTTTAATAATTTAATAACTTATAAATAAAAAAATTTAAATACTAAAATTCTTATTCTTATCATATTTTTAAATTTTAAATATATACATATCAAATTATCTGGATTTTTGAAATTTATTTTTAAAAATTGACTACTTAAAACCTTGTTTAACCTCCACTTAACTACAATCAATGATGAAAGAAAACTTTCAAAGAATAATTAAATAGTCAAATATATGCCAAATTTGGTAGCAAGTAGCATTGATGCCAAATTTTGAAAGGATAGAAAGGATAGACACAAGACAAGACTAGAGACTGAAGAGATCAAAACAAAGATTAAGGAAGTTGAGAGTGATGGTATGGTGTAGGAAGGTGTTTGAGAAAATTGATAGACAGCATGAAGGAAATAAAAACATCAAAACTAGAGTTGAGGATCATGAAGGAAGCATTCACTGTGTAAGAGTTCTAGAATACAAGACAATTTTGATAGGTAGTCAACAAGAAGAGATGGTAAATGGATGTATACAAATAATAAAATAATAATATGTTTGAGTGAGTTAATGTGTCCTTTGATTCAAATCCATGTGTGTGCACATGATAGTATGTTGTAATTATGTATCCATCATATTTTTGTGTATATATGATTACTTAGCAGATGCACAATTTAGATTTTGGTAGGTGTAATGTATTAGATATAACTATGATATAGGGGTATTACAATTATAATCATAAATATTTTTAAATATTTTTTTATAGTAGAATGATATATTTAATTATAAAAAAAATTAATTAAATTTTTTCATATGATTATTTTTAATGATTAAATGGAAGTGTGTTGTAACAAATTAATTTTCTTTTAGGTAAATTTTTATATACAAGATAACCTTAATCACATAATTTTTTTCTTGATTGACAAGGTCTTCTATTTATACAATTAAATTTTGTATTGTTCTTTTCTTAACTAGTTTGATTCTTCTAGATTTTAATTATAACCTTAACTTTAAATCTAAGTAATATTATGGATTAGTATATGTTATGTGTTATCATTTTTCCATAGCCCCTAACCTTGATGATTTTTCATAATTCTCTCTCTACCATCAAAAGTCAAGCCTATCCTACCCTGTTTAAAATTTTCATTATCTACTAATAGTATGTTTAATAAAATGAGTAATAATGTTATTCCTTTCTTCTAAGAAAAAGTTTAGATCTATGTCATTTTTATAATTGAAATGAATAACATTGATCCAATTTTTTAATTTGAGGCACCTAAAATGATACATTTTGAATTTTGAAATGATGTAAACTAATAAAGTATAGAATTTTTAGTGTAATTTATATTTATATTTAAAAAAATTAAGGATATTTTTTAAAATGACACTACAAATTAAGTCTTAAAAAAAATGACAAATAAAATTTATGGGGCTCTTTTTTTTTATCAGATTTTTTTCTTTAAACTATTTTCCATATTATGAACTCAAAAAATTGAGGGCATTCATTAAAAGTAAGGTGTTGAAACACAACTTTTTAATAGGAATACGGTTTTTTCTTGATTATTTATTGAAATTGAAAAAGAAATGTCTTAAAAAAATTTCTCCTTTGGAACATCATTTTTTTCAATTTTTTTAATAAATATAATATTTTTTGAAAAAATTAATGAACCTTATGTTTCAGCATTAACGATGTATTTGTGATTAAAATAAAAAAACCTTAATAGTTAAAATATATATTAAAAATATCTTTTAAATTAAATGCTTTTGGATCTAAAAAAGGGTAGTTTTTGCAAAATATATTGTGCAAGAAATTTGGAAAGAGCATTGATATTTTCTAAATAATTTGAAAAAATATTGATTTTCGACCACTTGGAACACTTGGAAACCACAACATTTTCTAACAAAATGTTCTAGTTGGAACCCTATTAGTCATTTTCTTTAAGTCAAAAGTCATTGTACATGACACTATTTTGGTTGGAAGGGTTTCAACCAAAACCTAGGTGTCTACATGGATGCCACATGGTTCTACTTGAAAGAGTTTCAACTAGAATTATTTTTGGATGAAACACTTTTGCCTGAAAAATTTTACTTGCACTTGTCTTAAAGTACAACACAACTATGAACTTGCACTCTTCTCTATTAAAAGGGTGAGATGCAAATAGTTGAAAAGGAAAAGTAATTTGGCTTAAACCCCTTGTAAGTTTTAAAATACCAAATTTTGATGGTGTGTCAAAGGGAAACTCAAACAATACAATTGTAGGTGTAATTTTTCACTCAAAGGATGGTGAATTTATTCAAGGAGGTTCTCTCTTCCTATTTGGGTTATCCCACAATAATGAGTCCCACTTCTAGGACATCTTGATTTTTTCCTGAAATCACAATTTTTTTAGAAAATTTAATGATTTAAGTCTTGAGAGGTTACATCTAAAGGGTTTTAATTGAAGAAGGTTAGATATGACCCCCTTAAATCAAACCCCTTGGATAAAACCCCTCTAGTCTTAAATCATACCACAATGGAATCTCCTTTGCAATCAAAATGCTAACAAAAACCTACTTTGTATTTACCTCTTGAGGAATCAAATAAAGTCATTTAGAAATTATGTTGCGTAAGTATGTAGACCTTATTATAAGCTTTCCAAAAAGTATAATTTTGAATATTTTTAATTTATTATTATATTTATTTTTTAATTCTTGTGAATGTAAGTTTTTCAGCAAACATCAAGGTATTTGTTTCACATGCAGAAAAATAGAGAAAACAAATCTAAAAAATATTTGTTCCCTAGGCATTGATGTCCTTGTTTAACAAAAAAAAATGAATTTTGATACATATGAAACGAGTTATGTGTTACAGCATACACTTATGTCCAAATTATAATTACCCTGACTTAAAAAATTAATTAAAAAAATATGCAACAAAAAATTATGGAAAAATATCATGCACTCTATATTGATGTTAAAAATATATATTTGAAAAAAATTAATTTATCCTTTCTATTAAAAAAGTTATGTGTTACAAGATAAACATCACTTTTTAAAAATATTGTTCACAGTAAAAATAAGTTATTAACTTACATAAAAAACATCATATTTATATATATATACTCACAAATCACTACTTTACATCATCTCCAAATTATTAATGGTTTAGTTGCTATAGGTTTCATAAAATGAAAATTTGGTTTAAAATATTGATTTTAATGTCCTACTTTAGTTAAAAAATGGGACATAATATTGTAGGCTGACCCGATCATCGTACAAATAATGAAGAAAAATGAGAAACGGTCCTTGCTAGGGTAACACTTGTCTCTTCATTGAGAATCTAAATATTAGTGATAGAAAGTGATTCCTTAGTAACGATTAATGAAATTTGCAAAGACTCTTGCTCAATTTGGAAACTCAAATTGTGTATAGAAGAAGCTTTATTCTTATGTCAAAATTTTTAGGATATTGTGTTTTCCCATTGTCTTTGAGAAGAAAAAAATATGACATACTAGTTGGCTAATCATGGTGTAGAATGGGTTCCTTTGGTGGATTTCTTTAGTGACCATACATCTTCATGGTTGGGGTTGGTAGGGATTTTAATTTGTAAACCCCCCTATTCACTTTTTGTTATAAATGTTGGGGGCTCATAATCCTTGCACCATTCTTGAAAAGCATGTGATAAGTCTTTATGATCGTCTATGGGAGTAAGGCAAAAGAAAGACTCGTTATTAGTGGCTTTTTCATGCGCCTTGTGCATAGCTAGCTAGGGTTTGTGGTAGCACATGTGTTCCTTCTTTATTTAATGGTGCTTCAAAGGTTTTTTTTGCTTGTATACTTATGTTTTTTTTAGTCTACAAAGCCCTATGGTGTGAGGTTTCCTTGTGGAGGGATTCACTTATTTTGGTTTCTTTTTGCTGACTTTAGATAAAATCCCTTAAATCTAATTAACCCCTTCCTTTTTGGATAAGTTTTAGATGAGCATCTAATGTTATCTTCAAATATTGAGATTTGATAACACTTAGATTCATAAAGGCCATTCTCAATTACTCGAGGTTGGTTATTTCTATCCTCCTTGGTCTAAGGATTTAATCATGGATAACTTTACATTAAAATTGGCAAAGGTGGTATAGGGAGAAAATCATTTTTTGCTATTATGTTTGTTTCTTCCCCTTCAATTGAAGAGCCAAAAGATCTCAAGGGTAAGGTGATGGAAATTATGGTGAGGGTTACTCAAAAGGATACTAATGTACCCCATTTGGGCCAAATTATTGCTAGGGAAATGATTTCAATTCAATATTTAATTTTTTTTTATATTTTCAACTTTCAAAGAGGCACAAAATTCTTCATGGGTCTTGTATAAATCCCATTATTCTTAGCATGTTCTATAGAAATATTTTATGGAAGATTTAATGATTATTTTTAGTTAGGAATCAATTGGAGGTTGTTACATATCTTTTGATGGGTATTTTTGGAGAGAGAATATTAAAAATAATATTAATTCTAATTTTTTGGAGAAGAGGGGAATTGGAATTTGAGAGTAAAGTTGGACCTTCAACATCTATATAATGCAAGTAGGTTTTTTTTTTTAACATCTCATATTTTAGATAATTAGTCTTTATTGAATTTGTTTGAACACTTGTGTTCATTTATTAATCTAAGGATGAAATCCCTTGGATATTGAAATCATAGGATGAAACCCTTTTGATTTCTTGAGGAAAATCTCACACAAAGGTTGTATTGTGTACTTCAAAGATTATTTGGATTTTAGCATAGTTCTTCAAAAAAAATTGCATGATTTGTGAAGGAAGGAGCTCAACATACAATTTTGTTTGTAGATTTGAATAGCTCTCTTTTTAGTTATATCTTCTATATGTCAATTTTTTACTATATATTGTATTAATAAAAATTATTTCAAACATACTTGAAAAGTCATTCATTGTTTACGTAAAAATTATCAAATTGTTTTGATCATTTTGAGTAAATTCAGTTAATGTATTTTCAATATTTGTTCAAATTATATTAAGATATTTCAAATATGATATTATTTGCAAAAATATGTGGTTCATTGCATCCATCTAAAGGTTACACAATAGAAGGAATCACTAATGGTTCAATATTTTAACCTTGAGATAATGGTTAGGGTATAGAAATTCTAAGAGATGTTCCATGGGATTACATTCGCCTCTCTAGATATTTCATCCCCAAGCTCTTCATCTTCATTTTAAAAAAAAAAGGAAGTACTACAATATTTTAGGACTTGATGAGTTAGGAAATGGATTTTATTTTTGGTTTAGGTGGTTAGAAAGTATGTTTGTCTCCTTGTTTTATAGTTTGGTATGATAATTTGAATGGTGGCATGAGCTTTTGGGTTGGGTGATGGATGTCGGTTTGTTGCCTCTATAGTATTTTTTTTTGGTTGGTGATTTTATGGTGGTTGTTCGTAGATATTTTTTCCTAGTAGTATTTATAATTTTCTATGATATTTTATATTATAAAATCCTCCTTGTGTGAGGAGCCCTTTGTAACCCACACTAATTAATCAAAATAACAATAATGCTATTCATTTAATCCTTAACCTATGTTGTGTAATGAAGTTTGACATTTATTCTTTGGGCTTAGACTTTTACATGCAAAATCAAGGCTAATTGAGGACCAACTAATGGAATTGCATCTCTTCTATCAATATAGTTTGTATACATAATATCATGTGCGAGGTTGATATATAGAGTGCACATATCATATATATGTATCAAATTTTCCCATTATGTTAAACCTTATCACTAACTTCTATAAAATGATACAAAATTTTATCCCATTGAGAAGATTTTAAATGATGCAAAATAATATTTCCTCAATTCTATTCTATTACGCATTGATGGTGTTATTGAGTTCTAAAGAAAAATTATAAAGGTCATTCTTTCTGACTCAGGGTTGAGTATTTATAGGCCTATTTGGTCTATAGATTCAATCAAGGAGGACCTTCTATAAAAAATGGCAAAGGCAATACTAGGAGTAGATCATCATGTTTTGTTAGTGTATTTTACTTCCTCTTCAATTTAGATATTCTAAACAATTTTGTGCAACACTAGAAGATATCGATGATAAGGTAATGATAAATATGATGAGCATTACTCAAATGGATACCAATGTACCACATTTGGAGCAATTGCTAATTCTTCCAAGATTTGTGTGAGTTGAAGGATATACCTCAAATTTAAATGAGGTGGTTGACCATCTAAAGGTTACACAAAATAGAGGGTATCTAGAGGTATCCAATGCATTCATTGTTCCATATTTTGACTTCATGAAATTGTTTAGGGCATAGAAATGCCAAGATATTGTTCCATGGCATTAAATTCCCATCTTTGGATGTTTCATCCTTAATCTCTTCATCTTCGATTGGTAAAATGGGAGAAATTTAGGAATTGATGAGTTGAAGAGTGTTCATATCCATGTTTGTACAATGGGATGGTAATCTAAATAGTGATAAGGTTGTCACACTTAAAAAATATCCAAGAAATGGTGATGTGGAAATTGAGGGGATTGGTCCTAGAGATTATGGATCTTTACAAAAATAAATTTGGGAAGAAAATAATATGATTAAGGATGAAATATTGCCAATCATGAATGAGAAAATTCAACAAGGGCTAGCTAAGTTAAGTGATATCAAGGGTATAATTGTAGAAATAGTTTCTAACGAAGGTTCTAGAGATTTGAAACATATGGTGGTTATGATGGTAGGTTTGACTCAAATATTAATATGGATCAACACTCAAATAATTATACGAATAAACACTTTGTACTAAATATGGATATGCAAAACTTCGATGGAAAAGATCTAACAAATGTGTTTTTCCAAATGGAGCAATTATTTGATTGTCATCATGTTCCTTGTCAGCAAAAGCTTGCATTGGCATCCTTATACTTGAACCTTGATCAATTAATCTAGTATTACTAGTTGTGTGAAGAGAAGAAGGAATGTGTTGTTACATGGTCTATTTTCTAGGAGGAAACCACATAATATTATGGTGACAATCGCATGGACAACTACTTTAGCCAACTTGCGAAGCTAAATCAAATTTGTATGGTCAAGGATTATATTCATCAATTAAAAAAATTGTATTTAAGAGTGGATAATGTTGGCATAGATAATTTTTTTAAGGAATTATTCTAAGGGGTTTAAATGACCACATCAAATATGAGATACATATGTTCCATCCATATTTTGTGTCACAATCAATTATTATAGAAAGTTAGGTAGAAGAAAATTTTGTGGCCAATAGAAGGAAAGGTTTGGTAAATATAAAATCTCTCCTATATAAACACTTCCTTAGCCTGCTAGGTTGACTCCGCAACAAATTGAAGAGAAAAGAGTGAAAAAATTATGTTTTAATCAAGATAAAAAATATAGTCGAGGACATAATTGTATTGAACAGAAAAAATTTCTATATTGAAATGTCGAGTGGGAAAGAAAAGGATAATGAACCAATATTGGAGGGTGACAATGAGTTAGATTAAGAATCAAGAGCAACCAAGAATTTCTTGTCACACTTACTAGATTTAAACATATTGATAGATTTGGGGAGCACTCACAACTTCACTAACAAGAAGTTAGCTACTCGCTTAAATTGTTTAATATTTTCCTCCAAAATTTTAGGTCTAAGTTGCACATTAGGTTACTATCAATTTTTCATGAAAATGTCATAGCATTAAATTGACCATTGGAGAGTATCAACTTGATTGCCCATTTTTTTATTCCCATGGGTGCAAAAAATATAGTGTTAGGAGTAGGGTGGCTCACTACATTAGGAACAATTGAGATGAACGTTTACTAGCTATTCATGAGATTTCACTCAGAAGACAAAATAGTTGAACTAATAGGTTTATTTGCAAAGTCCCCATAGATGGTAAGTTCTCATCAAATATAAAAAGATACTTAACCAAGGGGTTGAGGGGTTTGTGGCCCAATTATTTGTATTAGTAGCCTATCAATCAAATACTCCTATCCAAACAAATCTACAAGCAATTATAAATTTTCACTCAATGGTTTTTAGAGATATGCCTAAAGGACTTCCTCTTAAAATATATTAAGATCATTCCATTTAACTAATACCAAGGAGCCAACCACCAAACATCAGGATTTATAGGTACTCATATATACAAAAAAGAGATTGAGAATATGGTTTAGGAGATACTAGAGGTAGGTATCATTAGGCATAACCAAAGTATTTATTTCTCTCCCATGGTGATGATGCATAAGAAGGATTAAAATTGGTACATGTGCCCAAACTATAGAGAGCTCAACAAGTACACCATCAAAGACAAATTTCCTATTCTATTCATTGATGATTTAAAAAATTAGTTTGCCCCTTAAAGGCACATCAACAAGCTTCAATAAATTTGCCTCTTATGCAAATTAACAAATTGAAGGAATATCCATTAAAATTGCTTGTAAAAGGGGGCATAGAAACAAAGATTAAAAACTTATTAACTATCATAGAATCTATTGTAGCCTTCTATTGGCCCCAAACTACAATATCAATACCCAACACTGAAAATTCATCTTCCCGAGCCACTAATGTCCAATTAGCAAGCTAGTCTACTATTGGAAGAAGATTCGTGGGCATCCAACTACTTGATGTTGTGGATTCACATTTAGCCACCAAGTTACCCTACCCATTTTTAATTTTTTCATCAAACATACTCTTGACAAGTAGCCAAAGCAAACTTGAAATCCAACTTCTCATAACCAAGAGGTTGCTTCCAAACAATATCCCTAAATTTCAACTAGATCTCCATATGAAGACCTAAGGGAAAGTCCAAATCTACCAAAATATGTTCATAAATTAAGTGAGAGCACCTTAGGATTTTATGAGAATTGGAGTCAAAATTCCATCCATTTAAATGTATACAGGCCCCATCACATTATTCATCTAACTACAAATCACATGGTTTGGAATAAGAAGCGCTACACAGCCTTACCAACCCAGAGCTTCCAAAATCAAAATGCAACACCCACAAAATCAATGCACACACCCTTAAAGCCTAAGAATATAACCATCCTACTTTAACTTCCCTAACTTCCATAATAATTAATACTAAAAGAAAAAAAATTCAAATTATTACTAAAGACTACTCTTTATAGAAAGATTTAAATTGCACACTTTTCATGAATCACATTGTATATATTGTTGTATAGGAGTGAATTTTCACCCCTAACGCAAATTCCCCTTTTACCCTTCCTCACTTTAGAAAACGAAATTAGGAGGCTTAATTCCACATAAGCCCACTGCCTTGGTCCCACTTGGTGCCTGTTTTGAGCGTCATAAGAGGAATAACTGTCGGAGATGCTTGTGCAATGCGTAGATGTTTGCATGGCACACTTACGTCCTTGGCAGATTCCTACGGATGGAGCCTCTAAAGGCATTACACTTCTCATTGGAAGTCGACTTGTAACGCTCTCTTTGGCCGAGTGACCCAAATATGGTCGTTTTCTTCACTCCTTCCTTCATATTCACTATTCATTCATCCATTTGGAGACTCTACAGTCTATAAGATTTTTCACAATCCTTCTACAATCTCTCCAAGAATTCAAGCAATATTCTTGCACTTCATAGCAGAAATCCCATCACTCCATCAACTCAGTACAGCAAGTGTAGAACAACACCATTGCAACAGAGGCTTGAGTTCCTCTCATTCTCTCCCCCATCAGCCTTGAGCACTCTTGGTGGAGGTGGTAAGCTTTCTACTCCTCTCCTCTATTATTTGGTTTAGTAAGCACATTACTATTTTGTAGTGTTTTAGTGTCCATTGCTTATTTCCTTCTTTATCGTAATATTTCTCTATCATTGCAAAATTAGTTGTCTGTGGAGGTGGAAACACCAAAATAGGGGTTTGACTAAGGCAGACCCCTATACAGCCCCCCAAAAAATTTCCTCTTTGTTGTGTGTAGGTGGATGTGCTTCGGGGAGCTAGTTGGTGAACAAGATTTTGTGTGAGATCATTCTTGTCACCTTAGCATTAATATACTTGTTTTATCATATTCGCTTATATGTTTCTTACTTCATAGTGTTATTTTATCCCCTTAGAAACCATTAACTAGTTTGTTAGTTCATTTTCTAGTGGTTAGACATTGTCTTTCTGGTCCTCTAGTCATACGGATGCCAGCGCACCTGAGAGACGCTAACGTGTCGCGTTGTCGTCCTAGAACTGCACTTTTGTCCTCTGATAGAGGACTATCTGATACATAGAGTTGACCCTGAAAAATCGACTTGCCTAGTCCCCTCTCAAATCTCAGGTCTGCAAATTGATCGAAGGACCTTATAGTCCTCATCATTCTCATCCTGCATTTCCTAATAATCCCTTAAGTTGAGGTAAGTTAGGGCAGCCTGCTGCTCTTGGCCCTCCGTGACCTAGGGCCTTGACGTGGTTGGTACCCCTCTCTTACATTTTTGGTAAACCCAACATGAACAAATGTCTACTCATTTTCTAGTGTTTGAGCTTTTCCCCTTGTACCCTCTGATTGTGGTACCCATGCATGTTGTGAAGGTTTATGAGCATCACAACCCATTCCATGACCTCTGGGTATATTTTTAGGAGAACTCTATGAAACCTTCCAGTGGAGAAGATGAAGGTCACTTCTAATTTCTCTAGAGGTCTCTTTTTCGGCTCTATGGTTGGCCTGACCACTCAAGAGAAGGTTTCATGGGGTGATTCAAGATTCCTTGATGAAACTAACTGCATCCCTACTCCTCCTACATCACCTACATCATCTTCCATAGACAAGCGTGAAGCTATCCACATCCCTTCTAAATATGTCACTAGTCTAAGCAAAGGGTTGGATGCTTTGGAAAATCACCTGGAGAAAAAACCGTAGCTAGCTAGGGTTGCTAAAGTTATCGGTGAAATAAGTATATGGAAGGAAAAGAAATAATAGGCATAGAACTCCTTGCTAGTCTTACTGGTATGGCCGAAGCGTGTGCCCCTTCAAACCATAGTAGCATGATGTGAGGTGGCCCCTTTGAAGAACATGAGAGACAGTTAGGAGTGTCGATGCCTCCCGCATCCGTTTACATGGATGAAACAGTCCCTTCGATCAATATCCTTGTTAGTTCTGAAAGTTCTGAAACCGTCAAAGTAAATAGAAACCCTTTGGGTTTTCACCTCACCCCTCCTATTGTCCCTAGTGGTGGAGGATTTGGCAGGATGATTGGCGGAGTCTTTGGAGGTGGTAGCTTCAATGGCAGAGGTGACACTGGTAGAAGTGGTTATGGCGGAGGTCATGGTGGTGGTTTTGGAAGTGGCAGTGGCTCTAGCGAAGGTCACATTGGTGGCGGTGGCATTGGTGATGGCTCCAGTGGTAGTCGCGGTGGAAGTTTTGGCGGTGGCTCTGGTGGTAGTTCCAATGGTCCTATATCTTCTAACGACCCGATTCTGAACACACTTCTTCATAATATGGGGAAGATGTAGAACCAACTAGAAAACCTTTCCCAAGCTTATGCCCAGCCCTTCTTCCAACATAGTCTATTTTCAGTAGCAATCCTAAACACTCCTTTCTTGCAAGGGATGGAGATTCCTAAATTTGAGAAATACATTAGAAAATGGGACCCGCAAACACATGTGTTCACCTTTAATGCCTTGTGTACAGACTTCTTCCATCATGATGCATTGATGGAAAAATTATTCCCTCGATCTCTCAAGGACACAACACTCGAGTGGTATTTCTCCTTTCCTGACAATTCCATCTTTGTGTTTGATCAACTTGTGAACTAGTTCTTACAATAGTTCCAAGCCAACATCAAACCTAAGATGACCTTCTCTGACCTTGTTCGATGTAAACAAGGAGATAATGAAAAGATTATCGATTTTATAGCATGGTATCAGGCACTCTTTTCACAAATCTCATACTCGTTATCAGACTTCAATTTGTAGAAGGTGTTCATAGGGAACTTACAAAGGCCTTGGCAAGAGAATTTTCCCTTATGAAATACCCTTATTTTGCACATTTGTGTGCAGCCCTACGAGAATATCACCAGATGGTGGTTCAGTTCGGGGGACCTTTTGTTGGGAACAGGTGCCTCAACTTTTGGCTTCGACCTTTGAAAAGACTTGGGGAAATTATCATCTTTCTAATCCTTTACCTCTCTACCGTTGAGAATCTTTCATAGAGACATGGTCTGGCGGTTTACCGCTTTACCGTGAGCCTTTGTCAGTCTGTCCATGGTTGGACGGTGTCACCGCCATACCGTGGGATCTTTGTCTTAGGCTAGTAGTAGCACGGTTGACGAGCAACAGTTATGCAATGGTTCACCGCTGCACCGCGAGTATGGTTTGGCGATTGTGCGGTGGCTCGGTGAAAGGCAGCGATCAGTATGACAATTACCACCTTACCATGGGTGTCGCTCTATGGAACAACGGTGGATATGGTAAATGGCTGATGGTCTACGAAGATCACTTACTGCCCTACCATGATGGCCTTTTGGCCATGTCACGGTGGTGCGGTAAGCCATGGCGGCCAATGCTAACGGTTACCTCCTTGCCGCGGAGGTCTTGCAGTCGAGGCCCAGTAGCACAGTGGAGCTTGATGGTCGACGCAAGCGATTATTGCCAAACCGCGGGAGGCTTTGCTTAGCCTCATGACTAAGCGGTGGCACCATCATATCATGGAAGGTCGTGATGAGCTCAGTGGTGACATGGTGCTAAGCGGTGGGCTGGCAGACAAGCCACTACCTCAATACCACAACTGTGTTGGAAGGGACCTGCGGTTGGGCGGTGGAACCACCATACCATGGGAGGTCTCACAGGGCTCGGCGGTGGCACGGTAAGAGAAGCTCAGAGCTCAGGTGGCAGTTTTGACTCATGGTCAAAGCGATGAGCGAATGGGAAGGCGATGCATGGAAAGAAATCAATACTTGATTGATCGATGTCTGGAGCGGTGAAAGCAGTAAATGCAAGATGTGTTTTGACTGGTGAAAAAATCCAATTAAGGCAAGTAAATTAATGTCTGGGTGGCCCAATGCAGAGAAGATTGGTCAAAAGATCAAATTACTTGATTGGGTGATCGATACATCATTAAGACTTGTGATTGGTTGGAATGTTAAATGTGATGTAAGACTTGTATAGTCGATTATAATTGATATAAGTCAATCGAAGGGTGACGATGATGTAAGACAGTGAGACAGAGAAGTTAGTATTGAATTCATTGTATACTTGTAGAAGTATTGTAACAGTGAGTGGATGAATACTCAAGTATGTTGTTGTGAGCTAACTATCAAAGAGTGAGGACTGTGAGCTTTGTATGTAATTTATTTTACTGTAATACAAAGTGTCTTCTCTTGGTGTGGTGGGTTTTTTCTCGAAAGGGTTTTCCCACGTAAATTTGGTGTTATCTGTGATTTCTTATTTATGTTATCTCTTTTACTCTGTATGTGTTTATCTCAGTTGTTTTAAGAAGCTTTAAAACTAGTTTTTTGCACTTCTCTTTTGTTGTATTAGTATTAGGAAAGCGATTCCACACCTTTTTTTCCTTTCAAGTGGTATCAAAGCTTGGTCAGTTGTGTTATCCTTGTTAGTAAGGCTGGTTTTTTGTGCTAATACTGTTCCAGTGGGAGTTTTGTAAAGTTAGAACTTAGTTCTATTTGAGATGGAAAGTACATCAGGTAGAGTAGAGATTGAAAAATTGAATGGTGGCAACTTTGAGTTATGGAAACTCAAAATAGAAGACTTGCTTATGGATAGAGACCTCTGGGTTGTTGTGTTTGGAACTATGCCACAAAGTATGAAGCAAGAAGAATGGGACCTTGCAGATAGAAAAGTGAGAGGTCTGATAAGACTTAGTCTGGCTGATTTTGTACTCCTAAACGTCCATGAGGAGAAGTTTGTAGCTTCATTATGGAAGAAGCTTGGTGATATTTATCAAGGAAAGTCTCATGTAAATAAGTTATTCCTGAGGAAGAAGTTGTCCTCCTTGAAGATGGAAGAAGGTGCATTTGTTGTAGACCATCTGAACTTGTTTAATATGAGTGTTGCTCAGTTGGCGTTTGTGGGTGTAAATATTGAGGAGGATCATTGCATGCTCCTGTTATGTTTGTTACCTGACACTTGGGATCATCTTGTAATGGCTATTGGAAGTATGACCACTACTTTCAAGATGGAAGATGTTGTAGCCTCACTTTTGTCTGAAGAGATGCGGAGGAAGTCTTTAGAGATGGCCAAAGAGGCCCTTCTTGTTCAAGGAAGATCGAAGGAGAAAGGCAAGAACAAGGACAACAAGTCCAAATCTAAATCTGTAGGGAGATCGAAGTCTCCTAGTAAAAATTCCAAGGTGAAATGTTGGAACTATGGGCAGTCTGGTCATATCCAAAAGGATTGTAAGGAAAAGAAGAAAAAGAAGAGTAATGCTTAAGACAATGACTCTTCTCAAAGTGATGCAGATGCCTTCATTGCAGCCTTGGCAACTCAAGCATTAGATGATGTATGGCTGGTTGACTCGGGTGCATCTTTTCACGTGACGTCTCATAGAGAATGGTTCACTAAGTATGAGAAGTATGATGGTAGAAAAGTGTACCTAATGATTGATTCAACATTGGAGATTGTTGGTCGTGGAAGAGTCAAAATATAATTCCCTGATGGTAGAATCAAAGGGATTGGTGGCGTACTGCACATACCAGGTTTGGCTCATAACTTACTTTTTGTCAATAAGCTGAATGATGTTGGTGTAGAAGTTTCATTCTCAAGTAAACAATTTAATATGGCTAGAGGTGCAATGGTGTTGGCTAAGGGTGTACATATTGGCACTCTGTACAAGCTGGATGCACGTCATGCTCAATGCAACAACACCTCTATAAATTCAAGCAAATTTGTTTCTGTAGAGGAATATGAAGATGCTTCTCTGGCTGCAAATGCTTTGGAGGTGAAACTCCCAGCAGAGAAGACCATGTTGTGGCCTCATAGACTCAGTCACATAGGTGAGAAAGGTTTGAAAACCTTGAAAAATAAAAATCTTGCTGAAGGGCTTGATGACTATAACCTTGAGTTCGATTTTTGTGAACACTGTATTTATGGAAAGCAACACCATGTTTCATTTTATTCGAGTCCTCATAAATCTTCTGGTGTATCGGATTATGTTCATTTTGATTGTTTGGTCTAGTTAATGTTCATTCGTTATCAAAGTCTAGATATTATGTTTCTTTTATTGATGAATATTCAAGAAGGGAATTTATATACTTTATTAAGAGTAAATTAGAAGTGTTCAGTCAGTTTAAAGAATTTAAAACTTTGGTAGAGAATCAGACTGGAAAGAAAAATAAATGTTTGAGGACGGATAATGGCAGTGAGTTTTTTTCTGCAGAATTCGAAAGGTACTGCATAGACCATGGAATTAAAATGCATAAAACTACACCTTATACTCCACAACAGAATGGAGTTGTTGAAAGTTTGAACAAAACGTTAATGGAGAGAGCGAGAAGTATGTTGAGCAGTGTTGGTTTGGAGCAGAAGTTATGGGTTGTGGTTGTGGCTACAACATGTTACCTAGTAAATCAGTCACCTTGTTCTGCCCTTGTTGAGAAGACACCTTTGGAAGCGTGGTCTGGTAAGAAGCCCTCTCTTAGACATATTAGTGTCTTTGGTTGTGAGGCATATGTGTATGTGCCCAATGAGAAAAGATCAAAGTTGGAGAACAAGGTTGTTAAATTTATCTTCAATGACTATGGCGTTGGTGTGAAGGGATACAATATTTTGAATCCTGATACTAAGAAGACTATGTACAACTAAAGTATAATATTTCATGAGCTGAAACCTTTAGTAGTTGATCCACAGCTAGAGACAGATAAAAGAGAAAAGAAGAATGATGTAGTTCAGATTCTTCAAACTCCAGAAAAAGAGGAACTACATGGTGTAACTGAAACTAAGGAGAGTTCAAGCAGCTCTAAGAGTAATGAAGATGAAGAACCACAACCTCAGCCAGTAAGAAGGTCTACACATGAAAAATGACAACCTGATAGGTATGGTTTCTCTATGTTAGATTCAAATTGTGCCTATGCTTTGATTACTAGCATTAATGAGCTTAGGACTGTAAAAGAAGCCATTAGCATGTCTGATTCAAATTCCTAGTTGGAATCCATGAATGAAGAAATGGAATCATTAAAGAAAAATGAAACCTGGGATTTGGTACCTTTGCCTGAAGGATGAAAGCATGTTGGCTATAAATGGGTATTCAAGAAGAAGACTGGTCTAGATGGCAATGTACAAAAGTATAAGGCAAGGCTGGTTGCAAAAGGTTTTTCACAGATAGAGGGAATTGATTATGGATAAATATTTTCCCCTGTAGCAAAGCTAACATCTATCATATTTTTGTTATCATTAGCAATAGCATATGACTTAGAGATTGAGCAGATGGATGTGAAGACAGTGTTTCTCCATGGAGAGCTAGAAGAAGAAATTTGCATGTCCCAGCTTGAGCACTTTGTTGAAAAAGGTAAACAAAGTCTTGTCTGTAAATTAAATAAATCTTTGTATGGTTTGAAGCAGCCTCCTAGAATGTGGTACCAGAAATTTAACACTTTTTTGTTGTCTATTGGATTTGTGAGATCAAAATCTGATCATTGTGTTTATTATAAATCTGAAAATTATTGTGTGCCTATTATTAACCTGTACATGGATGATATGTTATTCATAGGAAATAGTAATTCTATGATTTCTGATCTTAAATTTGAGTTGTCTACAAAGTTCGAAATGAAAGATCTAGGTGCAACAAGGTATATTCTAGGGATGGAGGGGATAGAACAGGAAGAAAGCTCTGAGTAAGTCAGAGTAAATATGTCAATATAGTTATGGAGAGATTTGGTATGGATTATTGCAAGCAGCTAGTTGTTCTAGTTATGCAGGGAACAAAACTATATGTTGAAGATTGTCCAAAGTCTACTACTAAGATGGAGGACATGACCAAGGTGCCTTATGCAAGTGT
>CM021100.1:781500954-781677224 GCA_007115665.2 Sequoiadendron giganteum | reverse complement strand
GAGGACCTGTGGTTGGGTGGTGGAACCGCCATACCGCGGGAGGTCTCACAGGGCTCGACAGTGGTATGGTAAGAGAAGCTCGCATCTCGGGTGGTAATTTTGACTCATGGTCAAAGCGATGAATGAATGGGAAGGTGACACGTGGCAAGAAATCAATACTTGATTGATCGATGTCTGGAGCGGTGAAAGAAATAAATGAAAAATGTATTTCGGTTGGTGACAGAATCCAATTAAGGCAAGGAAATTAATGCATGGGCGACCCGATGGAGAGAATATTGGTCAGAAGATCAGATTACTTGATTGGGTGATCGATACATCATTAAGAATTATGATTGGTTGGAATGTTAAATGTGATGTAAGACTTGTACAATCGACTACAATTGATATAAGTCAATCGAAGGGTGACGGTGATGTAAGAGAGCGAGACAGAGAAGTTAGTATTGAATTCATTGTATACTTGTAGAAGTATTGTAATAATGAGTGGATGAATACTCAAGTCTATTGTTGTGAGCTAACTATCAAAGAGTGAGGACTATGAGCTTTGTATGTAATTTATTTTACTGTAATACAAAGTTTCTTCTCTTGGTGTGGTGGGTTTTTTCCTAAAAGGGTTTTCCCATGTAAATTTGGTGTTATCTTTGATTGCTTATTTATGTTCTCTTTTACTCTGTATGTGTTTATCTCAGTTGTTTTAAGAAGCTTTAAAACTGGTTTTTTGCACTTCTCTTCTGTTGTATTAGCGTTAGGAAAGCGATTCCACACCTCTATTTTACTTTCACCTTTCTTGCACTCCTTTCCTGAAGGGAAGTCCATTGTGTCGATCTCTGGAAAAGGAAAAGTCGTTACGAATGTAGTAGCTGTTGTAGATGACAACGACCTCAGACGCAACTGAAAGTTCATAAATTTATCAAAATCTTATTCCTCCATCTTACAAAAGTTGTTGAAGTATAAGATCGTTAACTTTCCAAGCCATAAAGTTGTTAGGGAACCTTACCCTAGATGGTATGAATCAAACACCTATTGTCAATACCATCAAGTTAACGGACATGATACCGAACGTTGCATGTGCCTAGGTCACGAGATACAGGATCGCATCGAGGATGGTAATATTTGTCTTGATGGAAGCAAACAAACTACAAACAAATCAATGGTGAAAGCTAATAGTGAATTTCATATATACACGGACCCGTTTCCGTCACATTTTGCTAACATGATTATCGATCCCTCTGATTTTGTTACTCAGCTTGAAGCGTATTTTAACATGGTTAGTGTTACTCCTTCTCCTCATCTTACAACCGGTTTTCCGGATATAACATTCACTTCGCAAGATGTACCGGCAAACGAAAAAACCTTCTCCACTTTACATTCCCGCTCGCCTCAATGGAAACATTGTGTGACAGGAGTCTTGGTCAACCCCATGAGTAGAGTGAATGTCATTACAAAGGAGACTCTATTTTTGAATTCCTTGCAAAAAGAAGAATATGAAAACTAAGTCCATCATCCGTACGCATGATGGCCTTGCTCTTAAACCATATGGATCAATAACCCTATCCATCATGGTTGGACCTAGGAACGTAGACACGGTTTTCGATGTTACTCTTGAGTCAGACCTATTCAGGGTGAAGCTAGGTATACCTTGGCTAGCTTCCATGAAAGGGATGGCCTTTGTAATTCACAAATGTTTAAAGTTTCCCCATGAAGGTGTCGTACACGTAGTACATGACACCGGATACCAGCTCGTGGTGTCTCGTGGGAGATATTCATTGAATCACTTTTGGCCTGCTCCAGTTGATCTGCTTCCTCCGAGAATGGACTTACTTTATAAGAATTACATAAAGTATAAAACTAGGGGCAAGGGGCAGCTGAAACTAACCCTTCTCGTAGCACAGCAGCCACCTACCTCCTCTTCTCGAAAGGGAAAGGATAAGATTATTCCTTCTCGAGCTACCTTGTCCACTCCTATTTCTTGGGAGGAGTATTGGATGAGTAAGTCTGGTCTTTATCCACTAAACCCAATGGTGCTTGCTTGGCATAGACCCAAGATCAAGATATCAGATCTCCTTACCAAGTCTCCTAGACCTTGGTACTACTTGTATGACAGTCAAAAATCCCCTCATGGGGAATCCTCTATGTCTCAGCCTCCACAGCCTCCTACCGCCCCTGCTTCTAAACCAATAAACAGGAAGAGGCCCACTGTCGAGGCGTTGGAGCTGACTCCCCACGTTGTTTCTAAACCTATCCCTCCTGCTCCCATGTAGGATTTTTTCCCTCCACTGGAAATAGTTGTGGAGGACACCCTCATGGCTGAGCAGGAGCCTTTCGTTCCTTCGCAACCTCCGACCTCTAGTTCAAAGAGTCACAGAAATTGCCTTGCATGTGAGCGCAAGCGCTGAAAAAAGGCTCTCTTGGTTGAGCAGGCCGCCTCACAAAGGAAGCAAGAGGAGATGACCGCCCTTGTATTAGGGACTCTTGTCGCATCCTCTTCTCTCCTCCCTTATGTTTCCATCCAAGCTAGCTCTGTATCACTTTCGGCTTTCACTATGAGTACAAATGCACCTGACCCTAGAAAGTTGCAAGTGTTCATCACTCCTTCAGTGGAGTTTCACCTGTTGACATCCATTCTGGATGTCCCGCCTTTCCAAAATCCCATAGATATGATTAACACTTTAGTCATATCTATTGCAGTTCTTTCTTCCTCTTCCTCTACCTTTCTTGCCTCATTTGTTGGGAGTTTTCCTCCTCCGACGAAGAATAAGGTGGAGACTGGTCCTTCCAGCAATGGAGGAAATAAGAGGTGCAACATCCCACTCTTGTTAAGTGCATGTTTAACTCGGTGGATGAAGTTTTGACCTTGTCAGCGATCTTCGCAAATTCGTTGAGCTTAGACCCACAAGATTTGAATGATGAATACCTTAGAGGTCCGTCTTCCTTAGCCCTTGTTGTGGGAGGGTCAAAAGCTCCTCCCCTTAACATTCCACCACTGTAGGCTTGTCCTCCTTCCCCCTACAATGATCTAGAGTGGGAAGCTGATGACCTCTTGGTTGATCAATGTTAGGGGAAGGCCTCTTCTTTATCTCTAGATTAGATGTGTGTGTGTTGTGATGTGTTCCCCCGTGACCGTGCTATGTATGCCTGGATGACTCTCGTCACCCTTGTTGGTGCTTGGATACAATCATGGTGTTTGTGTTGTAAACCTTCTTCTATTTGTATCATCATTCTTCCATGTTTGGGATTGACCTTCAGAAAATTGGGGACGATGCAAAGCGTTGGGAGCATTTAAGCTTCCTTCCATGTTGACCCAATTTTTCATTTTTACTTTGTCTTCTTGTGCATTCTTCACACGGCCTGATATAGTAGGGGGTTAATGATAGTTCATTTATATAATATTATTATATTTATATATATTTATGAGCAGTTCTGACCCCAAAATATCAACTACCCTTGTGCCCTTTGTTTGTGTTCTCCTTGCTTTACATTTACCTTTCTCTCTTCTTTGCTTGAGTTGTCCCTCTCATGTGTAACAACGCCACCTCTACATTGCTTTGATCTTTAGAAAATGCATTTGTTGCCAACGAATCTTTTCTCAAGATTCTCCACAAACTTCTTTGTTAGAATGGTATTCTCAACTTGAAACCCTAACGAAACGTGTTTCCTTCATCATGGGTTCGTGAAGAAAGGACTTGGAAACCTTCCTCTAAAGCAGGAACATCTTTGATCTTCCCCTCACGTGGGGGCATATTCTTCCTTTCAAATTCCTTGATAAAGTGAACATCTTTCAGAAGGATTCCTTAATGATGAATCGATTTGAGAAAGAAGACACTAGCTTTTGAGTAGCGCATCCCTTGAGTGGACCCTTTCTTTTCACATCAGGTTCCCAAGGGACCCCTTTGAAATTTCTTATCTCAAGTAAGTTCTAAGGCCTCTAGCTTGGGGGGCAGCCCGACTAGACCTATTTCACATCTTTTCGTCTAGCTCAGGGGCAACCCAACTAGACCTACTTTACATCTTTGCATCTAGCTTGGGGGCAGCCCAACTAGACCTCTCTTTCAAACTGTACATCCCTTGAGTGGACCCCTCTTCCTTTTGAAGGGTTCTAGAGGGACCCCTTTGAAAGTTCTCCGACTTAACGATGGTTTATGTGACTGTCCACTTACTTGTATGTGTGGCCCTTTCCTGATTTGTTCTATCTGCAGGTAAACATGTTGCTTCATGGGTGCACCCGTGAAGCCACTTTTTGACTCTATGGAGTTTGATTTTCTTGGTTTCCCTCATGTGAGAGTTCTTGGGGGTACCTTCCTTGTAGGTATGCGGTTCCATAAGGCACTTTTTTTAGTTTCCTTCATGTGAGAGTTCTTGGAGGATACCTTCCTTGCAGGTCTGCGGGCCTATAAGGCGCTTTCTTTCTTCAACTTCATAGTTTCATGGAGCTATGAAGCCCTTTGCTTGTCTTGCACTCTCGGGTTCACCAGATCATGATTTGCTTCCTCGATGGTTCAGGTATACATCTCTAACCCTAATACCTCTTCGATCTACTTTACCGAAGCACTCACCACTACTCATGCTCGTTAAAGTGGGGGAAAAATGTATAGGAGAAAATTTGCACCCCTAATGAAAATTCCCATTTTACCCTTCCTCACTTTAGAAAACCAAATTAAGAGGCTTAATTCCACATAAACCCATTGTCTTGCTCCCACTTGGCACCTATTTTGAGCATTGACAGAGGAATAACTATCGAGGACACTCGCATAGGGGGCATACATC
The DNA here is from genome assembly GCA_007115665.2 of Sequoiadendron giganteum. Classification (NCBI taxonomy): domain Eukaryota; kingdom Viridiplantae; phylum Streptophyta; class Pinopsida; order Cupressales; family Cupressaceae; genus Sequoiadendron; species Sequoiadendron giganteum. The sequence goes on along the minus strand of CM021100.1, from coordinate 781,672,463 downwards.
CACATGGCACACTTACATCCCTAGCAGATTCTTGTGGATGGAGCCTGTAGAAGCATTACACTTCTCATTGGAAGTCAACTTGTAACACCCTCTTCAGCTAACCGACCCGAATATGGCCATTTTCTTCAATCCTTCCTTCATATTCACTATTCATTCATCCATTTGGAGACTCTACACTCTACAGGCTTCTTCACAATCCTTCTACAATCTCTCCAAGCATTCAAGAAGAATTTTTGTACTCCATAGTAGCAATCCCATCACTCCATCAACTCAGTAGAGAAAGTGTAGAACAACACCATTGTAGCAGAGGCTTGAGTTCCTCTCATTCTCTCCCCCATTAGTCTTGAGTGCTCTTGGTGGAGGTGGTAAGCTTTCTACTCCTCTCCTCTATTATTTGGTTGAGTAAGCACATTATTGTTTTGTAGTGTTTTAGTGTTCATTGCTTATTTCCTTCTTTATCGTACTATTTCTCTATCGTTGTAAACTTGGTTGTCCATGGAGGTGGAAACACCAAAACAGGGGTCTGACTGAGGTACACCCCTATACATCCCCCCAACAATTTTCCTCTTTGTTGTGTGCAAGTGGACATACTTCGGGGAGCTAGTTAGCGAACAAGATTGTGTGAGATCATTCTTGTCACCCTAGCATTAATATACTTGTTTTATCATATTCGCTTATATGTTTCTTACTTCATAGTGTTATTGTGTTCCCTTAGAAACCATTAACTAGGTCGTTAGTTCATTTTCTAGTGGTTAGACCTTGTCTTTCTGGTCCTCTGACCGTACAAACGTCGACGCACCTGAGAGACGCCAGTGCGTCGCGTTGTCTTCCCAGAACCGTGTTTTTTTCCTTTGACAGAGAGATATCTGAAACACAGATTTGACCCTGAAAACCGACTCATCTAGTCCCCTCTCAAATCTCAAAGTCTGAAGAGTGATTGAAGGACCTTATAGTCCTCATCATTCTCATCCCACATTTCCTAATAATCCCTTAAGTTGACGTAAGTTAGGGCAGCCTACTGCTCTCAACCCTCTGTGACCTAGGGCCTTGACATGGTTGGTCCCCCTCTCTTACAATTGTTTATTTGAATAAGAATCCCTAACTATATTCTATTAAATTCCTTTAATTTGAATAGGTTACTTTTGTAGCTCAAAACCAAAATATTGACACAATCAAATTTCAAAATTCATTTAACTAAAAACTAAATAATAAATACAATTACCAACTAGCACACCATCCAAATGATGCCCAAAACCAAAATATTGATGCAAGCAAATTTAAAATTAATTTAGCTAAAAACTAAATAATAAATACAATTACCAACTAGCACACCACCCAAATGATTCCCAAAACCAAAATATTGACTCAATCTATAAAGATCCTTTCTGAGAGGTGTAAAGCTTTTACAATATTTCTCAATTTGGTAGATGTTCCATTTTAACAAATTGAATATAAAGCATTGCATAAATAATGGACAACTTACAAACATAAGTTTGCATGAACACAATGATAATTTTTGAGTTTAATTTCTAGTTCCAGAATAACTAGCTATGGTACCTTGTGCAATGGGTACGTTGAAGAGGTGTGGGAGGTCAATTAGGAAAAAAATGATTTATTTTTTCACACATTTATATAGTAAATGAGATCAATTGGTAGGTCATTTAGAAAATAATTTTAATATTTTTATTATTTTTATTATTTTTTTTCATTATAGAATAGTATTATTATATTTATTTTTTAAATTTTATCTATTGACTATTATATTATTATATAAATATGTATTATTTATGTCATTATTATATTAATCTATTATATTTATTGTTTATATATTAACTATTGCACTAACTATTATATTGTTATATAATATAGCATTATATATTATAAACCAAATTATTTATTATATAAAACTAATTGAATATGTGGTAATGTTAAAACCTAAATGTGTTCGTTATTAATGTTGTAATTTATGCTAATTTATACTTAACTACGTAAAATAAAGGATGCCAAAAAATTTAAACCTAATATATATGTATTTGATAATTTTATTAAAAAATAAGATATATAATAAATAATATATTATTTATAATTTATAATTTATTTATAATTATATAAAATATACATTATATATTGATTATGCTAATTTATATTTAACTATGTAGGATAAAGAATCTCGTAATTTTAAAACCTAAATGTGCTCATTATTAAGATCTTGGCCGTAATAATAAGTAACATAATTATGTTATTGTAATTTATTTTTTATTATAGAAAATATAAGTATTGTAATATATACTTAACTAAGTAGGGTAAAGGATGGGCCACCGTAATGTTAAAAGCTAAATATGCTCATTAATTAAGATCTTGACCGTAATTTTCATTTTTATAAACATACTCTATAACCCTCGTGGAAACATTATTTTCAGGCTACGTGAAAGGTCAATACCAGCAAGAGTTTGGAGGAGCGGAAACCAATAAGGGCAAGGAAAGCAGCAAAATTTATGATTAAAAAACTACGTAAAAAGCGGACGCATGAAAAACAGTAAAAAGCGGCGGTCAAAATATCGAAGACAGGCAGACTTTCAATCATCCCCACGCCTTCTCGTAAAAGGTAAATCCTGGAGATGGAGGAGCGGCGGGAAAGCAACGAAAAAGCAAAGGGAAAGCAGTGAAAATTGACAGTAAACAGTAAAAACAATGATGAAAAATGATGAACGGTTGAGTTTTTGTCGGAGAAACAATCGAAAAACGACGAAAAACAGTCAAAAAATAGCAAAAAATGATGGATGGGTGAGATTTGTTTCACTGTCAACCAAAGCCTCTTGTTACGTTTCAACCGTTGAAGGAGAAAATGAACTTGGAAAGTTCATATAAGGACACGCCTTCAGCGTAACTAAAATGTAAAATTTGATAACAACAATCTATAGTTCTAAAGCTTGTACGACACTGAAACAATATAGCATATTCAGGAAAACACTTTAGACTTATTGCCTAGACTCCCTGTGCATAGTTCAATGTTATAATAAGCATATTTGACACTCATAAGTGAGTACAAACTTATAGAAATGCTCACAACAGACTGTATGTGAACTCAAATTAAGGTGGCCTCTAATCAACTCATTACATTACTCAGAAATGAGCATACAATCTCATACGAAACCCCACAACTAGTACATGATTTCATACACCATAAGCCTCCTAAATGCAAGTCGACTAACAACAAAACTTAGGACAAAACCCTTACAATGAAATGACTAGAATATAGAGATAAAAGTGGCAGGTTAAATGTTCCCAGACCCGAACATTATCACGCATGGTGCGATAGCTGAAGATGAATGACACATGGCCAAGTTTAGACTTCCATCCCCACGTCATTCCTTGAGCTAACTATCCATCCATAAAGGCCACACACAACTCAGTCAAGTCTCATGTCCTTTCCAGATTGCATATAAATGTTCAAACAATACACAACAACAAGAAAATGGAAGTGATTGGGTCCCCAAGAGTCACACCAGGCAGTAATGGCTCAAAATGACCTTCTTGTTGGCTTGTAGAAACTAACACCCAACTAAATCCTCCACATTTTGGCCCAGAAGAGACACACTTTCCAACACCTAGGGTTCAAAAGAACCCACGCCATCCTTCAAGCAAATACAAGCTCAAACGATACCAAATCGATGTAGCAATTTAATTCAACTGGTAATAACCCAAGAATGGTACAAATATAACACTTTCTTCAAACTCCAACCCTTGTACAAACTGAACCCTGAAACAATTATTCTCAAAAAAATTCACTGAAAGAGACCATTAAATTTGCATTAAACACTCTTGTAGAAAGTCTAAATGACTTCCTCCACAAATCTAGTTAGGATAGAGAGTTTCACTACCGAAATTGGTGCCCTAGATTTTCCAAACTCACAGACCAAAGAAGTTTTTGAAAAGCTCTCCAAAATGAAAGTGAGAAAAATATCCAAAGAATGAATGAAAATGAACCTCAAATGCCTTTTTATATAACACTTTTATTTCCCGCTCAAAATAATAAAGTGACTTAATAAAATTACCTTTTTAAATTTACACTTTATAACCTTACTTTATTAATTACTTAATATTACCTTTTAATTTAACTTGACCCTCCAAACAATATTAATAATTAAATAAAAGATTCAATAAATTCATTTTTATCCTTTGAAAATTAAAAAGGATAAGTGATCATCCCGAGTGAGAAGAGAACATTACACAATCAAATTTCAAATTTCAAATTTCATTTAGCTAAAAACTAAATAATAAATACAATTACCAACTAGCACACCATCCAAATGATCATTGTTTATACATATTTAGTTCTTATAAGGCTTTTTCAATATATCACAATGACACTATATTTGTTTTAATTCATAAATGTGGCATACTTACATAGTGGACTCTGACCGTTTTGAGATAGCATGCTTTTGTTATCCCTAAACCGTAACATCTTAGAAAGGGTTCCACACACATACCAAACGTATCTTGAAACACCTGGCTATATTAATTTTCTAGAATTGCCTGCAAAACGAAGGGCTCCGCCACATAATACATTAGACAGTCCTCTTTAAATATTTGATTAATAAACTAAGATTATCTTTTTATGGAGAGAAACTCTGAAAACATTCGATAGTATTCAAAGTGCATATCCATCATGTTATACGGTAAATGTTTTGTATTTGGTAAAGAATTTCAAAGTGCATATAGGGGAGAGGATCCAGTAGTTGAGCATGTTTCAATAGTTGTGATAGTAGTTGTTAATATAATGTTCAATAGTTGTGATAGTAGTAGTTTATATAATGTTCAATAGTTGTGATATAAGTAACTTAGTTTAAACAAAATGTATCCCTTTGATCTAAAAACAAACCAATCATGTGATGCCACATCAGTGCTCAATTATCCATGATGTGAATGGACAAGTATTGGTAGCACTTTTTTTTTGGGGTCTTTTTGAACACCTTGACAAAAAGCATGTTGATGTGGCATCATATTTGATGATGTGGCCCTGAAACGAAAGTTATAAGTAGGGGACTTGCCATGTAAGCTACTGTAAAAAATTTGGAGTGATTTGAAATTTCCACGTAGGATTTTGAGAAGCGTGAAGTTAGGGTGCACAACTACTGGGTCCTCTCCCCTAATGAGTGTGCATTCGGTCCATTTAATTTTTAACGATAATTACATTATTTATTTTTCCAACAATATGTTCATTATTGCAAGGAAACGCCACATTTTGATGATATCCTCAAGCAGCAGTACAAATGAAGTGGAAATACCTAGTCAAAGGTGAAGTTGAGGGTACTCACAATGAAAACTAAACATGAGAGCAAAAATACTCTTTTGAATTTTGGTTGTGGATGGAATTAATGAAATACATTATTAAAATGAAAAAATGTAAAGACATCGAAATATATTTTAAGCAAGTTATATGCTATTTATTTGTTTTGCAAGCCATTATCATTAATTGGATTATTGGGGTGCGGTAGTTATGGAACCCTACAAGTCAATGCAACGTATGACCGCATTTTCCAGACAAAGAAACGCACGAAGGAAATATTTATTATTGATCAACGTCAAATTAACCTCCAAGTAGATCTGGCAGCATAAGAATTGAAGAAATTGAATTTATATATGCAACAGTAGGATTAGGAGTCTTTGATAGGAAAAAATAATGAATAATTTCCCCCAATTGAAATATTTAAAGACAGTCTATATAAACAAAATCAATCGAAATTGTTGATGTTATAGCAATGGGAGATATCTTTCTCTCAAATTTAAACATGATGGATAAATAATACCAAGGCAAGTCGGACTTGCTATATATAATAATTTTATGAAGAGTCACCTTGTTTCTTAAAAGAGACCAACCCAAAAGAAGAGTCGCCTAGTTTTGTATAAATACAAGGTGATGATCATTCATTCGATAATCAAGTCATTCTTATTTTCCACATTCTTTCAAGAAAGAGCAGCAGACCATCTTGTAGCAGCAGATTGACTTCAAGAAGAAACATATTTATCTTTGCATCAAACAATAGATGCTATTAATTCATTGTATCAATCCACCCTTGAGAAAGGTCTGGTTGTAAAATAGTATTCTGCACTCTTATATGATATATATAAGATATATTTGTTGCTGATTTTTTCTCCCTCAAGTAGGAGGGTTTTCCCAGGGTAAACTGTTGTGTTCATTGTTCATGTGTTGTGATTTTGGCTTATTGCAAATCTAATCCTAAAACTAACATGGTATCAGAGCGGGTTTAGAAAAGGCCTGATCAGATTAAGTAGATATGAATTTGAGTTATATTGTGAGGTAGTCGATATCCTTGAGGAGGTGATTAAAATAAAGGTCGGTTGTGTCTCCAAATCCCAAGTTCATGGTCTGGCAACTAACACCTCCAGATCGAGCAATAGCATTCAAGATCTCTAGCAGGAAGTGGATGACACCATCGGAGGTAGCAGGAGTAATTGACATTGTCACAGGAGCCATTCAAAGTCGTTCCACCATACAGGAGCTTGAATTTTCTCTACCCACACACAGAAGAAGGGATCACGATTATTGAGAAGAAGCGATTAACAAAAGGATTGGCCGAGCTCTGCTCTGGCCTTCTTCCAGGTCGCGATCTAGTCCAATACCATTCTCAAAGGTGCCTAGGAACTTATCAATTACACTGTGGCATCCAATATTGGGACCATAATTCCCTCGAATGGGTCAACCTAGGAAGCACACTACGGAAGTCGTTATTTTGATCTTTGTTTGTGTGGCTTCGTCTGTAGTGTTTTGAGTCTTTGTGAGCATTGGCATCAATCTATTTCAAGAGCTATTTGTCATGGCATGGGATCTTATTTCAGTATGGGAATCGATACACATAAGGAAAGACGTCTTGGAAGACAACCGCGAAGAGTTGAAATCAAGTCAAAGGCATAGAAAAAGACAAAACGTGATTTGGAGAATTACGACAACATTTCCTATTCAAGCAAATATCATATGTGAATCGCAAATTCATGAAAGGCAAAGAAATCAAATATATTAAAAGGATGCGGGAGCTACTAGGATAAGACGAATCAAAGGAACCGTGGACAAAAGGAAGTGATAGTAATTACGTGATTACAAAAGTCAACTCACATTCGCCATAGTCGAGGACGTGGCTCATACTATATCGAGTATTTCAATTCATCTCTGGTGAGGGTTCGCTGGGTACGGAAAGATAAGTGCAAACCTGAAAAGCATTCAAGTGTAGCACTTAAGGGGAGTATGATTTCAACGAGATAAGTATTTCATGTTTGAATAATGTTCATGAATTTGTATGTAGTTATTAATTCATGCTATAACATTGGGATAGTGAATCATGTATGCTTCTAGCATTGGTATTTCTCTTCAAGATAGTTGAGTTCTATGAACTATTATTAAACTCTCTAAAATGCTTTCAGGACAGACCGAGAAGATAAGAGATTGCAAATTAAGGTCTACACAACATGTTTCTACTGCGAAAATTGGCATAGGGACATCTCAAAAGGAGCCTAGCTCTAAAGTTGATTCAGAATGTTTCTTATTCTAAAGTTGATTAATTTCTTCAAAGAGGAGGAAATGACATTCAAAGGGAGTCAAATTCAGAGAATTCAAGGCACGAGTTGAGAGCTTGTCTGCAATGTCTCCCTTTTTGGCGTGATCTTATTTGATGGTGATTAGCCTATTATTCAGACTCTCGTAGGCTAATAGGATTGGGTTAGAGGGTCAGAGGCCTTATTTAGTGGGTATTGTCATTGCCCATTCCTCCACTCCACTATTGGTTTCAGTACATGCATTTATGGTTCAATGTTCCCCAGCTTCTGACAGCACGAAGATATATATGGAGTTTGGAGAGAGTTATGGATATTTAAATGATTTAAGTTAAATATTTAACTTAACACTTTAAAGTCAATTTGACTTTATAAATATTATATCACTTAAATATATCATAAAGTGCTTTATATTAAATCACTTAAGGTACAAAAGTGTGCTCAACTTGGTAAAGCAATTATTTAATTGCCAACTATGGGAAAAAGTGAATTAAATACATTTTAAATGTATTTTAATATGCCAAGTCGTACTTTTCTTGAAACTCATGCCTTTTTGGGGATATAAGGCATTTTTGGCAAATAGAATTCATTCATTGATTATTTCAACTTTGCCTTTGGTTTCCTCCTGTGATTAGGGTTTTGAGCAATCTTCCATTGGAGAACGATATCTCTTCAATGTTGAGCACTTTTGAGACTATGAGAGACCAGTCGAATTTGTGCAAATGGTGAGAGCTTCATACAGAGGTTCTACATGCTTCAATTAGGGTTTATTTATTTAGTATTCAGTTGTTGGCAATAAAGAAGAGGGTTACTTCATCTAGAGTCACCATCTTCAGCAGATTTGCAGCTACAGGTTGGATTCTTCAGAGACTTCATTGGGCCGTACCATGTGCATTGAAAATTGTGCCCTCTGTGAGAATGGCGTGTGAAGCCAGAAGCTAGGGCGCTTCCTTTTTGGCTCTTGTTTGGACTTCTTTGTGAGCGGCTATTACTATTATATCATTGTATCTTGTTTCTGAGTTAGGAAAGTACATACTAGAGGCTAGGCGTCCACATATGCCAGTTTTCACCATTCTTGGCTAGCAAGTTGGCTTACTTTTTTATATAAAATATCTGGAGACATTTTGGTATGTTTAGCACTTGTGATCTATTGGTTATTGTTAAATAATGCCTTCTGCATTTACATTTTGTAGAAATTAACTCTATTTCTCAGTTTATGAGCTTTAATATGATGCGCCCCTTCTCTTCTATCTATAAACTTTCTCTCTAAAAACAAATAAAATACATTAAGACTTAAGAAATCTTGGGGTTTGAGTTGAGAGCCAGTAGGGCTCATCACAGTGGTATCAGAGCTCTCTAATCCTGCCAGCTTGTGGGAAAAAATTAATTCTATGCAACCACACCAGAATAGATTTGACAAGTACTACACACGCACTTTCGATGTGACCAACACTTCTCTATTTATTTTTTCAGTAATGGGTGATAGAAGGGAAGAAATACTTAGTGTGTTTGGAGAATATGATACTCTTCCTCAATCTATTAAAACAGATTTATCTTTCAATAATTTCATGGACTCTCATCCAAAGCTATGTTGTAAGACTGATGTGGTTAAAAGACAATATCATAAGGTAGCTCAAGATCTATTTGTACGTAGAGATGCTTCGCGTAATGATAGACAAATTGTATCTAGTGATGGGAAATGGTTAACTAGAACTATACAGGAACAAGGTGTGAAACTTGGTGAGATTCTGCAGTCTAGGTATGATACATTATGCATTCTTAGGAGGCTGGAAGAACATCTCAGTTTGGTATAGCATTCACCTTTTTCATCACTTCAGATAGCTATGGATCCCGCAGTGAAGGTGTTGAGTGAGCATAGGTATTTGAGACATAATGATAGTGAGATCAGGCTTGCTATTGCCCTATGCTATAGTCAGATTTTGAGGCTCACAGTTCCTCTGACTCCTTATACAGGTAATACCATGAGAGAGGTTTTTCAGTTGCTCATTGACTGTATGGCTAGGATAGGAGACATTGGGAGTCCTAACTATGCACAAAGGGTTAAGGTCTTGGAGCTCATGGCACAGGTTAGATCATGTGTTGCCATGCTTGACTTTGATCAGCATGCTCTTGTGTTGCAGTTATTCAAAGTCTTTGTGGAATCCATTAGTTTAGGGCATGACAGGTGTATACAGGACTACATGAGAGATATCGTGATCTCCATTGTGGACAACATTGATAGCATATCTCAGCCCATTATGAGACTTCTTCTAGCAGTACACAGGCGTGAGAAATTAACATCTCCAGCTACCTATGTGTTGGTATGCGGTGTCTTGGATCAATGCAAAGACAGTTTGGAACCTTGTTTGGTTGTAGAGGAGCCTATAGAGGAGAAGAAGGGAAAATTTGAGGAGGAAGTGGTCTTTATCAACGTTCAAGAAATTGGTTGCAGTCATGATAACAAGACTGATTTTTATAACAACAGTTGTCCACTTGAGCGTGAAGATGAATTGGAAGTCATGGCAAGTCCAGAAAGTGTTGTGGGAGAGACCTTGAGCAATGGCGTACAAGGTATAGGTGTCAGACAAGAAGATAGCATGGAGAATTTGAGCCACAACAGTTCTGATTTACATGACAGTAGTAGTAAAACTTTGCATCAATATGGGACAACAGTGACTACTAGTGTACAAGATGCTACCAATGAGTTGTCACATGAAAGTACTCAAGAATTGGGTACTAAGGGTGCATTGTATGTTGAAGATTCATGCCATGATGAGTCTAATTTTTCAAATCAGACCGTAGAAAATTCATTTGTTGGCATTGAATCCCAAGATCGTGAGTCAGATGGACATTCAGTGACTTTGGTGGTGGAAGTGGGTACAGATATTGTCATATCAGCAAACTCTACTTTACCAGTAGAACCATCCAAGAAGGTATATACTAGTAGTACCTCATATGTTGATGTGTCACAGGGGTATCATCATTTAGCTGGACAAATGTAGGTTAGTGATGACATGATTGCCACAGCCTTGGAGCATTTTGATGTTGCTCATCAAATGTTGGCTACCTTTGGGTGGTGTATTCCTGAGACAGATGGGCACAATGATGGTGTTCTTTCCCTTCCAGAGTTTTATGCACTTCGTGAAGCTATTGGAATTATGAAACAAAATTACTTGCAGTTATTGGCTGATAGAGATTACCTTCTCGAGTGGGATTGCACTTGCTACAATGCATTGAGGGGAAAGGAGGAGGAGGTTGATGAGCTTGCCCATGAGCTTGAGGTGACTTTGAACTCGTTGGAGAGCACCCAGCTGGCCCTTCAGGAGTCTCAGTCACGGTTACAGGAGCTTACCGTGGAGTTGAGTTCGGCACATACTTCGCCAGCTATTGATACTGTATAGATTCCTACAGAGGCAGTTGGTGATGATCTTATTTCCACGAGTTGTAGTGAGGATGTGGTCACATCCATCACTGATACAGGCGCATTCCACATTGTTGAGGTGAGTACTTCGGTGGAGAGCAGTAGAGAAACCCTTGTTGCATCAGGTTCTTCTGTGGTTAGTACAGTGACAGATGGTGTTGAGACTGACAGAGTACAACATGATGAGCCAGTTGATAAGATATGCAAGTTACAGGGGACAATGGATGATAGTAGGGACATTACACGACACTATCCTTGGGATCCTGGTAGAATGGTGTATTCATTGTTATTGAGATTGTTTGAGGACGAGCAATTTCAAGTAGGGCGGACTGTAATGTCCCCCTTTTTGGTGTGATCTTATTTGATGGTGGTTAGCCTATTATTCAAACTCTCGTAGGCTAATAAGATTGGGTTAGAGGGTCAGAGGCCTTATTTAGTGGGTATTGTCATTGCCCATTCCTTCACTCCAGTATTGGTTTCAGTATATGCATTTATGGTTCAGTGTTCGCCAGCTTCTGATGGCACGAAGATATATGGAGTTTGGAGAGAGTTATGGATATTTAAGTGATTTAAGTTAAATATTTAACTTTAACACTTTATTATAAAGTCAATTTGACTTTATAAATATTATATCACTTAAATATATCATAAAGTGATTTATATTAAATCACTTAAGGTACAAAAGAGTGCTCAACTTGGTAAAGCAATTATTTAATTGCCAACTATGGGAAAAAGTGAATTAAATATATTTCAAATGTATTTTAATATGCCAAGTCGTACTTTTCTTGAAACTCGTGCCTTTTTGGGGATATAAGGCATTTTTGGCAAATAGAATTCATTCATTGATTATTTTGACTTTGCCTTTGGTTTCCTCCTGTGCTTTCACCTATGATCAGGGTTTTGAGCAATCTTCCATTGGAGAACGATATCTCTTCAATGTTAAGCACTTTTGAGACTGTGAGAGACCAATCAAATTTGTGCAAATGGTGAGAGCTTCATACAGAGGTTCTACATGCTTCAATCAGGGTTTATTTATTTAGTATTCAGTTGTTGGCAATAAGGAAAAGGGTTACTTCATCCAGAGTCACCATCTTCAGCAAATTTGCAGTTACAAGTTGGATTCTTTAGAGACTTCATTGGGCTGTACCATGTGCATTGAAAATTGTGCCCTCTGTGAGAATGGCGTGTGAAGCCAGAAGCTAGGGCGCTTCCTTTTTGGCTCTTGTTTGGACTTCTTTGTGAGCAGCTATTACTATTATATCATTGTATCTTGTTTCTGAGTCAGGAAAGTACATACTGGATGCTAGGCATCCACATATGTCAGTTTTCACCATTCTTGGCTGACAAGTTGGCTTACTTTTTTATATAAAATATCTGGAGACATTTTGGTATGTTTAGCACTTGTGATCTATTGGTTATTGTTAAATAATACCTTCTACATTTACATTCTGTAGAAATTAGCTTTGTTTCTCAGTTTATGAGCGCTTTAATATGATGCACCCCTTCTCTTCTATCTATAAACTTTCTCTCTAAAAACAAATAAAATACATTAAGACTTAAGAAATCTTGGGGTTTGAGTTGAGAGCCAACAGGGCTCATCACATTGTCTAGGAAATAGATTAAGGTTCTGAGATAGGTCAATGGAGGGGAGTTCACTTCCAGAGGATTTCTTTGAAATCTCTGAGGCAAGGATCAAGAGGGAGTTTTGTGACTCACTAAGAAGAAGTGAAGGTTCCAATGTTGCAAGGCCAAGTGCAAAATCCTTGGAAGACCTCTTCAACAGCTAAGAACATAATTGCACAAGACAGCTAATCTGGATTTGACATTGGTAGCTCCACAAACCTATTTAGAATAGGGTGATCTGGGATGAGGTTGAGGAGGACAATCCTAGACTTGAGCATGTCAATAGTGCCGAAAGTGTGCATTGGAAACCGTTCCTCTAAGGCAAACATTGCAAACAATCTTGGACGAGGAGGTCAGGAGATTGATGCAAGTTCTTGGAGCTCCAGAGGGAGTCACATCATCATGAAGATTTGTTGTAATGTATATTTCTCTAAGACGGAGAAATAAGAGTTGAAAGCCCTTGTAGTGTATATTTCTCTGAGACAGAGAAATATGAGGTGAAAGCCCTTGTAGTGTATGTTTCTCTGAGATGGAGAAATATGAGGTGTGAGCCCTTGTTCATCTATGTGACTGAGATGAGACGTCATGTTGAGAGACTCCATGACGACATCACATTGAGAGACTCTGTGACAACATCACGTTGAGAGACTTCGTGATGAACCCTTGTACTTGTGTTTCTTTCCACACATGGGAGTAGCCATGGTGGACGTCATGTTGAGAGACTCCATGACGACATCACGTTGAGAGACTTCGTGATGAACCTTTGAGTTTTCCACAAATGGGTGTAGCCATTGTGGGCATCATGTTAAGAGACTCCATGACATGGATATCTGGAAAGATACCTCCCTAGCTAAGAGGGAGTGTTGATGTTATAGCAATGGGAGATATCTTTCTCTCAAATTTAAAAATGATGGATAAATAATACCAAGGCAAGTCGAACTTGCTATATATAACAATTTTATGAAGAGTCACCTTGTTTCTTAAAAGAGACCAACCCAAATGAAAAGTCACCTAGTTTTGTATAAATACAAGGTGATGATCATTCATTTGATAATCAAGTCATTCTTATTTTCCACATTCTTTCAAGAAGGAGCAGCAAACCATCTTGTAGCAGAAGATCGACTTCAAGAAGAAATATATTTATCTTTGCATCAAAGGATAGATGCTATTAATTCATTGTATCAATCCACCTTTGAGAAGGGTCTGATTGTAAAGTAGTATTCTGCACTTTTATATGATATATATGAGATATATTTGTTGTTGGGTTTTTCTCCCTCGAGTAGGAGGGTTTTCCCAAGGTAAATTGTTGTGTTCATTGTTCATGTGTTGTGATTTCTGCTTATTGCAAATCTGATCCTAAAACTAACAGAAATTGCCTATATTTTTGGTTGACTAGTTCACAACAATTAATGGTTGGTATCTCAGTAACCATTTTAAATGGGTCGAGTTTTTTTATCCGAGGTATCTTAGCCAAAAGAAATCAATGAAATTAAGATCTAAATATTGAAAAACTAAAATGATAAAACATTAGTCAATTAACTGAAAATGCTTTGAACAATATTTTCATTAGTTTCAAATGTTAAATACGTATTGAAGGTTCGTTGAAAATTAGCTTTGAATTCCTTGATAATTAGTCACGGGGACCTTTAAGCTAATGGTTGTATGGAGGAAACTATTACACATAATCCTCTTTGCCCTAGCCAACAACGATCCAAGATATAGCCTGTATCTTCAATTAGACATACACTATATGCCCATTCTCCAATGACCACTAGGTGTCTTGTTCTTAATCACCTAAGAGATCTTTATGCCGAAATTTCCAAATACAATGTTATATATACAACATTTTTCAAGGTGGTTAGAGAGTAAAAATCACACGCTTTTATAAAAAAAAATTCCATTATTCAAATCAATAACATTCATTAAATCATTATTAATCCCCTTTTATCATCAAATTCATTTTAACTTTACAAAGTCTTTTATATTTCTTTACACTTGAAGTGAAAGTTCCATAACAATAGAGATTTGAGATTACAGTACAATGATAAAATGCAAGTTGAAATGTGTAAAGCCTGTTTCGTTTTGCTATCTTGACTGTGATGTATTTGGATGCAACTAGAATTCTCGCACTTACATTCAACTTGAATTATTTGTGAAGAAAGTCAATATATGAAAAGAACGTATTCCTTTAGTATACTCGTATCAGAAATCAGAAAAATATGAAATCTATTAGCGAAGGCCAAACGTTCATGCAATGATCAAATAATATGTTTCCGAAGATAATTTGGGATCATTAGTTTAACTTTGCATTTCTTTTATAATACTGACTTCCGATTTTTGCATCCTTCGAGAGGTATATATTAGCTGAGTTTGCTTTAAACCAAAACTAAAGCTGCATAGCTGCATTTAAGACGGGAAAGATATCGAGGCAAATCATTGCAAATTTCAAGAGGTAAAAATGTCTGATACATACAACAGTCTGCAATGAACGCTGCTAAAGAATAGACATAAGATTGACATCTGTTAATTTTTATTTATTTAATTCATATTACACTCCAGCCTCTCCAACCTAGTCTGAGCTTTTCTTCAGCCTTGGAGCATCTACATCAAACAGGATTGCTTTCTTTCTTAACGAGTTCTTGAGAAATATGGGTACATACCAATGGATCACTTCGAAATTTTTATTTTTTTCATATCATATTACAGCCTCTCCAATGTAGACATGAGCCTACTCTTAGCCCAGGGAGCATTTATAACAAAGTGAATTCCTTTCTTTCTAAGAGAATTTTGAAAAAAATGTCAGTATATCAATTAATTATTCGACAAAAATGTACATATCAATGAACTGCCCACCAAAAATCTCTCTAAATATTGTACTTGCATGTGAAACTCTTATCCGAAAGTAGGCTGTGTTTCAATAATTTGTGCAGTCAATGCATAGATATCTGCAATTCTGTCATCATTCCTTGATCATACGTCGCATTGATTTCCGTTTGTTGACATCCAAATATTTTTTTCTCAAGCGCACGACTTTTGGGGTTACCTGCAAATAGACTCATCACATTTGTCACTTACCAAAATAGTTAGGAATGCATTAAAATGTGAGCATTTCTGCAGACGAAAAAATGCTCACAAACATGTCACAAAGAACAGAAAAGATGGTAAAAAAAAAAAAAATATTTGTAAGAGAAGTTAAAAAATGTATGCCACAATTTACAAAGATTGCAACCAACAATCAGTGGACACATTTTTGTTAGATGGTGGCAAGTATATGCTTAAGCTATAGTGGATGTAAGGAACCACCTCAATGAGTTCATCAACAGCGACATATCCAATTGCTTCCTCCAGTGTCATCTGAAAACAAAATTTGTCAGTTCCTCGGTTCCAAAGCTTGTTACATGATTTTCTAAGAAATTTTTAAGTCCAACCTAAATTGCATCTACATAAGAATAACATACTATACTACTAGCACCCTTGAGATATACAGAAGCACCAACTCCTTAAGCATGTGAAAAATGCATCTTTAAATCAAACAGGAATTAATAAAGAAACAATACTTTTCAAAACACAAAACTTGTAATGCTTTAACCCACAACTAGGTTTGAAATATAGGACAGAGTCCTTGAATTGGAAAAACCTAACAGTTCAATTAACTCATCCTTGCTAGAGAATGCTATCACCTCTTACGTGATGAAATTGAAATATATCAATGAAACTTGATTATGTAAAAGAAAGCAAAAAGACACGACTGAATATAATTTTTCAAATTAATGCATGAATGGGCATTGTTGTGTTTCGAAAGGATAAATGGCCCAGGCACATTCATTTGAGCAGGTGCAGCAGTATTGATTCTAAAGGCCAAGTAGATATGAAAATTTATTTATTTTTATTACTTAAGTCAGTTTTAGAATATAATTACTGAGATAGAAACTCATGCCAAAAGTGATGAAAATGAGTCTTGGACTTCTCACCTATCCCCATTCAACAATGGAAAGGGGGTTTAATAAGAATATATTGAAACAGGAAAAATTTCAATCACAAAGTAGAAAGAAAGACAAAACAGAATAATAAATAATGGTAGATATACCTGACGCGGAGGTGATAAACGGACATTTTCGTCCTTGCTTGCTGAACGTATATTAGTTAACTCTTTTGCACGTACAGGATTGACCTACAAAAAAATATTACATGCTTCTGAATCCTTTATGCTTGTTAAATTCATACCTATCTGTTCTTTAGCAGAACCTTGCGTACCATGAAAGTTCACTTGTATGTAGTTGAAAAAGAAACAAGATCAGGTTAGAGTGGTAGAAACATACATCAAGATCAGAGTCCCGTGAATGTTCCCCAATTATCATTCCATCATAAGTCTGAAAAAAAAGTTAACCACAGTATAAATTTATAATAGCTACATTTTTCAAACTCAAAAAATAATAATGGGCATTTCATGAGACTTACACTGGAAATCATTAGCAGACTCTGTGATACAGTTATGACAATCAAATGAGCTTTATTAAAAAATAAATGTAGTTATATGAATCCTGGAAGGCAAGTTTACTTTCCATGCTAAGAAGTACAAACTATAAACCAAAATTATAACTAGTTAAGTCAAAGTAGTAACAGATTACAATTGTGAATGCAGAACTCTATCAATACAAGCTTACCAAAGCTGGAGTACAAATAATATCTTCAAAATATTGACTTGGAAGTACATGACTGCTATTTATTTCAAAATGCAAAAAAGCAAGAAAGGGAAACCCTCTCATTACTATTCAGAAAATTATGATTTTGTAATTTTAACGCAATTAGTATCATTGCATGTACTTGTTTGCAAGCATGACTCATACAGCTCTCAAAGAGCGTGGTTGTGAATAGCTAGAGATACTTTTATCTGAGAAGATAGGGTAGACAAAAACCTCTGTTCCTGGTGCAACAAATAGAATTCCACGGGCTTCCAAACTCATAAGCGAATATGCAGTGATTGTCCCCGAACCCATTGAAACCTGTCCTCAATATTAAATAAACACGATTTCAATCATTGTTCTGTACATAAAAATGACAAGAGACAAGCATTAAGACTAAACATGCTGCAGAGGCACACTACAAGTCCACTAAGGTTTGTGTATTTCTTCCTCAAGGACTGTAGAGTGGCATAATATATTTGAAATGTCTTCAAGCACTTTTCTTTAAATTGTGAACTATTATTTAATATAACATTCCAAAATCTTCTCAATTGACACATGCTATCCCAGTAAAATTTGTGAAACTGAAAATTCTGTACAATAACACATTATGTTCAAAGCAATTGATATAGAAACTTCAATGACCCCACCAACATTCCATTGTATTTGAGTCAGAAGGGAGATGCATAGAGAAACACACATCAATAATGCTGTCAGATATTAGATATGACTTGAGCAATACATCAATTACTTAAGCACCATCCTCTCCTTGAAGACTGTATGTGTCTTCCGCAGAGATCCATTTGTATGGTAGCCTGGTAGTGAACAAATGATCACACCACCACTACCTAAGTGATTACTTAATGCTCACACTGACATCCACTCTAGCTTTAAATTTTATAAGAATACATTCAGTTATTTATATCTCTATCTTCGGCATCTAAACTTAAACACCTCAGCCATTGACATGCCGATGTCTAGCTTGTTCATCCGATAATTAAATTATATATACCAGGATTCTGAAACAAAGCAAGTACTCACCAGACTCCCAATTTTTCAGCTGAGTAACTAACTTACCCATTACTCATGAGCCAAGCGTGATGAAAAAATTGCTACTCCCAATTTTTCAGCTGAGCAACTAACTTACACACGACTCATGAGCCAAGCATGATCCAAAAACTGCTAGTTGTTTGGTGAAACTTACTTAGACCCAGTGAATCTAATAAACAGATTCAGCTGGCAGAAAAACAATATTAAAAAATAAAAATTAAAAAAAGAACACAGGTATAAAATATAAAGGATCTGAATTTGATAATTACATTTGTCTTCAGAAATTTGAATCCCAGCTGTGCGAAGTGATTGTTGGGTGACTAGGAGGATATATCAACGATTGGAGTGCAATTTGATAGATATTTCCTTGGGTTTTTTATTCTCTTTTGTTTTGTAGCGTCCCAAACAAAAATGTTTTGATTTTTGTAACTTCACAAAGAACAATGCATGAAACCATAACACCTTTTGATTGTCAAGATCCTGATGTAAGCAAAGTGATAGCATACAATGAAAGGGTAAGAATAATATTATAATAAAATGTTTGCTAGCGGCAAGCCACACAACACAATATTGCAGTTGTTACAAAACCTAGAAATAATAAAATGTTTATTCTAGCAGAATGCCTCCCAGATTACAAACTAATAACTGAAATAACTGAAGCTAATTCTAGGGGAAATCCTTCTAGAACAATTACAAGCTTAATATTAAATTTGACATTAAACTGCATTCATTAACATCAACAAACGAGTCCACCAAATATGCCTATAGGGCACCTCAATTTATTTCCTTGTAGTTTCACACACATATGTCACATCTGTCACTACTTGCACCACATTCTTCAGTCCAACCTCAATATCATTTCTAAGGATTTGGAATTGAAATTTAGCATCCTTTAAGTGCTCTAAACAATCCATGTGACCATAATGTTGATCAGCGGATGATTTATAATGTTCATCTACCTATCCATGATTATGTTGAATCCACAAGTGACCTAGGTTGCCTTCATTTTCTTCACTAGAATATTAATCTTGGAATATTTCTTATCCAACAATTGTGTCCTCAATTTTGTCTCCCCTATTGCACATATGATGATCCAACTCTTATTATTTTTTCCACAACCTCCTTATAATAAGGAAAGCAAGCCACTATGGAATAGAATGCCATTGCCAAAGAAGAATTTGCCAATGGCATCATTTGCACAATAAATAACTCTGCCACCATGTTTGCAACTTCATGATCACCTATCATTCTATGTTTCCCCTCAGCCTCTATTGCAATTTAACTAGATGGAAATGTAGAATGAACTCATGATCTTGGGAAGTCCTACTACTAGTAGGAGTAGGGCAAGGAACCCTCGATGGCAAAGTATAAGGTACAAGTGTTTGGATATCATCATAACCCCACAATCTTTTTATTTCAGCTCTTTTCTCAAGTGACAATTCTTTACATACATCTAGACCCTCCCCTCAGACTTGAAGGAGGTGTGCATTAACTCTTGTGATGCTATCTAATCATTCAAAGTTACAAAAATGGCATCTCCACAACCTAGTGCCCCTATTGCCCCAAGTTTTGTTTGTAATTTTGTTGCAAATTGTCTTATAGGGGACTTTTTATTTAAGGGACCCTTGGAAAATTCTTCTAATATCTTGGAGTGGCAACTAAAAGCAGCACTGCCAATAGAACTAGTTGCCTCACCCAACCACCCCTCCACCTCCCTACATATCTATACTCAAAGTCTCAAATTCAACTCCCATAGGCTTTGCCTGTTGCAAAACCTCTTTATCACTCATGTTGTGAGAAGTAGAACTCATAGTGACACTACAAGAAATGAAATAAATGGTTACCATAAATATGTCAAATTCATAAGGTCATTAAATTATGCATGGGCTCAAGACACAAGGATTTTGTTTTTGTTTTTCTTACTTCAAGTTGCACAAAGCACAAAAGCAAAGGATACACAAAAATAGGAACCCTTGGTCTTCAACCTTCGTCAAACTTTTGTTTTTCATACTTCAAGTCACACAAAGCAAAAAAGCGAAGGATACACAAAAGAGGAAATCCTAATTTGACTAATAGTAAAAAAATAATATTAAAATCATAATTAGTTATTTAATAATTTATGCAAATTTGCAAATAAACATTTCAAAATTTTAAAAAAATAATAATTTAATAAATAAATTAAAAAACCTAAAGTACTATTGTTATAAATCGAATGTTTTTAGGGTTGTTTGACTAATGTTTTTGAAAAAACAATAGCTCAACAAGCCTAAAAACAACATTTTATAACTACACACACTATGAACAATTGATAATTTTATTATATACTTAAATTGAAAATAAAATGCAGATTTAGCCATTTACAAATGAATAATTAAAATAAGCTCTGAAAAGATGAAGGGCCATGGCTTGCCTTGAAAGATTGACAACTTTCGGCTTGAGCAATGTGTTGAAACTTGAACACTTGGCACTTGCTCTTCCTCTTGCTAATGCGCTCCCTCTTGCTATCAGCTATGAAATTTGCAACCTTGCTCAATGCTTTCAAGATTTGATTGTGATTTGGAGTGTGAGATGTATTTATTGTTTTCTCAAAGTGCTTGGGTGTGGGTTGCCCATAAAGGTTTAGGGTTAGCTTTGGGGGCATAAACATCAATAAAAATGACATATTTTTATATAAATTTTTAGAGGTGCTTGACAAAGGGAGGGGCCTATAATCTCAAAGACAGCACTAAACACCTAGGAGTTTCCCCTACATCTTGGAGTCATTGGTAAGTTCCCCTAAAGTCCTCAATAGATGGGGGCATCTTAGAGACATCCCAAAGGCATTTCTTTTGGTGGTGGTGGTGGTGGTGGTGGAATGATGGTGGCAAGATGTTTCCCAACAATCTTGAAGTCCCAAAGACATCCCCGTCCCTAGAAACAAAACATTTGATGGAGGGAATGCATCCCCGTGGATCACTTTTATTTTTCAATGAATATTATAAGATCTTACATGGGTCTTGTGGTGGTGATAAAAGATGTTATCAATTCTTCATATGTGCTAAGCTCGATACCAACATGACCACACCAGTTCCCAGCTTTTTTGTATTTCAGTAGGTTCTTTTCACGTTATTCCCCTTTGGAGGAGTCCTCCCCTCACTTAGCTATTTATATGTATACTTGTATATTTGGCTAGGGTTTAGTTGTCTTGGGTTTACCCCAATTGTGTTTTCATAATTTTAGTGTTTTTAGCTTTAGTGCTAATCAATTATTTCATTTCTAAGAGTTTGTTTTCTATCCTAATTAACTGGATGTGATTTCAAGTGTCACTGACCCACTTTGGTTGCTCATGAAGATGAATATAATTTCTCTCCCTGTCTGTTTTTAGGATACTGGGTGGCAATTGGCTGCAAAACTTATGTACCAGGGGTACAAATACATCAAACAATTGTCTTTCAAAAGATTCTGTGATTCTGCAACAAATACCTTAGATCAATAAATGATGTTTTAGTTTCACATTTTGAAATTCTGTCTGTGAAAAGAATTACCCATTTGTTCTCTAAAATTTGAAGATAACAAACTTCCAAGCATACTTTATAGAATAAACCAAATCTAGCTTACGACAATAACAGATAACAAAACATTTAACAAGAAAATATATCATTGATCAAATCTTATGTATAAACTATTCATAAAAAATATAAGTAGCAGCATTCTAGCTTTGGCAAGCAAGACATACCAGTGCCCCTTTCCTTACATTCCCAAGAGGACCACGATATTTTCCATAACCTGCAAAGGGAATTTTCATAGTTAAGAACTTCATAATTTTTTAATTTTATCATTGGCAATGCCCATTCATTAGCATGATAAGAAAAAAAAATGTGTTAATGCAAAGCCATTAATAAGAACGTATGTAGCTAATTTGCAGAAAACTCTGCCCCTTCCCCCTGTTTCTGCTCAGAAACCATTTCCAAAATTGAATCAGCCCAGAAAGACTCTAAAATGACTGCATGATTTTCCAGCAAAATTTCTCAAAAAAGAAACATTGCTGAACATTTTTTCTGCCATTTTCAGCACATTTTATCCTTCAAGCATATTTCAATGGCAACAAAAAGAAATTTTGTAGAAGATGTTTTGAATATATAGTTATAACTTATTGTGTTAAATACAAGGCAATAGAAACAAAGAAATGGTGTTACTAATAAAATAAATTTGATATGATGCTTTACTTCGTCTGAAATGATGTCAAGAGAAGAGTTATATTTGTACTGAACATAAAGGACTCAATATAAAATATATTACAGAAAAAGTGAAGAATGCCGTCTACAATAATGGTAGATGGGAAATCATAAGAGATGTGACATATCAAGCCTACTTTTTGATTATTTTTGTAAGAGTACAATACAAGCCAGGTTTAATATATTATAGTAGGATGGTTATAATGTAAGGTAGAAACTAGGCTCAATATAACTCCATTTTTAAAAAGCTTCAAACTCAATGCATCATTAAATCTTCATAATTTTCTTTAGTGCTCACTCCTTCCCTATTCTCATTGCAAATTTGATCACAAAACTGATGCTTCCTCAAAAAACATGACAATATCATTGTCACAAATAATGAAACAATTAGTCCATCCCAAAAATTCTTGAGACGTATCATATCTGAAAACAAATTTTAAGAGAATTGATTCAGTCTTGAATGCATTATGTCTTCAATTATATGGAAATAGTGTACCCCAAGGATGCATCCCCAAGGTTTTGCAATGTTTCACCATCCAAGGACATTTGGCAGATGAGGGTACAAGGACATGATGTTCCCTCCCCATCCCACTTTTCTTTTTCTTAGAAAATGTTCCCACTTTGGAAGCTTCTCAAGAAAAGAAATTGTGGGCCTTTCCTGGGAAAAAAATAAGATGGAGAGGGAACATCATATCATCATGCCCCCATCCCTGAAATATTGTCCCCTTTTTTTGGGAACTTTGTGCGAATAGCATGTTGCCATTAATGTCCCTACAAAGCCTCAAGGATGTAAATAAATCCCCACAACCATCAAATTTAAGCATTCAATTTTTTTTAAAATCAAACACTTAAAACAAACCCAATAGAATTATTAAAATAAAACTAGGCCTTTTGAGGCCTACAAGGCCTCAAATCTAAAAAACATATTATTTCACTCCCAAAAACCCTAGCCCTACCCATTAGACCCACTAAAGGTTACCATCCCCACTCCCTTGCTTTGGGTTTAAAAAGAAAAAAAGAAAAATTGTTTTGGGGTGCGCCAAATGGAAATACAACATTTTTTTCCCCAAGTTATTCCCAATTAAATCCTAATTAATTGAATTCCATTTCTACTTTTATCTTCTCAAGTCAATACCAATTCCAAGTAATTCTACTATGTTATAAACCATTTTAATTTATCATTAACATTAATGATTTGACAATCAACATTGAATTATCAACTATCAACTGTGTTCTCAACTTTGAATTTAACTTTATACATTGTATGAATATTTATAATTATATATGTAATACAAGGCCAGCTTTGGAACAACTTCTCCTACTTACACTATGCTTCCCCATTGACTTTTAGAAGAGAACTATCAACCTTTGGCAGAAAACTACACATCTCCAGTGAAGACATTAGTTGAATCTAAGGTTCTCAACTTGAATGTTCATAGGAAGTGCTAAACTTGAAGCCACAACCCCTTCTCTAATTTGTATTGTTCAAGTTCTTCAAACAAGCCTTTGAAATGTAGATAAGAAGAATTCAATGCTTCTCCATCCATGGCACAACTATCATCCTTTTTCTTTGTGGAAATTGTGGAACTATCACTTTTCTCTACATACATTTGGGCAACCTTCCTACCTTAGAAAATAAATGACATGCAATTCCTTCTAGATCCAACATGGAAGGTTGTTCTTCTCCATAGAAATTAAGCAAGGCTTGTGAGATACATGGGGAATCTAGCTCATTATCTTGAGTTGCTAAGAAGGGATAAAGATAGGCTCTTGAAAATAGGACACCATTGGTGGCTCCTTCAACAAATGCTTTTCATGTCTCCACTTTTTGGCCATATGCTCTTATACAAATGTTTCCCTCCACAAACATGTGATCATTGAATGTACTTACATTTCCAACACAAATAGGTCTATATTGAATACAAGAACCCAACACTATTAATCTGACTTAGCACCAAAAACAAGAACCCAAATTACTATTTCCTATCTTTTGCCATTTCTACAACATGCCAACAAAAACATTAAATTCTTCTTGGAATAAAATTGACTTTGGACTAAGAAGTAGGTTTAAAACAAACCAATGGCCCATTAACAAGCTCCCAATGACTACTAAAAAGGGGCAACATTGCATTCTTTTTCTCATGCAATATGAATTAGGATTATCAAAAGGAACAACCACCCACAAGGATTCTGCTCATAAATGCTTATTTGCCTTTTGCACAAGGGATCGAGGATTCTACAAGTGTCACCCTCAACAAGGTAGGGAGGATAAGAGGTAAAAGTTGTGGCAATCCCCACAACACCTTTTCCAAAAACCCTATGCAAAGGAATCTAGTGCATTCTTGTAGAGATGCAACATCTTCAACACCTCGTACCAAGGGCTCACATGTGGATTGGGGAGGCAATAGTTCAGCACCTAATGCCCACACTACTCACAACATTTCTAAAGTAGTTCAAGGATCGATAGAAATTTTGGGCGCCACAAAGCATACAATTTCTTCTTCAATGTCCTTTGGGCCAATGAACGGTGGTGTTTGAGTAGGAAGGAGCAGCTATAAGCAATAGATCATAGGTTACCTCCAAGATTAAACCTCTAAACTACTCCAAGACCACCCCAAGTCTAGTTTTTAGGGAAGAAGTTATAGAAGGAGAGGAATACATCTTTGAAACTAGCTTGATCTATCACTCCAATCTGTATTAGTTGAGCATTGCAGATCTACATGTTTGGTTGTCAAGCAATTGGCAGCCACATATGGAAGAAGATTTGAAAATTCATCCCTATGCATAGGGATTTTGTATTGTTGTGTTTGATCCATGAAGGATCATGATTTCATCCTCAACAAAAGAAAGTGGACTTGGGAAAACATTTGACGCCCCTTATGCCTTGGCATCCCAATTTCATTCCTTAAGTGAATCTTAAAATGTGATAAAGTCTAGATAAGGCTCCCTACCCTTCCACTCCAATTTTGGGTTAATTCATGCTTTGAAGCGATTGGAAATTCATTGGGAAGGTTCCTGGCTTTAGACACGACTACTTTTGTATTTACCCACACTAATTATGCGTTCATTCTAGAGGAATTAGACATTTCAAAGGACCACCTAGTAGATATATTGCTAAAAGCGGTAGACTGCCCACAGAAGCAACTCTTGGACTATGAAGAATTACTATTTTGATGTCGTAGAGCTTCAAAACTAGACATATAGTTGCTAACTTCTCTAGCCTCAAGCAAGCAATCATGCTTATAAGTGGAAAGAATCTCTTCCCCAACATTTTACTATTTTGGGGATCTTTGTTGAAGTATTGCAATGCTACTAAGGATGTTGAGCCGCCTATAGGAGCTCCTCTACTTCCTTAGTTGACAAAGCAAAAAAAATATTGTGAGAAGAAGTCTTTCTCCTTTGAGCCACAAAGGTGAGGTTCGCAGCAAGTCCATCATTAATGTTCACAATGGCCAAAGGCACTCACACTACCTTCATTAAGGGTCCTGAAAAGTGGCAGCTTTCCCCTATCAACCTCGTGACAAATTACAGTACACTAAATAAGGATTGCAATCCTAGCAAAAAGCAAAATACTGTGCTGATGGTCAATCAGATTCAATTCACACTAAAGGAGAGAATTGGGCTACTATTTCTAAAAGAAAATTTGTCAATTCCAAACTAATCACAGCTTATACGTTTAAAACTAGTGGCAAGAAATAAAAAAGGGAATTGGATAGGGCCTTTTTGTTGTATCTGATAGACTCATTGAGCAACAGTTCGACAAAATAGCTGGTTGTCACTCCTCATATATGGGTTTAGTTTTTATTTTTGAACACCCTTGAGAATAGGGTGATGCGTTCTATTTGTTTTATTTTATGGGAGTGGACCCTTTGACCACACTTCATCAATCAAAACAAAATTCTCATTTTCACATGCTACCAAACACTCTATAATATTGTTGGTGTGCGTTTTATTACCCACCGAACACAGAATAAAATGTCCAAAGACACTCTATCCTCTCTTGAACAAAATCATCGCATATGCTAAGATTGCAAGAAAATCATATGGCAATTCCAAGGTTTCTTTTGTCAGGTCTTGACTTGTGGATAAGCTCAATGGGCATTGTGATATGCTGGTAATACACAAAGGGACTTACGTCAACAGATCTTTCACAAGTTAGGACTTAGGCAAATTTGACAGTAAATACTCTCTTTTTTTTCTTTTTTTTTGGATTTTCAGTTTGGGATTTCAAAAAAAAAAAAGCAAAGGATAGGTGTTTAGAAGTTCTACGCTACTTCTAAGAACTTAGGAGATGGTGTTGACTAGGTGAAACTAATAACCGCACTTTGCTTCACCACACTAGGACAACTACACAAAGTGGGTGCAATCTTCAAGGGGTGTGCTTATGATTTTCACATCAGGAATAATTACCATCAAATCGAACATTATTTATCCGGACAGGAGTTAAGCATCCACAATTATAAGCTCAGGCTAACTTTACGCATTGAATAAAAATCATCTATTCAAAAAAAGTATGAGCAAGAATTTCACCATAAATCAATACTATCAAATCCTTCATTCATCTAACATGCATTCAAATCAAATTCTATTCTAAATCTAATCTATTGTTGAAGGAGATATGCAACCATGCAACCACTTGACAATAAGAAGGATTCAAAGCAAATCACGCATAAGAGCTTTTATTATCTAAAGTAGTTATATGCAACAATTTCATACAACTCTCTTCACAAAATAACAATGAGAGAATAAGAGTTTATATAGAGTTTCTGAGAACAAATGAAAGGCTAAGATTAACTTAAGATTAACGGTCGAGATAAAAATATGACAACCCTAATTAGGGTTTCCCAAAATAATATCAGTAGCAGTTGCATGTAAGACAAGTGGCGCTAGGAGCTATCTTCAAGGGAGTGCATCCTTATCCTCTCGGGCAGCAGTATGTTCAATGAACCTGGACACAATTGGGATGACCTCTTCCATTGTGACCTGTGGTAGCATGTTTACCTTGAACTCCAATTCGTCCAAGTCCTCAACGCATCCAACAAAAGCATTCTCCCACTCCAATTCTTGTTTCAGGAAGGCATCTTGAATAGACAAGAAGCTCATTGCTTTGGTCAAATTCTATCTCATGACTGGTCCATTGATGGTGAAGATCTCCTAAGCTCTGAGCTTTAGATTTTCCAACCGCATGTCATTCTCTCGAATGATCTCTTTCTCAAGTACATCCACAGCTATGAGGAAAATCTTATTCTGAATCGCTTTAATCTGCTTCTCAGTTATGATCCCATCGGCCTTCACTCTTTCCAAGACCTCACTACGTGTTGTCAATGCCCAGTACCAAGTATGGAAGTCATACGCGGCGCCTGCTGCAATTATCTTCTCATCAATCAATTCCTGCTTCAAGACTCCTTTCAACACTCTAAGGCATGGAATGATTCTGTCTTGAATATCCTGAAGGTTGTCCCAAGCTTCAGTCACGACTGCAAGTCTAGAGAGCAAAGAAGAAGTTTGTCCATAGGCTAGTGTCAATCTTTCCATAAATGTAGTTGCTTCCTCGCTTTTGCTCACCATCCACTCCTTAGTTTCTTTAGCCGTGACCATTTCTTCTTCAGAGTCCTTGACTGCTTCCTGCGAAGAGTTTAAAAATGGAGCTACTGCATCGCCCTGATTGAGAGGCTTGGTCAAGTGTTGAATGTATTCCTTTAGGCGTTCAATCTCCTTCTTATATTGTAACGCCCCGCCACGCAACCCTAGAGGAAGTTGCAATTAACTACTCAAACGAACTAATTTTTTTTTTGTTTAAGTACAATTAATATGCACGCTCACTACCCATTGCAAACAACCCCTAAGGTTACGAGACTGAGTTTACTTTAAAACCCAAACAAAAAACATGAATTGAAACCATAACATTCATTTACTTAATAGTTTAGAAATACATACATTCCATACATGATAAATTACATCAAAGCATACGAGATACCATGAGATCCCAAAGTACAATAATATAATAAGGAGATTACATCTCTCATTCCCCGAATGAGGTAAATTCAATGAGCATGATTACAAATTACAACCTTCCACCTCGATAACAAGTGAGGAGTAATAAATAACAAGATCAACTGAAATGAATAAAGCATGAAATGAACTGGATCCCACGAGCTCTCCAACTGGAAATATCATCCCCACGAACAAGAAGAAAGCACAACAGAGTAAGGTGCACGCCACCCAACTAAGTGGAACCCAAAGGCCCACCCCCCGTGCTAGGAGATAGTAACAAGGAATCCTAGCCAAGGCCATCTACCTCAAGACACAGGCTAACACATACTGAACCATACTGACGCAACCAATCACATGTACCACACAAGTACAACTCCAACATGGTCACATTGCTTCCAAATATAAAACAGATCAAGTATGTTAAGAGAACCATACACATAAAATCAAATACCAACTGTTGTCCTAGACAAAGTGTCATCACACAACTCGTCATGAGTTACCCACTGCGGATCTTCATAGGCTTTGGCTATCCTGGTGGCCTCAACCGATCCCCGGCCCTCATACTTACTAATGCGGGATCAAATACCTTTCGTAAAGACAAGATAGAGATGACCTTGCCATTCCAAGCCTTCCCACTCATCCCAAGTCTAAACGAGCACTTGTGTCTATTAGTGAGGCAAAGTTATCTTGATTAGTGAGAAGTACCGCCTAATCTTCTAAGTATTGTTTTAGTTATCACTTGATTAAACCACCTCCGAAGGTTATCCAGTTTACCTCTTTGGGCTCTGGCCCCTACAGAAGCCACTCTTCTACTTGACAACATACCAAACAAACCCAATCATCAAGGGTGCCAAAGTGCAAGCAAACAAGATATCACGACCACCCCTTTCTCAGGAGGCCACATAAGTCAAAACCCTCTCCAAACATTGGAGGTAACAAAAATAACGAAGCCACTCCTTACAAGGAGGCACAAATCACATGACCCACTCCTTCCACAGGAGGCACAAAACATCCCCGTTCGTGGGAACCAGGTAAAACATTGACATAACTTCATGCACTACCCAAGGGAAATAACAAACGGTCGACATCACAGAACGACAACCCCCAACCTCTAGGGTCCTCTAGAAGACTACATATTAAAGACACTTAACCCATTCCTCCAAACGTTAACACGGAGGAAATAATCACATAAAGCAATTGCGAGGAAATAAACTAATTTTGGATATATTAAATCCATTTCCCTTAATAACATCAGTAATTATTGCTCAATAAAACTGATTTAAAATATGTCATTTTCAGACAATAGGAGAAATTAAAACTCATTATTTAATTCCCTACTTGTTTTTTAAATAATAATAAAATCACCATTTATTTCTACAAATCAAAATACATTGTTTTAAAATAAATATTGTTTCCTCTTTTCAACATAACCATTTTAAAATAATTAACTTATCTTAAAAGCATATTATTTAAAATCAAAACTACTTCTCCTTCAAAAATAATATTTTAAAATAAAACAATGATTTAACTAAAATTATCATGTTTCCATTTCCTCAATTTAACTTAAATCATGCCTTGAAAAAAAAACACAATTTTAAATACATATACACATAATATATATATATTTTTTGAAATTCACATATATACATATATATATGTATGTATATTCATTTTAATTATCTAACACAAATATGTATAATATTATTATATTATACAATATAATATTAATTATTAATACATATTATATGTAACTATAATATATATTAATATTATTGTTAAGGAATGATTAAATTCTTCACTATATAACTATCGATCCTCACAGGTGAACATTTTCAATTTCTATATTTTCCTAAAGAGGAAGGAGTGGGTATAAGTATTAAAGTGGGAGACGCGTCCCATGAGCGGATGTGTCTCCACAAAGTGGAGACACGTCGGCTCAAGGGATGTGTCTCTTTATTTACCTTTCTATCACAACAAACAGTCATTTATCTTAACCGATGCTATTAACTTTAACACTCCCTCTTAGCTAGGGAAGATAAACTCCAAAAGTGATATCACCTAACTCGTGATATCAGAAGATATGGTATGCTTCGAAAGTGTCAAGTCACATGACATTCTCCATAACATATTTTAATACTCCCTCTTAGCTAAGAAAACATAATTTCCACCAAGTAAAAGTGATATCACCTAACTCGTGATATCAGAAGATATGAAATGCTTCTGAAAGTGTCAAGTCTCATGACATTCTTCATAACACATCTTCATTATTCAATACTCCTTCTTAGCTACGAAAAATAACTTCTACCAAGTAAAAGTGATATCACCTAACTCATGATATCAGAAGATATGGTATGCTTCTGAAAGTGTCAAGTCACATGACATTCTTCATAACACATCTTCTTTATTCAACACTCCCTCTTTAACTAGAGAGGATAACTTCCATCAAGTAAAATTGATATCACCTAACTCGTGATATCAGAAGATATGGTATGCTTCTGAAAGTGTCAAGTCACATGACATTCTCATAACACATCTTCTTTATTCAACACTCCCTCTTTAACTAGAGAGGATAACTTCCATCAAGTAAAATTGATATCACCTAACTCGTGATATCAGAAGATATGGTATGCTTCTGAAAGTGTCAAGTCACATAACATTCTTCATAACATATCTTCATTATGGTATGTGCACTGACATCAAGTCACATGATGTCTACCATAATTCATGGCATATCCACGGATATATAAATATCCACCATGATTATCTCTTAAGGATCACAATGATCTTCAGATGACATCAAGTCCCATGATATCCATCAAAGTGTCCAAGAGATACTATCATGACATGTCCACAGATAACAAGTCACATGATATCTATCATGATAGTTTATCATTGTAGAGTCGTCATTTTACAATGTCAAATACAAGTGTTCATTATTAGAAAGATCGTCACCTTTCAATAATGTACACAGGGGAAGTAGGCCCATAAGTTCATGGAGTCACACACATGACAAAAGAGTTTACACATTAAACATCTTTATATATATTAGTACAACTTATAAATAATTTGAATTTCAACATAATATCAAATTACATTTCAACCATACCAGTTTCTTCCTGAAGTGTTCTACCTTGATTCAGGAGAGAGGTGTGGTGAGAATATCTGCTGTTTGATCATTTGAACTAACATACTCCAACTGGATCACATTCCTTTCTACCATGTCTCATAATGGTAGGGGATCTCAATGTGCTTAGATCAAGGAGTCCCACAAGCAATTTAAGAAGCCAAACTGCTTCTCTTGCCCTCATAAAGTCTGCAAAGTCTTCAGTTTCTGTCAAGCTTTGTGCCACTGAAGACTGTTTTCTACAGATCCAAGAGATCATAGCCGATCCTAAACTGAAGCAACATCCTGATGTGCTTTTCTGATCGGTTACACTCCCAGCCTAAACAAATCCAATGGTGCTTTGAAGATATCTCAATATGTGTTTTACAGCCATAAGGTGAATTTCCTTTGGCTCGCACATGAATTGGCTTAGAGCATTCACTAGGACCTTCCATTTGTAGTTGGAGTGCTCTATTAACTGAGCTACTGGCCTCTTGTGGCCAGCCCATCATTAGTATGGGTGTGGCTTATATCCAACACCCCCCCTTAAGCCATACTGTGGGTGCATGGGGCTCTTTAGATCCTGGGACCTGTCATCATGGAGTCTCTCAACATGACGCCTCATCTCAGTCTTAGAGATGAACAAGGCTTTCACCTCATATTTCTCTATCTCAAAGCATTACAACAAGTGAAGATGAGACTCCCTCTGAAGCTCTAATTACTTCTTATTAGAAGGGATGACTTCAGCCATCCACACAGTCTAATGGTTGCAAGCAGAGTCTTCATTTTCTTCTTCTTTTGTAAACAATCTCTTATGCTTCTGATCCGTCCTGAAAGCATTTAGAAGAGATTATAAATAGTTCATAACTATCCAAAGAAATATCAAGGTAAGAATCATACAAGTTATATCATGAATGAAAATTTCAAAGGATCTTATGCTAGTGAACACAACACAATTGAAGAGAATTCACAAGATCAAAAAATAAATGATATAACTCAGCGACCAAAGAATACTTATCTCTTTAAATATTTTGATCCGTCCTTAATGAAGTCATGAATATGAACGATCAATCACAATATCTGCTCTCTCCGCCCTTTACAGTGGCGTCGATCGCAGCAAGTCTGCCCTTCGCATGAGCTGAAAATTGAAGACTCCTATGACAGTGCTCATTTAATTTCCAAGTAGCACAGGTCCCTTCACTCAACCTTGCCAATATCAGGCTCCTTAGTGCCATGATGACCCGAGGATTAAGACTCCGACCTCCCTGATTTCCATGTTATTCAATGGTTCCTTCTTTCGATGCTAAGAGAGGAGAAATTGAGTGCCCCGATGGTCTGGCGAATAAGTCTTCAACTCTTCTTAGACTTTAAGCCGCTTCCTATCAACAAATCACCAACTATTGTGGACCGACAGATACTTCCCAAGCAGTCAACAGATCACCAACTATTGTGGACCGACAGATACTTCCCAAGCAGACACCTGTTGACTGGTCAAATTGAACTTATTGACTTTTCCCATGTGACTTCTTTACCATGTGAATTGGCTGCTTACAAAGACTACTAAAGATGAGCCCGAGTGTATTTGCAATAACTCCCACGACAACAACCAATAACAATGTCTCAAAACAGGGGGGTACCAACACAGTTTGGTTCATGATAAAATCTGCAGATGTCATTATTTAAGAGCTATCCCGAATGTGCCACAGGCAGTCAGGCTATCGTCGATCACACACAAGAGTATGATGAGGCTACGATGATTGCAATGAGTATCGACGCTAGTCATGAGAGTGGCCTGAGTAACGCATGAGCCAGAGGCTCCACCAATTTGAAATCAACCTCCCAGATCACCGCCAAATTCTCCCAACGCCAAGCTTTTCCACACAACACCACACGATAATTCCTATGAGGATATAGAAGGCGGCTACAAACACTAGATGCGGAAGAGGGCTCATGCCGACAACAACCATCACAGTCCTAACTCACTATTCTCTTCTGAGAAAATTCAATAGTTAAAATTTGTGTTCCTGTTGATGGTTCGATGAATCTCCAGAATGGTGCAACCAGATGAGGTCGCATGATCTCCACCATTGTCTTCCTGAAGTTGATTCCCAGTGTTTTAGGTGATGTCGGCTAGAGATCCTGAATGGCGAATGAAGTTGATTCCACCTCAAGTCTCGATGCCTTTAGTCGTGCACCCCATGCTCGAGACTATAACTGGACATCTCAGAAGACTGTAACTTCACGAGGATAGCTCAGTATCCGTGAGAAATGACAAACCCGATATCTCAGAGACTCCTGTAGATTTCTCACGTCACCCAACCGAAGCTTTAAAACTCCAAGAATCATGGTGCTAGTTTTAATTTCGCTTCCCGTATGGTCCCTTGTTTATAGAATGCATGTAGCTTTGTGTAGGCTGGCGCGACAATGATCAAGTAGGACCGCATATGTATTTTCAAATACTCTTTACGGGAATGAATAGCATGCTTATCCGTCAATGTTGTATACCATAATACAAAGTCATTTTAAGAAATTATGGCTTCCCTGTAACAAACAGAAGCATCCCGATAGGAGCCTGACTTGTCCACAATGAATGTGCTTGAGTGTGTGACCGCAGGTATGGAGAGTGCGCAGACTGGGTGTTCTTCGTTTGCTATGAATTTAATCGGATCTTCCTAGCGTGGCTCTAATACCATGTTAAGGAATGATTAAATTCTTCACTATATAACTATCGATCCTCACAGGTGAACATTTTCAATTTCTATATTTTCCTAAAGAGGAAGGAGTGGGTATAAGTATTAAAGTGGGAGACGCGTCCCATGAGCGGATGTGTAAATATAGAGAGGAAGGAGTGGGTATAAGTATTAAAGTGGGAGACGCGTCCCATGAGCGGATGTGTCTCCACAAAGTGGAGACACGTCGGCTCAAGGGACGTGTCTCTTTATTTACCTTTCTATCATAGCAAACAGTCATTTATCTTAACCGATGCTATTAACTTTAACAATTATAAATATAATAATAAATATTATAATATTAAAATATTAAAATGTAATATTTTATTTTTATTTCTTTTAGAAAACGCAAGTCGCTTGCCTCGGGCCGCATGCCAACCCTTAGGGTTGAGCCACGGATCTCGGGCCACGTGCAAAGAGATGGCGGTGGGCTAGGCATCGGTCGCAGGTATTGCAGGGGTTGCGGCGGTGGTTGTGTGCATAGTCGGCCGCCACTGCTGGTGGCGCTGTGCAATGCACAGCCGCCCACCAATAGTGGTGGTGGCAGCTGTGAACATAGCGGCCACGGGGATAAGGGTTGCAAGGGTCGCGCTAGGCACGGCTCCCCCACACGCCTCCCATGGGGGGCGTGGTGGGGTGAGCCCCCAGCAACTCCCCCAAAGCCCTCCCTTTTTAATTTTTTTAATTTTTATTTTATTTTTAAATTAAAAAAAATCTTGAATGAAATCCAACTATGGACTTCGAAATCCGCACACCTCCACAGGGTGCCTTTTTTTTACAACTTTTAACAGCATAACTCCCCCCAAAAATGAAATATATAAAGTAATATATATATATATATATATATATATATATATGTAAGAATTTTAAATACTTCCATCCAAGATTTGTAAAATAAATTGAGCAAGTAATACTAAAAATAGTCATTTACAGCCAAGAACACAATTTTTCTTGAAGGATTTCATTTCCAAATAGAGTTTTCACAGTTTTGAAACAAGATTGAAGATGGGTTTTACTTGCAAATCAACCAAACTTAAATATTTTCAACAGCATATAAAATTGTGATTCCTTTTCCAAAATGAAACTAATTTAATAAAAGAAAACCTAGTTCTTCCAAAAGCTTGATAAGCTGACAAAGGTGCAAAGCCTTCTCCTCATATTCAAGATCCTTCCCAGAAATCCAACTGAGTTTCTCAAAAAAAAACCCAAATCCAAACACAACCAAAAATTCCTTTCCTTTTCTGAATGCCCATTTTTCATCCCCTCTCAAAACTCATGAAAATTCCAAATAATCAAAAATATCCAAAAAATATCTCATCACCCACCCTCATAAATTTTTGAAAACAGAAATAGAAAATATCTCTAATTTCAATTTTTGCATTGAAAACTTAAAAAAAAAACAATTTGAAATCATTTTTCAATTTTCAAATTTAATTCCAATTTTCAATTAAAATATCTATCAATTCTATCAAGTAACTTAATTCAATTTAAATAATTTAATTAATTCAATAAAATGAATCTAATCCAAGATTAAATTATTTTATTAATTAAATTAAATTATTTTATTAATTAAATTAAATTAATTACATAATTAAATAACATCTCCCAACATAATAACCAGATTAATTTAATCAACAACTTAAATACATTAAGCCATTTAATTACCTTTTTCAACTTGCAATTAAATATAATCAAGGCATACTGAACCAGATTAAAACAACTGGACCAGACTAAGACCGATGACACACTATGACTAGGGTGATGACTTGGCACGAAAAACCTAGCTACTATCTCCCAATCGAATGTCATTGGGCAATGGACACGCTCAAACCTGTGAAGCCAAGTGGAGTCGATGTCCTATACCTATTAACCTGCGAACAAATAGCATAACCACATGCATATATATAACATAATTAAAACACACCGTGAAGAGGAATCACGGACTCGTAGGGCGCTCGCAAGTGAGTGGTGCAATCCCGTCCCCTTCACCAATACAGTATTACTAACTGACGAATCTAACATCAATAATATAATCAAAACATAAAACATCATTAATTCAAATGTTCATAATGCTAATCTAAAGCATGTCACAATGATAACATCAGAATAAAATACCAACACATCAAAAAAAAATAACATTCACATCGCTTAACAGGTAGCTACCAAATAGTAACCGAGTACCATAGTCAAGGTACTAACAGCAAATACGGCATAATAAAACAGAACATTGTTCGATCCAAAGAGAAAAAAGGAGGGGTATTACATATATTATCTTTTCTTTGCCACTTCATTTTCCAACCTCGCCTTGATGGTAGCTACTGAATTGTCCAAGTCTTCAACCTCTTGGCCTTTTGTTGTTGGACCCAAGTCAATAGTAATGATGGCGTACTCATGGGGAGCGTTATCCTATTGTGACTTATTCACTGTCGGCACGACAATCTGCACTGAACGGCAGCTGGTTTCATCCCTCTGGATTGTGGAGAATTTCTTGGCGAGCTTCTTTGCAATATAATTTTCTAACTTGGCCAAGAAATTTGTTGTGTCATCTTCTTCCTAAATCTCAACTGGTACTTTTATCTTCAATCATTCCTTTAGCCAATCAAGAATTGTAGGTTGTTCAATGTCGTCCTCTTCCTGAGTATTTTCTCCACATGGAGTATCCCGAATTCCTCTAAGAGCGGAAATCATTCCCTCTTGAAATTCTTCATCTGCGATATTCATTTCATTCTCCGATTTGAGTATCTTCGTGCATGTAGGAGATGGAGGCTCGTCGTCATCTGGTTGGATTGACTCAATATTCCCCTCATGAATTGGAGAAGGAATCCTTATGTCGGCCAATGACTCATCCACAGTGGCTAATATCTCGTCAACATTTTTAGATGTGGCAGAATGAGATGGCTCCACTTTGCTTCTTTTGAACAGGTTCCTCATTTGTAGTTGTCTTCCCCTTTGACCTGATAGAGTCATCAACCGCCTCTTTCCTTTTCTTGGAGTTGGTGATTTCAATCAATTCAGCACTGTGAGATGCTCCTACATTCAAGGAATATGATTCCATCTCGCCCAGTAAGTCATAAGTGAGAGTCAGTCTTCTTCGCCTTAACTCCTGGACTTGTTGGTCAACCCACCACTGTGAGTACTTGACAACCCGCCTCATTAAGGTAGTTAAATCTGCAAGCTCAGACTCTGACCACTTCATAGGAGGAAGAGGCCAATTCTCATCATAGTGCGGCCAGACATATTCTCCATCATCCTCCAGCTGATCAGGCACACGGCAAAGCTCGATCATTCTAATCAAGTTCACTGGCAATCTGGACCATAACCTTTTCCTAACATCATATTCATCTGCAGCATCTGCCCAGAAGTCCTCTGGGTCTACCTTATGTTTATACTTCTAGTTTTTTCTATTCATGGTCCCAATGTGGTTATGAGGATCAAAATCGGCCCTAGACCGGTAAGTTGTGAACGGATACCATTGCATCTCCAACCTGGCGCTTTCAGCTACTTGTGCTGACGGGCAAGACTTTAGCATGTTTCTAATGAAGAATGGGAAGGTAATGGCTGCCTTCTGTTTTGACCTTTGGAGGTTTTGGTATGTCTCCAATTGCCTCAGGACCTCAAGCAAGACCATCTTGTTGGTAGGATAAATTGGAAGTCGGTAAGGACATCCAATGAATCCCTGAACCCTTATGTATGTGAATCTTGGAAACTGGATAAACCAGGATCCATATTTGCTAATCAAGCTTTTGGCCTCATGAGTTAGCCTTTGGTGAGTTCCTCCTTGCAATATTCTGGTGATATACATCAGGAAAGCATCATTTGCCCACCTGAAGTGGGCTTTCTCGCTAAGCTGCAACTGCGGATAACAATCATAGGACTTGAATTCATTCTCACCATTGCCTACTACGCCTTTGCAGATCAATCCTATGTACTTGTAAGTTCTGGCCAATAGGTAGACGGCGTAGGAACTCATGTGAAAAGATTGTCCTTTCCAAATTGACTAACTATTCATGAAGATTGTCACTAATCATCCGAGACCAGTTGAACATCTTTACGCCTGAGGTGATTTCATCAATGAAGTAATACATCCATGTCTCAAATGGCGCACCTTGAGGATTGCCCATTATTTTGTTCAGTAGCAAAATAATGTCTCCATACTCCTCCTTGAAGTCTGTTCGAAGCAATTTCTTTGGCATTTTCTTGACAGAAGGCCTCGACTTCTCTAACCATGACTTATTAATATTCGTTGCGCAAAGCTTGAACTGGTCTTCATACAATCTTTTAGCATCTTGGTTTTGTATGAAGTCTGGTTATAACTCGGTATGCCAAATGCTTCTTAGATTGCCAACTCTCCAAGATGAGCCAATATTCTCCCGTCCGACACAATGATCTGCCTCTCCTGCGCATTGTAGTGAATGGCACTCTACCATCAATTCAGCACATTCTACAGCTGGTGGAAATCCGACTACCTGGACAATGCCATTCCTCATCATCCGGCGAGCAACTGGTGTCGGCAGGAATCCATCATGTCCATACATTCTCTTCTTGAATTCTTTAAAATCTACATGTCCAAGGTTAGTGTCTGTGATGTTTTTCCATTTGGAGTTGATTTTTTATTCTGACTGCAGTCCTTTGCTAGCGAACTTCATTTGTGCCTTTCTCAAAGATTCTCCTCTGGTGATCATTAACCTACAATAAATATGAAAATAAATGACATTAGTGTGGAGATTTTAATCTAGTTTTTTTTAAGTGTTTCACAAGGACACGCCCCCCCAAAAAAACCTCATGTTTCCCAGAGGGGGACATCTCGGAGACTTGGGGACTTGGGGGAGACATCCCCCCACCAGGCCACCACCAACGCCACCATCCCACCACTAGTGTCGTTGTCTCCGAGACATTGATAGGACTTTGAGGACGTTGGGGTGTCCTCAAGACGTCTAGGGGACTCCTAGTTGTCTCCAAGATGTATAATTCTTATACTTATACATCTTTTTATAACTTTTTTTTCAAATACTATATGTATTTCAACACCCTACTGCCCCCTCGCCGCCGTCCCCCTGTCGTTCCCAAACTTAGGCCCCCCGTCCCCACGTCTTGGAAACACGTTCCCTACCATCCCCCTGTCCCCGTCCCCAAAACCCCGTGGAACACTGATTATAAATTTTTTGGACCTTTATTCGAAAAAATTTCACTTTCAGCCTATTAAAATGATAAAATTCTGTGAAAAATCGGACTGAAAATGGGCGAACTTGGCTAAGTCCTCAGCAAATCTTTGCCAGAATGAATGAATAAGATGGAAGAAAGAAGAATTCATCCAAACTCATTTTTGAACTTTCGAAAGTATCCTTTGGCTGTGAATCGATTTTAAATTCTAAAAACTCACTCCAAAATCCAGCAAAAGCATGTTATTTTCTGGAAAATACGCCTTTCAACTCAGAAAATTCACTTTATTTCTCCAAAAATTACGCCCTTCAGCTCTGGAATTTAATTTTATTCTTCGAAAATCTACTTTATCTCCACAAAATCTTCCTTCAAAATTTATCCTTCACAACTTTTTGGAGAGCCAAAACCTTCTTATGATCAAACTCTAGAAGAGAATGATTTGAAAATGACAAGTCGAACTTCTTATAAAGCTGAAGAGTTCGAATAATTTTAGCAACTTTGTGTTTTCTCTCTAAATTCATCAAATTTGGACTTGTTTTATTTCTTCCAATATGGCAACTTGATCTTCACCGAAGATTTTCGAGAGAAAGTTTCCAATTTCATCATGGCGCCATCCTCAGCCAAAATCCTCTAGATTTTTCTTTGAGCTTGAAAATTTGTCTAAGTGTTGAACATTTTCCTAAGTGTTGGAAAAAAATAAAAAATATTCCAAGTGTTAAAATTTTATTTTCCAACCTCTTCTAACCTTTACCAACCCTTTTATTATTTAATTTTGGCGAAATTTTACCTTACCCATGTCCAATCTATTATTTTTCATGTCATTTTATTAGTTGGGCGGACTTTAGAAAGGCTTAGACATTTCTCCATCCTTGGGCGGACTTGGAGGCTAGCTAGACATTTCTCTTGGTGGGCGGACTTCATACATGTTTGGACATCTTTCCCTTGTCCAAGGCGGACTTTGAACTTTCTTTGCCACCCTTCTTCAAAGTGGGGCGGACTTTGTGATGCCTTAGACACTTTCCAACATGCCAAGGGCGGACTTCATGATGCTTATGCCATTTCACTTGGTGGGCGGACTTGACCATGCCTTAGACATTTCTTTCTTGGCCTAGGGCAGACTTCATCAAGTCTTGGACATGCTTCTATTCCTTCCAAGCAGACTTGACCATGTGCTTAGACATCCATCCTTGGGCGAACTTTGAAGTTCACTGGACATATCTCATTTGTCCTTGAAACTTAGATGAATTTCATGCATTCTTCTAGATCATCTGGGACAAAACCCTTGTTTGGAGATTTTTCTATGCTTTTTATACTTAGAGGTGTCATTTTTTTATTCTAAAGGTATGATCGTTATCGCCATGATATGCAAGACCCGATCCTAGGTCTACTTACAAAAAAGCGAAAAAGCAAAAAGCAAACCAAAAAAGTTGCTTCCCAGATTGGTCCCAAAATGCCAAAAGTAAAAAAAGCAAAAATCCCTAAAAAATAGGAAGCGTCAAAATTGACTCAATGCAATGGTGTTCCTCGTCCTCCAAGCCTGTTGATGATGTCTAGACACTAATACAGGCTTGAATTCCCGACTTGACTCGGATGATTTCTCATAACTTTAACTCCAAACTCTCAAAACAAACGGCCATATGAAATTGCAACTCTACGACAAAAAAAAACCCTAAAAGCAAACTATTGGGGGTCCCCATTTGCAATGGAGCGATGTGTGAAATAGGTCACAACAAGTAGTCTAGCAAACTATAAAGAATTCATAACCAAACTATACTAGCTACAATAAAAAAAGAAAAAGAAAAAAAATTGCAACAAGTATTGGCTTACACTAATTGCTTTCAAT
The DNA here is from genome assembly GCA_007115665.2 of Sequoiadendron giganteum. NCBI lineage: Eukaryota > Viridiplantae > Streptophyta > Pinopsida > Cupressales > Cupressaceae > Sequoiadendron > Sequoiadendron giganteum. Next base: position 781,631,075 of record CM021100.1, on the reverse strand, counting down.
TGCCTTCAAATGTTGCATTTCGCTACTAAATATTGCCCAATTAAAAGCTTTGAACTACTTGTAATGTACTATTTTTTCTTGGATACAGTTTAGAGTCGAAGTGATATCAACTTTTGGATCTTGCTACAAATAATTTGTACATTAGCAAGGATGTATTTTTTGATGAGGAAAAAGGTTGTAGCGCATCTCCCTCGCCATCACATGTAAGCCACCAAACACCTAGAATTGTTGAGATTGAAGAAGAGGAACTTGAGGGAATTCACCATGCAGAAGAATCTAGGGAAGTAGAAAGAGAAGAGGTCTTGTTTCCAATGGAATGATTTCCATGTTTATCTCCACCTCAATCCTCATCTCCTACACACGATATACCTAAGAGGTATCATACCAACATGAAAGATGCAAAGGTACATGCAATCACAAACCTAACTAACTCCAAATCAAATACTTGCAGCAATTCTCATGAAAAAGTGAATTTGGCTCTTATGTGCAATGTAATCCAAAATCTAAAACCACAAACAATAAAGTAGGCTCAAGTCACAACTTTGGAAAGATGCCATGGATGCAAAATATCAAGCGTTAATGAGGAACAACACTTGGGAACTTATTGATCTGCCACCAAAGAAGAAGGCTATTGGATGCAAATGATTCTTCAAAATCGAATACAAAGAAAACCATAGCATTGACAAGTACAAGCCCAACTTGTGGCTAAGGGCTATGCATAGAACGAAGGCATTCACTATGAAGAAACTTTTGGCCCCACTACAAAGTTCAAGACTATCAAAATAGTTTTAGTATACAACACAATTTGAATGGCAAGTTCATAAAATGGTTACTAGAAGTGCCTTCCTTAATGGAGATCTCAAAGACAAAAGTCGATATAACTCAACCTAAAAGGTATGTTGCACCTAGACAGCAACAAAAAGCTTGCAGACTTGAGAAATCCATTTATAGTCTAATGCAAACTCCCTGAGCTTGGTACATCAAGATCGATCAGCATCTCCTCAATCATGGAATCATTAGGAACCCACATGATCCCAATCTCTACCTCAAAAAGTGAGGGGAGATTGCAGTTTTGATGGTATATGCCAATGATCTCATCATCAATAGGAGTTCCCAAAAGATGATGGTAGCAACTAAGAATGATCTCAGATGGATCATTTGACTTAAGAGTTATAAAAGTATTGAATTTTTGTCTTAGACTAGAAGTGTGGCAAAAGAAGAATCATATTTTTTTAACTCAAATGAAATATACCTAGACATTGCTCAAGAAATTTAGGATGGAAGATGGCACCATGTCAAAACCACTGGAGATAGGATTGCAAGACATGATACACCTAACTATTTATCTTGAACTAAGCTCGAGTCTCATTTACCTGACCTTCACCAAGCAAGATATTAGCTAGGCTATTAGTTATCTTTTAAGGTTCATGCAGGAACCTAAGGTTTCACGCTAGAAAGCAAAAAAGTTAAGTCTTGAAATACACCCGTGACATAGTGGAACAAGGCCTAGAATATAAAGAAAATGAATATTTTATTTGACAAGATACACAAATGCTAGCAATGCAAATTATTTCGATGACAAGAAGTATACTTCGGTCTTTGTTTTCTTCTTGGAATCTACTCTGATATCATGTGGGAATTAAAAACAAGCCATTATTGCTCACTTTCCCAAAAAAAGCAAGAATATTGAGCCATAGGTGGAGCTATTTGCAAAGTGATATCATTACTTTACATCTTGATATGAATGGATGTGACCAAAAACCAACCTACAGTTCTATTTTGCAACAATCAAGAAGTGTTGACACTTGTTTGTAATCCATTTTTTTATAAGCACACCAAACACATTGAGTTTCAATGCCACTACATCCACAACATGTGCAACAACATAATACTCAGTTCCAATTTTGTTCCAACTGAAAGCAATGCGTTGGCATTTTACCAAATCTCTTTCAACAATGAAGTTCAAAGTTTTTAGACACTTCCTAATTTTTTCTCGAGAGAACATGATGTAATAAGGGGGGCTTGTTGGTATAATATAATAATAGTATGATATTAAATCATAAAATATACACTCACTTTTGTGAATAGATAGTAATAAATTAATATTATTATTACTTACAATGAGTACATTAATAAAGGAATTGGTTAGTAGATGGTTGTAGTTGGTTGGAATATAACCAAACACCCTTTGTATATATGCAACCTTCAATCAATAATACAATGCTCATTGCTTGCATATCATAATTCTATTAATAACTGCAAATATATATTTATTTAACTAGGTTTATAGCACATGCATTATTGATATAATAAAATTAGTACAAAGCAGACTACCTGTAATGTCTTTGTACGAAGCTTTACCCTACTAATAAATTTTCAACACTAAATAATGTTGTTTTCATTCACAGATATATGTATTTGCATGGACAATTAGGGTTTAAAATCTAATTTTAAAGCTTTGAATGTTGTTCTTTCGCGAAAGTCTAAACATATATTTGAAAATATTCTATATATTTTCATTTTTTGAAATTATTCATTTCCTTTAAGCTTTTCCATTTCTCCATTTCTAGACATTTGGGGGCTCACATTTCAATTGGCATTTCCATTATGAAAAACATGTATTTCCAAGTTCTATAAAAACTTAACAATAAAATTCTGATACGCTAAGCAATTTGTTATCTCCCCAATGAGTATCATTGTTTTGTACTAGTTATTCCATAGCATATTCTTTAAATAGTCAGGATTACATGGTAGGGGAACAACTGGTTAAATAACCAAACTAGTAAATTGCCAAGTTGGTAATCACCTGGCATGTAATCACCAAATATTTATTTTTTGAAGGTGAGAACCCTATCATTGACAAATCTATGTACAATAAGTAAAACCATTTCATGTAAACAGTGACATGTTCAATTTCTGACAGCAGTTGCCCAAATTGCCATGCCCACTCATGTACTAGGCATCTAGTCTATATGAGACCCCATCATCAAAGTTTGATAATGTAAGTTTGTGTAACAGAGACTGAAACACCATTATTCCAGCAAGAAAAGGAAGTGCCTTTCTCCAGAAATGGCCTGTCTAACAGCTCTGTTCTGGGCATTTTTTACGAGTCTTGGCCCTATTTTGCAGGAAAAGCTAAAACAACAGAAAAAGCAATATAAGCATATTTATGACAAGAAAAAGACAAAAAACTATTTTAAAAAACAACCAACCAGAGCCCTAAAAAGTGCAAAATAATTGTATAGAAGTGCTCATCAGTCCAATGCTTGAAGATAGCTGACATATGTAATAGACCTTGAGAGTGGGATAACCGGATAAGTATGACAAGACCAAAATCATATATTTAGGCTAACACACATTTCCCTCTGCCAGAGACAGAATAAATTGGCCTAAAAAAGGATAATCTGCCTAAGCAAATCAGTACCTCTAACAAAAATCCTAGGCAACACTAGGCATCATGAATCAACTTTAAAGTGTCATGTTCATCGTATGAATAAAATTCAATACCAAAAAAATTACAAATGAGTGTACAAGAAGCACTGAAAACCATCTTTTAATAATAATATTTTACCAGAATGATTACTGCAGTGCACATAAAATGGAGAATGGCTGAGGGAGCATAAACATATTTTTTAATAAACAACGAAAGATACTCAAAGGCCGAACAATTAATTTCTTTACCGTATGAAATGTACACAATCATAAAAACATGGTCATTATGTTGTCCACAAGTTTCAGTACTTAAATTCCTTTGACAAAGGAGTTCAATTCTAGCTGTAATGTTCATTACTAACAATGCAACCAAGCACTATGAAGCAGAGCATTTGGTGAGTTACTAAAATTACAAGGAGTGTGAAACTCCTGAGAGTGAAATCTATGATAAAATAAATAAAAATGGAAATGCAAATATAATTTAAAAGAACAAGTTTGAAAACATACTTTGAAATGCACGATGCATAAATCCAGTACCACGTGTATCAGCACTAAACACACTTCGATATCCAACAAGTCCTCTGAAAACACCACAATTGAATATTAATTAGTTTTTCCTTATTCTAAGCATTTCTTACTCATATTAGCAAATGAAACATGCAGAATTTGTATGGGTGCATTGGGTGCATTCATTGCTTATTCAGTGTATCTAAATGAAACAAAAACCAAACTGATACAAGACAACTTTTTAATATACATTCCTTTTCTATTTAGTCAATTCATTTATCATATAAGAGTCTGATAATTATAACCAAAATGCCCAAAGGCTCCAAGTCTCAACTATGAAATGATATGATAAACATAAAACTAAGAAAATATATCGCTGTCCAATGTCCCTAATCAGCAAAAGGTAGGTCTAAATCAGCATCGCCCTCGTCATCGCCATCGGAGCTCGAGTCTAAGTCAGTGTCAGTGTCCATGTCAATAGAAGGATCTGCCTCAGCCAATGGAACCTCAACCAATCCCTCCTGTGCATCCTCATCCTCAATCTGCATAGCATCTTCAGGATTAACATCCCATCGTAAGGCTGGAGTCTGACGATACTCACTAGACTGGCGATCCTGTAGCTGCAAAGCACTGTGTACTGCCACCAACTTCTCCAACCTCTAATATGCTGAAATGATGCCCTAAGCTCCTCTCCAACCTGCTGTTTTCTCCTTCACTCAGCTGCTCCTCTTTTGCTTTCCTTCACTTCACAATGGAAAAGTAAAAATGAGTTACTTTTTTCTCATTTTGGAGCTTAAATGTCACTTACATTAGGTCAAGTGTGATGGGGCGTCCCTTGTGGGCCCGCCCATAGCTTTATTTTATAAAAAAACTCAATACTTTTTAAAAAAAAAATGTTTTTTTTTTGGCTGGGCCGTAGGGTACTGCTAGAAGTACCCGGTACGGTTGGGGTATGGCCAGGTAGTACCGAGTACTTCTAGCAGTACCCAAGTCCCCTAAAAGTACCCGAGTCCCCCTTTTTTTGGGAAACCGTCCCCTAGAAGTACCAAGTACTTGGAGGGCAAAAGGGTACTGCGAGGGTACGTTTCCTAGCCGTACCCGCGTCCCCGTTTCGTACCCGGTACGGGAAACGGGTAAAAACCATAGGGGACGCGTCCCCGTGGAGCATAGATAAATTAACAGCCAACAATATGAACATGATCAAAAATGAATAAATAACATTTTTAGAGAATTTAATTAAATCAATTCCATCTCATTTATGTATAGTTAAAAATATCTTTGAATAGTAATAAGTCCAGTACTTATTTGAATCAGAGCACTTGGAAAGGCCACTCACACCCTAGGAAGATTTTAATGGTATTGGCCCTCATAGCTACGGCACACTTTGGAGAACTTATGTAAAAACTTGTCTGATTATGCACCAAAGCCCTGGCCAAGACAATCCTGAATGCACTTTGTACCCCAAGTTGGATACACTTTTTGTGCCCCTTTCTCCAATTCCCATAGCCCACCAAACCACCTTCTTCCTTGAGTGATCTTCATGTCCCTTTCCAAGTCTCACCCAAATGCTTCATATAAGCCTTAAGGTGTGGTTTTCAAACTATCACACTTTCACAAAGTTTGCCTTGTAATAATTACTTAATAAATATAGTTATTCCTCCTCTTTTAAAAGAGTTTATGTAAATACTCTTTATTAATGTCCATTTTAACCAAAGGAGCATAATATCCTTTAATTTTCTAAAAGGATGTTTCAATGAAAAATAGCTTTCTTTTACTTTGGGGAAAAAGTGCCATAACATTTCTCCTCTTATAAATTAGTTGATGTTTCAGTAGCTCATCGTAAATCTACAACATACTCAACCAAAAAATTAGTCAAATAAGTCTAGATGCAGCACTATCAATATCAAAGTGAATCTATACCACTTTAAATATCTATGATTTTATTTTACAATTTTTTGTATTTTTTCCAATAACTCTTTCTAGTTCAAATTTAAATTTGCAAGTTCAATAGAAAAAATTTGCCTATCACTAACATGATCAACACTAAGCATATATATTTCTTAGGAAACTTATCATGAATGTGCAATTGAAAAGTTAAAGCTACTCTATATATTTAATCTCCTATCTTTAAATTTTATCATTTTGTGCACTTATGTAACCTTTATCATTAATATAGATGTTTTAATCTTTTACATGTAACTTCAATATAAAATTTACAAAAAGTATTATCATGTGTTCACCTAACACTTAGTGAATGACATACATAGCTCATACTATGTGGTCACTCATTGTTGAGTACCATATAATCTATATACTCAAAATACATTCCAGGATGATAATCATGCATCCTAGACCACAGGAGTATCCTCTTTTCCTATACCAAATACAATTGAATGGAAACGTGTAAACAATTATCCTTAAAAGAGTTTATATGATTTCACATAGTCTCTGAAACAAAGTTTTGGGGAAAGTCTAAAAATCCAACAAGGATTAAAATGTAAATTGGTTTATTACTATCAACATGGTGTTTATAATACCTAACTTAGTCACAAATAATATCAACATAATTTCAAAGACTCGCAATTAATGAACAATGATATAACAATCCACGGGTCTCAATCCTACAAAAAATACATGTACAAGGTTATTGGGTTGATCAAGTACAATTAAAGAGTCTCATAAGCATCTTAAGCAACAAGAGAATAGTAGTAAACAATTAACACCCATAGACAACTTCATAGAAAAACATAAGATATAATCTTTCATTCTTGAAGTAATTGGGTTAATTGAAGTTCAATTTAACACGAAGATAAGAATTCATTTTGATTTTGTTTCCTTTTTTTCTAATTAAATATATAATTAATTTATTTTAATATCTAATTCTTGTTGAACTTCCATATCATTGAAAAGTTTGCAATCTAGTTTTGATTTTTAGAAGTTGTCGTTTTTTATTTTGGAGGTTCTCTCCCCCTATAAAAATTTGACACGTCTACATGTCCGATGTTAAGATAATCTAGTGGGTATCATGTCTTATAAAAGCATTGCTTCATTCCAAACATCACATTTTTCAAAGTTGCGGATGTGAAAATGATCTTGCAATTTATGGGTTAGGGGCTCACAATTAGCTTAAGTTAGACTTAGTTAACAAATTTGAGCGTAATTTTGTAAACAACAAGCATAGTATTAAAACTTTATTTAACCAATTAACTGACTCCAAACAGCAATTAGACACACAATAATTATAAAAATTGAATAATATTGAAATTAGTTAGTGTATAGGAGCGAATTTGCACCCCTAATGCAAATTCCCCTTTCACCCCTATACACTTTAGAAAACCAAAGGCGGAATTCCACATAAGCCCATTGTTCGCATCACATATAGCATTCATTCTGAGTGTTGGTAGAGGCATTTCTGTCGGGGATGTCCGCGCAGCACACTTACGTCCCTAGCAGATTCTTGTGGCTAGAGTCTACAAAGACGTTACACTTCCTATTGGGAGTCGAAGTGTAACACCCTTCTTCGGTTGGCCGACCCGAATATGGCCGTTTTTCATCTTCCTTCTTCATATTCGCATTCCATTCTTCCATTTTGATCTTCTTCACAAGTTGACACAACTTCTTCACACTTGAGCATTCACTCCAAGCTTTGTAGCAGCATTTCTCGCACTTCATTGCAACAATCTATCACTCCATCACTCCAATAAAGCAATCGCAGGACAACTCCATTCCAACAGAGGCTTGAGTTCCTCTCATCTCTCTCCTCCACTAGCCTTGAGCGCTTTGGACGGAGGTGGTAAGCTCCTCACATCTTCTCTAGTGTTTTGGTTGAGTAAGCACGTACTGTTTTGTAGTGTCTTTTGTGTACTTAGCTTGTATTCTCTTCTTTATCGCTTTATTTCTATATCGTGGCAAACTTGGCTGTCCGTGGAGGTGGAAACACCAAAACGGGGGTCTGACTGAGGCAGGCCCCTAAACAGCCCCAATATTTTCCCCCCTTTTTGTGTGCAAGTGGAGAGATCTTGGAGCAAGCTGGTGAAAAGATTATTGTGTGAGATCATCTTCGTCACCCTTGCGGTAATATATTTCCTTTATCACGTCCGTCTTTACATTTCCTACTTCTTAATCTTATTCTGCACTTCTCGAAACTCGTAACTAAGTTGTTAGTCCACTTTTTAGAGATTAAGTCTGGTCTCTTTGGTTTTCTGGTCGTACGGACACCAACGCACCTGTGAGACGCCAGCACGCCGCACTGTCGTCCCAAAATCACGCTTTTGTCCTCTGACAAAGAGCTATCTGAGATACATAGTTGACTCTGAAGATTGACTCGCCTAGTCTCCTTTCAACTCTCAAGCTTGCAGTGTGATCGAAGGATCTCATGGTTCTCATCATTCTCATCTCGACTATCCTAACTATCCCTTAAACTGAGGTAAATTAGGGCAGCCTACTGCTCTTGGTCTTTTGTGACCTGGGGCCTTGCAGTGGTTGGTCCCCCTCTCTTACATTTTTGGTGAACCTGACATGAACCAACGTCTACTCTTTCGATTGGTGTTCTAAGTTTTTCCCTTATACCCTTTGCTTGTAGTATCCTTGTGTGTTGTGAAGTTTATGAGCATCACAACCTAGTCTATGACCTCTGGGCATATTGTTAGGAGAAGTCTGAGACACCTTCCGATGGAGAAGACAAAGGTCTCCTCTAGTTTCACTACTGGTCTTTTCTCTGGCTCTGTTGTTGGTCTTGTTGCGCAGGAGTAGATGTCACGAGGTGAGTCTAGATTCCTTGATGAAACTGACCGCATCCCTACTCCTCCTGCATCTCCTACATCATCATCTGTAGACGAGTGCGAAGTTGACCACATTTCTTCTGAATATCTCGCTAGCCTGAGCGAAGGGTTAAGTGCTTTGGAAAATCACTTGGAAAGAAACTCAAAGTTGGCTAGGGTTGCTAAGGTTATTAGTGAAATAAAATATATGGTGGGGAAAGACCGAACGGGCGTAGAACTCCTAGCTAGTCTCACTCGTTTGACTGAAGCGTGCGCCCCCTCAAATCATAGCCACATGATACGAGGTGGCTCCTTCGAAGAACGTGAGAGACAGTTGGAGGTATCAATGCCTCCTACATCTATGTACATGGTCGACACGGTCCCTTCCATCAGTGTACCTACTGCTTCCGAAAATTCCAACACCATCAAAGTAAACAAAACCCCTCTAGGTTTTCACTTCACCCCTCCTGTCGCCTCCGGTGGTGGGGGATTCGGCGGGACGATTGGTGGAGGCTTTGGTGGTGGCAATTTCGGTGGCGAAAGTGGTACCGGCGGAGATCATGGTAGTGGCTTTGGAAGTGGTGGTGGCTCCAGTAAAGGTCACGCTGGTGGCAGTGGCATCGGCAGTGGTCACGACAGTGGTTCTGGTGGTGGTTCTGGTGGTCCTCTATCTTCTAATGACCTGATTCTGAACACCCTTCTTCAGAATATGGGGAAGATGCAGAACCAGCTGGCGAACCTCTCCCAGGCTTCCGCCCAACCTATCTTCCAACCCTTCTTCCGACACAACCCATTGTCGGTAGCAATCTTGAACACTCCTTTCCCACAAGGGATGGAGATTCCTAAATTTGAGAAGTACGGCGGCAAAGGGGACCCACAGACACATGTGTTCGCCTTTAATGCCTTATGCACAGACTTTTTCCATCATGACGCATTGATGGCAAAACTATTCCCTCGATCCCTCAAGGATACAGCACTCGACTGGTACTGTTCCTTGCCCGACAATTCCATCTTTACGTTCGACCAGCTTGTGAACAATTCTTACGACACTTCCAAGCCAATATTGGGCCAAAGATGACCTTCTTTGACCTTGTTTGATGTAAACAAGGGGATAATGAGAAGGTGACTGACTTTATAGTGCGATACCAAACGCTTTTCTCACAAATCTCGTATCCGTTACCCAACTCTGATGTATAGAAGGTGTTTATAGGGAACGTACAAAGGCATTGGCAAGAGAAGTTTTCCCTCATGAAGTATCCTTCTTCCGCACATTTGTGTGCGGCTTTACAAGAGTACCAACAGATGGTGGTTCAGTTCAGGGGATCTTCCTCATGCTCCCATCCTAAAGGGAAATCCATAATATCAATATCTGGAAAAGGAAAAGCCGTTGCGAATGTGGTAGCCGTTGTGGATAACAGTGGCCTTAGACGTGACTAAAACTTTACAAAGTTATCAGAATCTTATTCTTCCATCTTACAGAAGTTGTTGAAGGATAAGATCATTAACTTGCCAAGTCCTAAGCCCGTTAGGGAGCCTTACCCTAACTGGTATTATGCAAATACTTATTGTCGATACCATCAAGTTAATGGGCATGATACCGAACGTTGCATGCGCCTGCGTCACGAGATACAGGATCGCATCGAGGACGGTACTATTCGTCTTGATGGAAGCAAATCAAACACAAACAAATCAGTGGTGAAAGCTAATAGTTAACTGCAGATATACAAGGACCCGTTTCCGTCGCATTCTACTAACATGATTATCGATCCCACTGTTTCTATTTCTCAACCCGAAGCATACGTTAACATGGTTGTTGTTGCACCTTCTTCCCGTCTTGCGACCGGTTCACCAGATGTAACGTTCACTTCGCAAGACGTGCCAACAAATGACAAACCTTCTCCGCTTTACATTCCCACTTGCCTCAATGGCAACATTGTGATAGGGGTCTTGCTTGATCCCGCGAGTAGAGTAAATGTTATCAGGGAGGAGACTCTATTGTTGAGCTCCCTACAAAGGGAGGAATATTTAAAAACAAAATCCATCATCCGCACGCATGATGGTCTTGCCTTAAAACCATACGGGTCGATAAATTTGTCCATCCTGGTTCGACCCATGAACGTAGATGCAGTTTTCGATGTCATTCCAGAGTCGAACCTATTCAAAGTGAAGCTAGGCATACCTTGGCTAGCTTCCATGAATGGGATCGCCTCTATAGTTCACAAATGTCTTAAGTTTTCCCATGAAGGTGTTGTGCACGTTGTGCATGACACTGGATACCAGCCTGTGGTGTCCCATGGAGGATACTCGATGGATATAAGGTAAATAGCTTCATCTACACTATCAAAAGGTATAAATAACCTCTCCAAGAGCAAAGAAAAAATTTCCAATAAATGGTGTGTTGTGTCTCCAAAATTAAAAAAACATTTGAGTGTTGAGAGACTATGATAGCATGATGGGATGTCAAACCCAAGGATCAAAGACATAATTGATTGGGGTCCCACTAGAGTAGCCACATGAGTTGAGCTCTAAAGGTGCCACTGATGAGGACAAGTTGCTATGCGACATGGGAGATCAGTCAAACAAGTGTACTAATGATGATTATAATCGAGTTCATTGCTCCATTCTTAGCATTTTTATTTCAATTAATATGTATTCTAAACCATGATCATGCTCACAAATACCATTGGTATTGTTTGTCACAAATGTGTACCTAGGAAAGATGATGGAACATTATGACTCTAAAGTTCAAAATGAAGCAAGTACCCTACGATGACATTTTGAAACAATCCTTAAACAGCATTAGAAGCATCCAAAATAATTATATTTAAAATATAATCAATCTTTTAAAGAAGCTAACAATTCAATTTAGTCCAACTTGACCAAATAAATGCAGTAATGCACTTTGGTAAAAGGAGTTAAATAAACCTACCAACCACCGGTATCACAGCTGGCTAGAAGAAACACAAAAGACATAAAATAAGATGCAAATTACAAAAAAGGGATCACATAAACTCAAGGTTCTCTATGTCTAGGAATGGTGTGAGAAGACTAACTTTGAATTAATCTGCATTCAAGAATTGAAAATTGTTCGTTTTCTTTTTACATTTGATATTCTTGTCTGTCTGCTAAAGGATAAAAAGAAAATATGTTTTTTTTCAACATTGATAAGAATACAAAAGGACTCGACTCACATAATGCATAATTTCAAGCATCCTTCTTGCTTGCTATAATATTTCTTAATAAAATATCAGATAAAGGGCTCTGGTACAAGGAAACTAATGAAATAATCTGCATTTAGATCCATTAAAATTTCCTAAGAAAAGAAAAACTTCACACCTAGAGGGACATATCAAAGACATTCTTGTTCGTCCCTCAGCTCCTGCACAAGGACCCATGTCTATCAAGTCCCCCCGCCTGTGTGATAAAGCCTCCATAACAATTCCAACATGTTCTTCATCCACCTGAAATTTTCGAAGCGTATGTTTAACATACAGAAAATGTCCAGGTATGCCTTTTCCTAATGTTCTATTCTATCTAAAAATAATTGAAGAGAGCATGAATCACAAGTTCAATTTTGAATTACAGACAACAACAATGTTCAGAGTGAAAATACCAAACCTCAATGGTGACTTCCTCCAAAGGCTCAAGCCTTTCCCCATTCTCAATTTTGTACCTGAAACAAAAATTAGAAAACCAATCGTGAGACAATTGAAAATAATCATAGCATTTGAAATCAAAAGGATTTCACACAAAATAAACTTAAAAAAACAGCTTTACCAATGAGAAGTTAGCACAAATGCATATTCCAATTATAAGGAGTTATTGTGCTTTGACTGCTTGTATCAAGTCTGGTCAAGATATTTCTCATCAAAAACCTCAAATATTATAGTTAATAGATATGTTGATTATGTTCTCGTCATTATATGAGAATAACAACTCCTCGTCTATCCTGTTTGAAATCCTGACTAAATTTCTATATGAAGCAAAATACAGACTAGAAGTGTTGAAAAGTAGCATAAAATGCCATCTCAGGGCTACAAAATTTAGCCTTAAAAATAGAATCATAATAGTTTTCTGATAATATGAAAAGATTTGATAATCTAAGTTTTGTTTCTGTACATCAATATTATCCTGGAGGAATCTAATAGCCACCAACCTTTCAGAAAATTATTTCATGCAAACAAAAAATAAATAAAGATATTGCTACAGTAATCTCTAAAATGTACGAAATCCTTGTACCATCAACCATGCATACGAAGCAACAGGTAAGATATGGAATTCTACAAGGCTATTCCCTTCATCCCAGAAATGATGTAAGATATAAAATGCTTCTGTAGGTGGGCCTTTAGAAGAGGGTCTTGCTTACCAAATAATTGGAGAACCACAAATAATGGAATTGTTAGCATATGACTTGCATTAACATAAATCCCCATGTTCTCTCACACTTTGCTGACTCCAAAGCCAATGGGCTATCCACAAATGTTCAACTTACAGAGAATATCAGTCACCTCACTGGACATGAAACAAGTATCATTTGCTGGGTAAGCTTAAAAAACTGCAATTGAAAACACCATCTCTAGAGGCACGTTCAGAAAGCTTAGATTTTACTAAAAATGAAATCATGCAGCTAACTGCATGAAATAGTTCAACCATATTTTATTAGCTTCTAGAGTTCCAAGTTCAAGCGAAAAATTAGGGAGGGCTGGTATGTATCAGACACGTGATTTCTCTATCACACTACATTTGAGAATACACTATAAAAATAACTATACAAGTTAAAGCACATACAACTCCACCCGAAGTTTGATCATCAATGTAATCTGGTTTGATTTTGGACAAAATTCAAGAATTATATATATTATCTTGGTTAATATTACGCAAACTCAGAGCTCTGTCTTTCAAATCTGGATTACTGAGATCAGCAGACTCATAGTTTTTCTTGCTTAACCAGCTCATTCAAACAACAAAGCATATAAGAAACTACGACTTTAACCACATAGAACAATCCATACACAGCAATAACCAAGACAAAGAATGTAAACCCACTCACATCACTTTTGGGGGAGACACAGAGAGTTCAAAACCTTCGCGACGCATATTTTCAATAAGTATACCTGGAATATATCATCAGACGAAGTCAATAAGCTAGAGAGATATTTTCAAAATTTTCAATTACACAAGTAAGGAAAAAACCAACAGAAATCCAGACACAAACAAGTTTAGAACATACCGAGTTGCATTTCTCCCCTACCCTGAACTTCAAAGGAGTCTGTGCCTGGAACTGCCACAACATTTATAGCAAGATTGCACTCTGCTTCTGCTTTCAATCTCTCTCCAATTTTGGCACTAGTTAGCTGCAAAAGAAATTGAAAGGACAATACATCAAATTGATCAATTCCACATGGTCTCCATAAAGACATAAATTAGATGGTAAACAAAGACCTTACACTAAGCAGACTACAAATATTTTGTTATAAACGCCTCTTGAAAGATGGAGAATGAGCAAAATCTAAAACTGAAATGTCCTCTTACCAAAAGTACAGAAAATGTATTATGTCTGATACCGCAATTAGCAGGAAAGGGAACTATAATCTCTTAAAAAATTCAGACCTTTTCTCATGCTTGTTTTCATTAGAGATAACAAAATGCATGTACCCGGATGATTTTATTAAACATAGAACATATTATACAATGAGTTTTGGTTTGTTGTGCTTCTAATCTTTAGAAGCATATTCCTATTTTTAAGCCCATATCCCCCATATTTCTCTAACAAACATCTATTTTATGTGGGTGATTTAAAACCAAAGAATGAAGGCTTGCACAACTGTTGGCTGACTCTCATTTTAATTTTCTTTAAGGTCTATGGTGTGTAGTCTGTGAATATTTATTCAAATATTAGAGAGTGGAAAATGTCTTTAATCCTTGAATTTGCCAAGCGGACTTCAATTATTGCACATTGAAACAAGTTTACGCCAACTAATTCAAGTAGGCTTTACCTTCCTCACCAGGGTTTCAGAAGCTGCACAATCTAAATGTAATTGCTAGTCGTACCATAATTTGGATACCTCTAGCTGTGTATTAAGAATGAAATATGCATATGGATGCCTGAAATTAAGCCTTTGGAATCCAACTTTACTCCCTGCCTATAATTATTACCAGTTTATGGACATTGCATTCATGCTTTTATCTGAGGTGCTCAATGTACAAGTGAATTGCCTTTTGAACTTGATCATTAGGTCAAAACTAAGTGTACAAATTTGCAACAATAAATAAGGTAAAAGAAGCAAGAAACCCCTTTGTAGCCTTCCAGAATTGCCAAATTAGAGTTTGGCTTGCTTTTGATCTAAGAAATGACCTTTACCATTTTATTGTTGTTCACTTGCATATTTAATTGTTAGAGAATAGTTTGGAAGATTTATAATTCTCAATATGGTGATAATGCTATTATATTAATTATGACTAGGTGTTAAATAAATAAATAATACCCAAAGCAATTCCTAATACCTCAGCAACGGTTATGTTGAAGACTATAAAGCAGCGATAACTAATAAATAGGCCATTAAGTAAAGCATATTTGAACAGCGATTGTTATATACAGCGATTCACTTAATATGATTCCAAAAGACAGTAATTATGACTAAATGGACAGACACGTCCCTTGCCAAGGAGGTTCCGGGAAAGACTATGTCTTTTAATCATATTGGGGTATTAAAAAGAGAATGATTCTCAAAGCAGAATAGGAAGGAGGAGAAGACATCAAATAGAGGAAGAAAAAATAAGGCAATTGCTGGTCAGAAATATCTATTTCTCTGAATATTAAAAGCAGCCAAGAGAATACACACAGATCTCAGGAAGGTAAACTTAGAATAGAGGAGGAAAATAAAAGAATATCCAAACATATAACTAGCTATAAGTATTCTCTGAAATTCAAATAATTAACTAATAAATATATTAAAGAAACAGGTAAGCACTTCTGTATTCAAATAATCAGTTTAGTAAATGAATTCAGAATTTAGTAAATTAATATTATAAGTATATATATATTTTAATATATATATGTATATATATAGATATATTTATATATGTATATATAAGAAAATATTATAAATTGATAATTAGAAACAATGGTGTATATATATAAAATATATATAGATATTATCTACAATTGTCCAATAATGGTTATACACATATATATACAAATATATTTGCATTATTCTCGATTATGCAAAAATGATGCGTGCAGCAATTATTGAGCCTTATTAGTAATAAAGACTCAATTCATTCACTATGATGATAAATGGTATAATAGAATTCTATCTTTAGAATCTTAAAAGATGTTAATATCTACCCGAATATACTTATGAAATAAATTATAGAAGAATCACTCATAGTGAAAGAAATGAATGAACCTTTGACAAGAATGAAATATTTATATCATCTTTGATCTTATTAGACATTATCACTAAAACTTATTGATCTTTAACGATTCTAATGTCTCCTTGAGAAACACTTTGGGTGCAAGATCCAGGTCGAAGTGCTTCCACTAGAAAGGGGACATTACAAGTGGTATCACAGCAACTTTCCTGCCATCCTGTGAAAATAGGGTATGCAAACTTACCAAAAACAAAGGTATATTCTATAAACATACAGAAAAACATTCTGATTTATGCAGATCAGGTATGTCCTGTAACCATTGAATGTAATTACTTTGCTGTTAACATTCATTATTCTTATCATAGTTGTTGTGTGTAAAATAATTAGCAAGATATATGTATATTGCCAATCTGCATTGAGTCATTTGTTGTATTATTATATCCATGAGTCATATCCCTCCTAGAATGGTGAGATTTTGAAATGGCTTGAGGTATGAGGACTCTAAGCCAGGAAAATGAATCTACAACCACTAATAATAGATATGAATATTTGCATTTGCCTTAGAACATTAATGTATATTTATGTGGTAGATATTAATCTGGAAATATGCATTTGATTCAGGAAGTCATTTGCTATATTGCAATCTGAATAGTAATTGTAATCTAATGCTTTATTATTTACAAATCATTGGTTTCTGCTCTATCAATCATAAGTAAAGGAAGCCACTGGAGGTGTAGAGGGGATAGCAGGTGCTAGAGGCCTTTTCAGGTAGTTTACCCACATGGATGACTGCATGTTTGCCATTGTTGGGCCAAGAGGGCCTACGTAGCTGCTCTTGGGCTTGGAAAGATCACCTCTCAGGGCATCCCCAACTGTAATCCATCCTGTGCAACCGTGCTTATGTTGGGAGAGTCGGCCAAACTAATTTAGTATAGTATTATAGAAAAAGTCATAGTGATTAAATGAAATCGATCAAACAATTGTAGATTAGAAAAGTTAATGCCTTTTAAAATGAATATAATTTATGTGCTTACAGCCATCCTATTCGACCATACCTATTATTGAGAAGACCAATAACTCCAGCAAGGTGTTGTTAAGTCAATATTACATGTGCCTGACAGATATTCAAGTATGCAAAGGTTTACCTTGTGACTTATATGTATACTTTGTAACATATGTTTAGGTGAATACTTTATGTATTATGTGAATTCGCGAGTATGCTTCCTACTCATGTGTATACTTGATGACCTTGGGATAGTGGACGGGTCCACAGTGTAGTATGGGATGCACCAAGTCCCCCTTCCCAATTGTCCAACAATATACTTCATTTGAGTAAAACTAAATTTGTATTTGAGTGTATACTCTATGAATTATAATTGTATTTGTATACTCTATGAATTATGATTGCATTTGTATTATGACTATGCAATGGTATTCAAGTGTATATTCTATGACTGTATTTGTATTTGAGTTGACTTGTGATTGTATTTGAGTGTACATGGTCTTGTATTTATATTCGAGTGCATACTCTATGACTTGTATTTGAATTTGAGATGTATTTGTATTCAAGTGTGTACCCTTTGACTTTGTATTTGTATACTCTGATTTCAAGTGAGTGCTTCATGACAATGTATTCGAGTGTATATGACATTGTATTTGTTGTGACTTGTATTTAAGTGTATGTTTTATGACTTACATGTATTCATATGTATGCTTGTGACTTCATGCACTCATGTCATGTATTATTCATATAGATGCTTCATGTTTCTTGTGTATTTAGATACATGCTTTGTATATATTAACTTCATGCTTTACCTATCTTGTGGTGTTTTTGTTTCAAGGTATATATGGACATGCTTAGCATCTTACTTGCCCACTTTCATGACTGATGTACACTAATACATGACTATTATGTTCTTAAATACTTTGTAGTCGTGTAATTCATGCCTTATATATTGTTTGTATTTGTTGAGTGTATCTTCGAGCATTCTTATGCCTATGTTCTTTATGTATTATCATCTCGTGTTGTACGTATACTCAACTATTATGTATTTGTGTGTACTTGAATGCTCTACATACTCATGCCTTATGTAATGACTAATTGTCCCTCGCTCTATGGTGTAATTTCTATATGTATGTTTCATGTGTGTTAATATGAATACTTCATGCTTCATCTACTTCTTAATTGATATGTGTCCTCATGTTTGAATGCATGTACGTACTTTATGTTATGATCTACATATCTCATGTGTATTCATGTATAATCTTGCCAATGAGTATTACAATACCTTGTGTATCCCTACATGTATCTCTATGACTTGAAAATAATCTTTTGTTCTCATGATTCATGCTTATATGTATACTTCATGACTTCATGAAGTTGTGTACTGCTGCTTACAACAGATGTCTTGCAAATACTCCATGCATACACTTCATATATATGTTTCATGAGTTTATGATATGCTTCACTCCTTCTGTATATGTAGATGTTTGCCTAGGTCTTAATATGAATACTCCTTTCATGTATGCTTGTGTTTGATTCATGCCTCCTGTGTATTCAAGTTTCTTTGGCTTACATTATGGTTTGTGTGTGATCATGTGTATACTTTGTGACTGGTATCCATGTGTATACTTTCCCCTCTCACTTGTATTCATGTTTATATCTTGCAACTTGTGCGCATTCACACCATGTGGCTTATGTAACTCGCATGTATCCCGACATATACGTATATTTATGTTTCATTAAGTAGTGCAATTGTTTTCCAGATGTGTCTTCAAACACAATGACTCCATGGTGTCTTATGCTTAAAAGATTAGTTAAATTTTGTTTGTCAAACTGCTTCTTGAGTTGAGGAGTTGTAATTATTGAAGTGAGAAGATGTTTGGAATTGATTGCTTGAGGATAAGCAATCTTGGGCGGGGTGGACTGTCATGTCCCCGAAATTGTAACACCAAATATGAAACATTGAATAACAAAATCCAATAAATATCAAAATATAAACATAAGTAATTACAATTGAAATATAATATTATAACTATAAATATAAAATTGATAATACAAAATAAATATTGAATATCATTGTAATTACAATCATTCTAATATATAATTACTAAAAGAGATAAAAGAAGAAAACCATATTAATATCTGATTATGACTAGGTGTTAAATAATACCCAAAGCAATTTCTAATACCTCAGCAACGGTTATGTTGAAGACTATAAAGCAGCGATAACTAATAAATAGGCCATTAAGTAAAGCATATTTGAACAGCAATTGTTATATACAGCGATTCACTTAATATGATTCCAAAAGACAGTAATTACGACTAAATGGACAGACACGTCCCTTGCCAAGGAGGTTCCGGGAAAGACTGTCTTTTAATCATATTGGGGTATTAAAAAGAGAATGATTCTCAAAGCAGAATAGGAAGGAGGAGAAGACATCAAATAGAGGAAGAAAAAATAAGGCAATCACTGGTCAGAAATATCTATTTCTCTGAATATTAAAAGCGGCCAAGAGAATACACACAGATCTCAGGAAGGTAAACATAGAATAGAGGAGGAAAATAAAAGAATATCCAAACATATAACTAGCTGTAAGTATTCTCTGAAATTCAAATAATTAACTAATAAATATATTAATGATACAGGTAAGCACTTCTGTATTCAAATAATCAGTTTAGTAAATGAATTCAGAATTTAGTAAATTAATATTATAAGTATATATATATTTTAATATATATACGTATATATATAGATATATTTATATATGTATATATAAGAAAATATTATAAATTGATAATTAGAAACAATGGTGTATATATATAAAATATATATAGATATTGACTAAAATTGTCCAATAATGGTTACACACATATATATACAAATATATTTGCATTATTCTAGGTTATGCAAAAATGATGTGTGCAGCAATTATTGAGCCTTATAAGTAATAATGACTCGATTCATTCACTATGATGATAAATGGTATAATAGAATTCTATCTTTAGAATCTTAAAAAATGTTAATATCTACCCTAATATACTTATGAAATAAATTATAGAAGAATCACTCATAGTGAAAGAAATGAAGAACCTTTGACAAGAATGAAATATTTATATCATCTTTGATCTTATTAGACATTATCACTGAAACTTATTGATCTTTAACGATTCTAATGTCTCCTTGAGAAACAATTTGGGTGCAAGATTCAGGTCGAAGTGCTTCCACTAGAAAGGGGACATTACAGTTAAACAACAACATCTAAAACTCATTGCAACTTCCCACAACTCGCCGCAACCAACTATGTAGTTTTTTACAAATTGAATGAAATATCCCCAATGGGGATCTGCCCTAAAATTCTGATTTTTATTTCTACTCAAAACCTAATTCTAATTTCTGATTTTTATTTTCTGATTTCAAACAAAATATCACAGAGAATATACAAGTGCCCAAACATGACAAATAAACATACCAGATGATGCTATCAATTGATATTCATATCAAATATGAAATCCACCATGAAAAACACAAGATAGGGCATCCAAATGCAAAATACAGATCTGATTTTTTGTAGATAACTTCTGCTGTTATAAAACTGGATATTCTGGACTGATTTTACAAAAAAAATCAAGGGCTCAAACATGCTAAAATATGCCCAGATTTCTGCTCTACAAATCAGATCTGAAGCTATGTTATACATACCAAATATATGCAAAATAGTCTTCAAATATCAAACCCTAGATGGGCAAAATTACTCCTTGGTAATTGCTTAGGGTTTGTTGGTCCAAATATGATCCAAATATGCAAAATCGCCCTCCAAAGGTGGGCGCTCAGGTCTGCTCCAAGTGGCATTTTAAATTAGGGCAAAAACCTAATGCAATATGCTCACAAAATGCTACAATAATTCTGCTCCAAATCTGATCTGCAAATCTGATTATGCAATGTTGTTCCAACCTCCAAATGTCTCCAATGAAGTGCAACTAGAACTCTGTTATGAGTCCTCCACAAGATGAGCAAGGTTTCCGTCCAACTCACTTAATTCACAAAGGCTTTCATCCTTGGAATTAAACCCAACCAAAGTTGCAGCCAAAGAGAAGAATCTCCAAATGAAAAATATGATATAAATGGATTGCAAATGACTTGCACTTTACTTTCTTTTATAGCCCTCCCAAAATAACCTTAACAATACCGAACTCCTTTATTTTATTTTATTTTATTTTTTTATTTTTTTTTTATTTTTTTATTTTTTATTTTTTCCTCCAATCTTGATCAACCCCAATAGAGTGTTCTTATTTTATTTTATTTATTATTTACTTATTTATTTTATTTATTTAGTTATATTATTTATATTTTAATATTATATAATATATATACTTAATACTAGTGTTTAAAAACACTATTACAATAGGGTGGATTTAGGGCAGAAAAAAGGGACATTACAGTCCTCCCTTCCCTGAATTGCTTGCCCACAAGCAATGATAAACATACCATCACCTGGATCCCAAATCCTAATATCATCACATCCGACAAACATGAAGAGATAGAAGCATCTCAAAGTGCTAGCAACACCAAACAACTCTCCAACCCCTATAGATCTTTGGTGGATGTGTAGAGCACCCCTCACAAGTGCAAAAAAACATATAATCACTCCTCCTAGGTTACTGATGTAGAATAGAACAGCAACCTCCCAACTGAAAATCAGACCCAAGTGAGTACAAATATCATCGCCAATGTCATTTGATGATAGAGTTTCATCCATATGCCATCCTCCAATGATGAAGAGATGATCCAAGACTCTCCAAAACATCCAAACATCCACTATCCCCCAAGTATCTTGTAGGATTTACATGTGCACTAAAGTAGAACAGCCATCCCTCATCAAAGTATGGAGTGGAACCCTATAGACTAGAGCTGGAACACTAATGCCATCATGCTCACTTCCATACCCTACATCATAGTCTAGCTGAAACACAAACATTAGAAGTTCAAAATCAAATAGCATAGTAATACCTCCATACCTAGGTTCATAGTTCAGCTGAAGCTTCATTCCTCCAAGTGTATGCCACACAAATGCAAGTGTCTCCATCCTCAATCCCTGAAGGAAGGCAGCCACATACTCAACCAAAGGATCATCATCATGAGAGGCTTGTATCCCATCAAGTGTGCCATGAATGCTCAAGGACCAAACCAAATCTGCATCACCCATGTCTCCATCTACATATGTAGTCATAGCACTAGTGGTTGATCCACTAAATCTGTACTCAATTACTCCACCCAACTCTATGACTTGAGCCTTCAATGGACTCTCAACTAGAGGTAACTCATGAGCCTCAAGATGTAAATTAGGTACACAAACAGAATTTTCTGAGCCATACCTCTTCTCTAGTGCGCCCAAACCTGCATACTCTTCTTGATTGCTCACCTCCAAGTATTCCTCCCTTGGAAGAAGTGGAGATCTAAGGCATGATCCCCTTTGTTCCCTTGCTTGATCTAGTTGTTTGCAACATTCCTTAACCTCTTGTAGGTGTTGTCTTGTTTGGGCAGCCAGCAACAATGGACTCCTAGCTCTTTGCAACCATCCATCACACATGACTTGAGTCTTCTTGACATTTTCCATGGTATGATATACAAAGTCAGACTAGTTGTGGCTTGAACCTTCAACACCCTCCTCATGCTTAACACCCAAGTTATGAGCACAAACATTGGGAGACTCTTCCACCTCATTTTCCCCATGTGAAGCAGCTGCTATCTCATGAATATATGAGGAAATAGGGCTGCTGTTACAAAACAGAAAATCTGCACTTTCATCATACCTCTTTGCAGTGTCTTCGGGAACTCAAGCAAATCTTCATCCCTTGTTGAATGTCCATCATCAAGTGCTGGTCCAAGAGGTGTATCTAAGTGAAAATCAAGTGTACTATGTGTTACAAACTCTGTCCCATGGCTGCAAGCTGAGCCTTCATGTGTATGTGTCTCTTCTACCTTCATGACTCCATCATAGGGCCCTTCAAGTCCCTCCTCCATGTCCCCACTTCTTGCCATCTTCATGTTGCATTGTTTTTCATTGGAAGTAGCTGACATAGAAGTCTGAAATTCTATTGTGTATGATGAAGAGTGTGCCATGCTGAACTTCTTACAAAGCTTATCCACCTCATCTTCTTTTCTCCTCAGGGCATCAAAGTATATCTCACCAATTGTGAGGAGACGAACTCTATCTATAAGTAAGTGTAAGTAGTTTGATTTCACTATCACCAAGGACTCCTCGAGTTTGTGCAAGTCGGCAAGAGATGGACCTCCCTCAAGACCTAGAGCCTTCCAACACAAACATGCCATCATCTTATGAACATGATCAAAATGAGTTAGAGCTGTCACAACCATACCTGCATTTACCCTTAGTTGACCTCCCAAAGGATGTGACTCATGAGACCCAACACCTCCATGAAAAATTTCTGATTGGTCTTCATAATCAGCCTCCTTCATGGCCTCTTCTCCGTTACATCTGTGTGTTAAAACTAGGGTATCATCATGCTCTATCAAAGGGTCACCATCAAAGTAGTGAGTAGAATCTTCTACATCATGATTTTCCTCAAGGGCTGATCTAGAAAGTGTATGTATGATCTCCTTAACCACCAACGGACCCTTCCAATCTTGCAATGTTAAATCAATCTTATCCAAATCACTTTGTTCACTACATACTAAAATCTCTAAATTGCTCGCATATGTATGGGCAACTTCCAACTTAAGGACACCCAAACCACAATTTGATTCCTTGCCAAAATGATGTAAAGGTGATGAAGCAATGGTAGGCTCAATTAATGAAACATCACAAGGGCCTATACCTTCATGTAGCTGATCTAACATGGCTGGTTTGACAATCTCCATGGCGGTATCTTCTTCAATCTTCATGTGCTCTTCATTTGTAGCTTCAATAGGTGAATCTCCTTTGTCCTTGTCCTCATAGAGCTGAAGTGAACTCGAACATGTCTTCTTTAGGGCTGCATGTTGACCTATTTTTGTCCTCCTCGTGATTACTTGTGGGCTGCAAGTCACAAACAAGTCCTTCTTCCTTCTCTAACCTCTCTTCAATGATAACTTCTAATTCTTTTGTCTTTTTCCTCAATTTTCTGATATCTTCATGTATTCTCATGTTATTCCTATTTTGTGACATTTGACCAATAGATGTAAACAACTGTTGTTGTGACTGCATAAAACTTTGATCATTTGATTCAAGATGTTTTCAACACTTGGCTGCTCATGCTTCTTTGGTTTCCTTTCTTGCTTGCTTTTCTTCTTATCCTTCTGCCAATTCATAAATTGATTCAAGGTGATTGCATTCCTAACCTCTGCTAGAAGTGTATTGTACTCATTATAGGCAACCATTACATCATCAATCACATGTCTTGCCATTATTCCAAAACAATCTGAATCACATAACCAACAGGCTGGCAAGATACATGGCTCTAATACCACTAAAATATCCCCAATGGGGTTCTGCCCTAAAATTCTGATTTTTATTTCTGCTCAAACTCTAATTTTGATTTCTGATTTTTATTTTTTCATTTCAAACAAAATATCACAGCGAACATACAAGTGCCAAAGCATGGCAAATAAACATGCCAAATGATGCTACCAATTGATATTCATATCAAACCTGAAATCCACCATGAAAAACACAATATAGGGCATCCAAATGCAAAATTCAGATCTGATTTTTCGTAGATAACTTTTGGTTTTACAAAATTGGATATTGTGGACTGATTTTACAAAGAACTCAAGGGCCCAAACATGCTAAACATATGCCCAGACTTCTGCTCTACAAATCAGATCTGAAACTATGATTATACATACCAAATATATGCAAAATAGTCTTCAAATATCAAACCCTAGATGGGCAAAATTCCTCCTTGGTAAGTGCTTAGGGTTTGCTGCTCGAAATATGATCCAAATATGCAAAATCGTCCTCCAAAGGTGGGCAATTTCTCTTTGGTAAGTGCTTAGGGTTTGCTGCTCCAAATATGATCCAAATATGCAAAATCGTCCTCCAAAGGTGGGCACTCAAGTTTGCTCCAAGTGGCACTCCAAATTAGGGCAAAACTCTAATGCAATCTGCTCACAAAATGCCACAATAATTATGCTCCAAATCTGATCTGCAAATCTGATTATGCAATGCTACTCCAACCTCCAAATGTCTCCAATGAAGTGCAAATAGTACTTTGTTATGAGTCCTCCACAAGATGAGCTAGGTTTCCATCCAACCCACCAGCTTCACAAGGGTTTTCGTCCATGGAATTGAGCCCAACCAAAGTTGTAGCCAAAGAGAAGAATCTCCAAATGAAAAATATGATATGAATGGATGTCAAATGACTTGCACTTTACTTTCTTTTATAGCCCTCCCAAAATAACCTTAACAAGGCCGACCTCCTTTATTTTATTTTTTTATTTTTTATTTTTTATTTCCCTCCAATCTTGGCCGGCCGCAATAGAGTGTTCTTTTTTTATTATTTATTTATTTATTTATATAATTTATATTTTAATATTATATAATATATAATATATATACTTAATACTAGTCTTTAAAAACACTATTAAAATATGGTGGATTTAGGGCAGAAAAAGGGGACATTACTGTGTACATGAACTTCAAACAAGTTCACCAATGTCTCTCAATGGTAACCTCACCAAGAACTCTTTGCAAGTGAATAGAAGACCAAACATCTAGCAATATTCTTTTTATGAAGCTTAACAATTTTAGAGAGTTTGTAGGACTATTACCTTAAGAACTTGTCACTATTTCTTGTGTATAAGCTTAGTAATCTCCATCACATCTTGAGATTTACAATATGTTTATGTTTTGACTCTTTATATCTTGCCTCACTACATTTTTTAACTTGTCTTGTTAATTTTTGTCTCCCATCTTGTGAATTTTTGTATCTCCTCCTATGATGTTTAGTATCTTGTTTGACACAATGTGTCATGCTTTGAGAATTATGTCTTGTGACTTATTTGAACCTTAATCTTTTGACTTTTCTAATTTGATCTTGTGGCTTTCCATATCTCGTCTTGTGACTTCTCATATCTCATCTACTAACTTTTCAAACCTTGTCTCACAACATATATTAATTTGTGCCTTTTCATATTGGAGGAAAATGCCAATTGGGCATTGGATAAATTTGAATTGGTTATTGCTCAACATTTTGAAAATTGGCATTACCAATTGGAAAAAATAAGGTAAAGGCCAGAAGAAATGGCCACAACAATCTATTTATCAAAACCCACATCATCTTGAAAGACAAAAAGGTCCTCCCCTTCTTTATTATACATAATATTTCTATGTTGATTCCTCTATGGATTTTACATTGAAAGAGCTCTTTGATTCTTACAAACCCCCTCAACCATTTCTTAGAAGAAATATAATCAACAATTTAGAGAAGAAAAACAAATTTGTATTGCCTAATAGCATTGTCGTCATATTGAGAATTCTAATTTTTCCAAACTATTCTCTAACACTTAAATACGAAATCTGACAATAGTAAAATGGTAAAGGTTATTTTTTAGATCATGAGCAAGCAAAACTACAGTTTGGCATTCTCGAAGGTCACAAAAGGTTTATTTTTTATTTTACCTTATTTACCATTCCAATCTGCACCTCTTAGTTTTGACCCAATGACCAGGTTTGGAAGGCAATCCACCTACACATTGAGCACCTCAAATAAAAGCATGAAAGCAATATTCATAAACAAGAAAAAATTAGATTTAGGGAGTAACATTTGATTCCTAAAGCCTAATTTCAAGCATTGATGTAGTCATGGATGGAGGATTCAATGAAGGATTATCCCAACCATGCAACCAATGAACAAACATGCAGTAGAACTCAATGAAATAGTAATACCAACATGATCCTAATTGATTCACAGTCATAATTGAATTATAGTCTACCAAAAAGGCTTACAATATGAAGCCTTTGCCTTGAAAACACATGAACAAAGTTATGTGTGACTTACAAAATTCTCAAAGGATATTACAATGTAGTCTTTTTCAATTATCAGAAAACTGAAAGCTAGGAACAAAGCTAACTAACTAGCTGAATTAAAATGATCATGAGTGATGCTTATATAGTAGCTTTACCCTGAGGGGTGATCTTTGTCAGCCACAAGGAGGTGCAAAGCTTGATGCCAAGTGTAACATGCAGTCAACCAAACATGTAGAGGGAACCTTCTAGAATGGATGCAATAAAGATGGTTCAATGAATCCTAATGTGCTTCATACCATAAACTCTCCTTTGGACCACTAAGGCCATAAATGTATTCCTCTTTTGCTGCATGAAGTATCCCAGTTCAAAATTTATACAATTTTTTATTTTAAGAGTTCATAGTTTATAACTCGGGCATTTGAAAGAGTTTAAAATAAATTTCAGAGAGATAACATATGTTGCCAAAAAAAATATTAATTTTTAATCAATACAACCACAGTAAATTGCATACAGAATCTCATATTGCCGTTACCATTCACATTACACAAGAAAACTACACTTTGTTCTATATAAAAAATTCCAGAAATGATTAAATGTGATTCGCTGATCTGGAACAGCTCCAAATATTTTACTTGTGCAGATATAAAATAAGGTATGACATCATCCAAGAGACCCGCAACCTTAGAAATCTCACATGAACTTTACCGCACCCTCCTTTTGGGTCATCGGAAGTGCAGAAGCTAATAAAATGGGAAGCGACAGTCATAAGGAAAGAATTGAAGCTTTCCATGCCCCCCTTCAACCTTGCCCATGTCACTACAAACTTCCAAAATGTGATTTGATGCCTTTATCTTGGTTATATCGATTATTTAAAATGACATGGCCCCCCTAGTATTTGTAAAGCCTCATATAATCTGCCACTAATGTTTCCTGAGTGTATGACACTTTTAACCTTGAAATATGTATGGAACAACTACATGCATAAATGGAAACCAATGAACCATTGGCGCCATACTCAGCAAAATAGCTCCATTCTCTTTGCACGGCTATCATAGACTGCAAATATATTTTACTATTTCCACCTTAGAAATTAATCTATGATAATCTACAAATCAATTCACCTTAAAAATGTCTTCATATTTGTTAAGCCCTAAATTCAAAGAAAACTCCATTGAAACCACCACAAATTAAACACCAACACAGTCCCTATGTGAGATTGTTAGCAATCACCCAAGAAAGATCTTTCACCTCCGCAGATGATATTCTCCATGAAGGATTTCGTCTTCACAAAGTTCTGGAAGAAAACCAACAACATATCCCTCTTTTCCAATGTTCATGCATACCCAAAAATGAGCTCAAAAATAACTTTATTATGTTTCATAACTCCAATGCCCAAAAAGAAGAATAAACTATTAATTTATTAAAATTCCTTGTCTCCCAAAATCCCATGCCCAAAACAAACATTGCACTTTATTTCATTAAAAATTTCATTTAATCTCTCCTTGGGCACCAACTCCAAACTCTAAAGTCACCTTAAAATATTAAATAAATGCTTAAGTGAAACATTAGCAAAATATAAAATTATAAACATTAATTTAAAATTGCCACTTAATTTACGAAAACCACAACGGGGCATTGAACATCAAATCTAAATGTGTTGGGGTGGCATTCAAGATGAGGAGACATGACTAAGGCCGAAATGGTGACTTACTATAAATGGACATGCGCTCCAAGAAATGTGGAGCTCAAACCGGGTGGCCAAAAACACTTTTGAAAGCATCATTTCGAAACACATTGAAAACCGAGCTTAAAACCAACCGTATAAATGTCGAAGTAATAGAACTGCAATGGCTCCTAGGACCATGGAGTTCCCTAACCAACCACATTAACCTACAAGAACCCGAGAGATAGACTAGCAGTCACCAATTAACTACGCCTAGAGAGGGGACATTAAATTGCATATGCCACAAGCTTCAAACAAAGAAACTGCCTATTATCCTACTATGCCAGTAGTAAGTCTTGAACTGAAATGTGCCTTTGTGGTGATCTAAAACTCTTGAAATTTGGATGAGGCATTGCCATTTCTAAAAATATGTGTTTCCAATCGCAACATGAAGTATCAAACTGTGATGGAATGCAATAGCAATTGTGGTGCTTGGATTATCACCAAAATTTTATTAAAAACCTACAAACAAACAAAGTGAAAGAAAATACTTTGGTGATGCAAGATTGCTCTTACACCTAGGATGCTCCAACATCAAACACTCGAGGTAATTTAAAAAGTGAGTCCCTCAATTTTCAATAGCTAAAGGAAAACCAAATAGCCTACCTCAACCTTAGATATTGAAAAATGAGTTTTCCACAAACCTTGTTTACTGCTCTATCTGAAAAAATAAATACATGAATTAATAATAAAGATGACAATGCATACTAGATACATGAGTAAAATATATCTTTATTTGCACATGATACTATTACAAAAGAAAACTAGAGATGCTCAACCAAGGATTAGAGTCGATCCAGCTATCATACCACTTTTCCTGACGATACACAATCTATTTAAAGGACCCAATGATGGTTGCCAAGAAGAACACAATCGTCAACCAATCGATGCTTATAACTACTCTGAGCCGACAACCAATTAATACATAGTCAGATAACCAATTTTATCAAAAACATAATAATAGACATTGTACACTGACTACATCAACCCCCCCAAAAGAAAAAGTCGTCTTCCAGAGGACAAGTAAACATCAAGTAACATTAGGGAAGACTTGCCAAACTAATCGCGATAGTGTGGATAAGGACTTGTAAATAAACTTGGAAGTGTAATTTGTGAACTCAAACTCAAACTGTACTTGGCAAATCAAATGAGTGCAGTGGGAGTCAAGGGGCAGCCCAATTTAAGACCTTCGAAACCATACAAAACTTCATAGCATACATCATTTTCATGAATTTTTAAGAGGTTAAAAACAATGCTAACATAGCCAAAAAATAGAGATTTTGGAGTGTTTAAACAATGTATGATGGCGACTAGGGAAGGAAGTTATCGTATGATGGTTAATGGCCATACAACATCAATCACCAAAATCTCAAGATTCTAAATTATTCACTGTACGATGTGAATGCAGTGATTGTCACCCAAGGAAGGGCATACGGTTGCTGGCAAGAGAGGACCGTATGATGCAAGATATTGTTAGGAACTTCTATATGTGTCGTACACTATACGCAAACCATATGGTAGGAATATTTGTAACTTTAAATCGGTGTACCGTGGAACTCCAGAGAAGTCGTACGGTGTAAGGTGATTTACTTGTGACAGTCAACATTGTGCAGTGGAGAGAATTGTTGATGTTGTATGGTATAACCAAGTTGATCAATGGTGTCATACGATGAAGAGAAATGCTAGCGCCATACAATATAAACAGGTTGCTTGTTGACGTCGTACAATGTGGAGAATGGTGTTTGTAATGTGTGAGGAGGATGTCGTACGGTGTGAATATCATTTGGTCGTACAGTGGGACCATTACACCCTTGCCATGCTCTATGATTTGAAACAATCCATACAATACAACGTGATGGAGTCTGTCAAGTGAATGAATGTATTTGTGGTACGATGTGAAAACTTCTTGACCATACAATGGAAGAATGTTTTGATCATCTGATGGGAAAATGTTTTGCTTCAGGGTGTCGTATGCTATAATCTCTTCCAAGTTGTATGTTGTGTTTAACTACAAGTTGTACAGTGTTATTTATTGCAAGTCATACGGTACATTGAATAAATGGATGTGGATGCCTTTGTCATACGATGTTTGAATTCTCCATGCCAGTTTTTCATAAGTTAACTATTGTGCTATAAATGTGTCATACAGTGGGATTCAATTTAGGCCATGCGTTGTGGTTGGTGGGGTGCAATTAGACTGTACAGTATGGTTGATGGAATGAACCTTAGGTCGTATGGTTTGTTGCTTTATTCCCTTTGTTGAGAATACTTCACATTTTCGTACGGTGAGTTCTCTTCCCTTCATTAAATAAGCTTGTACTTTATGTTGTCATACCATGTAGAGGAATTGAGTGAACCGTCGTACGATGTAAGAGGACCTTTTAATGAAGTTGGGCTTTATAGTTAGGCTTTTTAATATACTCATAGATGTACCATTAACAATTTTGCATTCTTCTGCAAAGTCAGATACCTCTACTGCAACTATCATCCTTTGTAAACCATGGACTATGTTTGGCACACATAAACTATCAAACTTTTCAAAATCAATTTTCATCTATTGCTCTTCACTGAGAGTTGTGGCTTCAAGAAAATTACAGGTCGACACAAATACCTCACAGTCCTCCATTTTCCAATGAAATAGGCTACGAAGAGTATTTGTTTCATCCTCCAAGCATGATTGTAATTCTAGAATCCCTTCCTCATTTGGCTCTATCGGACTTAGATCATGCTTCTTTGTCCATTCTTCATTGGAATCGGATTCTAACAAATCGGAGAAAGTTGCTTCCTCACTTACAACTTGGTTCTTTGAATCATTTACATATTTCCGACCCTTGCTCTCAATGGAGATTGTGTTCTTTTT
Source organism: Sequoiadendron giganteum (assembly GCA_007115665.2). NCBI lineage: Eukaryota > Viridiplantae > Streptophyta > Pinopsida > Cupressales > Cupressaceae > Sequoiadendron > Sequoiadendron giganteum. Next base: position 781,599,448 of record CM021100.1, on the reverse strand, counting down.
CCAATTGTGATCGGTTTTGGTTGCTACTAGCCAACCCCGACCTAACAATGCATCATACGCTTTCTTCCTTAATGTAATAACCTAGCCTTAATTTTTTCCAAAATGTTCACCTTTTAGCGTTAGCCAAATGCAATAATAAACAACTGAATAAGCAACCCTTCACTTTTTTATCACCTAGATCTCGATGTGGGCAAGGTGAGAGCATACAATGGTAAGGCTTACAAACTGAATTAGTTGAGCTACCACTTCTTCAGTGGGGTGAGAATGTAATTCAAGTGCATGAAATGAACCATCTGCTTCTTCAGCAGGAATTACAACAAAGCAAAGCACTTGGCAGCAAGCCAACCAATTAAGAGAGATCCTCTGCTTATTCAGCGGGTATAACACAAAGTAAAGAAAGCTCAATCACTTATTCAATGAGAGTGCCACTTATTCAATGGGTTAAGAAATGACATGAAAATAAGAAAGCTCAACCACTTATTCAATGGGGTAAGCATCAAATTAAACAAGAGCAAATCGCTGAATGGTACTACCAAATCAGCGTTACAATGAGAGCTCAAAATAAGTTGATACCAACAATTACAAATTTGCTCTTTAGCTGCAATAGAGGACCGGAATCAAGAAACAATCAACTCTAGATGATAACCTACTAATCAATAATCCAACCCTACAACATGTTAGAGTGGTAAACCTCATATAGCATGTAAAATGAAGAGTTATCAGGTCTGGAAACATTGTAGCAGCAGACTGATATGCATTTCCAGATCTGATATCACTGTTGCAGAAGTCTGTCACATCAATCTAGCAAGCAAGAAATGGTCATAACTCCCAAGATAGTCTCCCAAATCAACTAGAAACCCCTTATAGAACCAACAACACTCTAATGGAGTATAGGCGCCATCCAAGAGATACCAAGAAGCTGCAAACAGCAGGAAACTGACTGCTAGAATCCTCACACACACCAACCAGCAGGGGTACAGCCTAGGAAAGGGGCTACCAGCCTTTTAAATTCTGTCTCTCCACTAAAAAATCTGGAAGTTGGCACAAGGGGGCGCCCAAAGAAAGGAATAAGATTAGTCAAATACCCATAACCTGTGTCATAGCATTCACCGAATTTTCGGTTTTAGATTCGAAATTCAGCAAATCTAAAAACCCTCAATAATATTCGTTCAAATTCGTCACAAATTCGTATGGACGAGGCGCCAATATTTTTCCTCCTGTAGGGTCCTGATGTGAGCCTTTGTTGAAATTTGTTGAAGCAAGAGATGGTAGAGGCATAATCAGGAAGTTCAAAAATGGATTTGTCTCGTAGAAATTGAGCAAGCACAACACCAATCACAGTTCTCAATGTGGTCCGACAATTTTCCAATTGGGCGGCAGTTTGGATGGACTGGTAGTAGGATGTATTCCACAGCATTCCACCGCATTGCAATGATCTCCCCTCCACACCTTCTATGGTTGCCCATTGTAAGCATACCTCATCACAGAAGAACTATTCTTGCAAGGGCCATTTGTTCTAAGCTCATTCAATACATACATAAAACCAGTGAAGACAATCACCATGGGAATCCAGAAATAACATCGTGCAGACCTGCAAAACAAAGCATGGTTGCTGACTTTTTCCCTTTGCTCTCACCTTTCAGACCCATCAAAAGTAATCTGAGGATATGGCAATGTGCATCCATCAAAATTCCACATTTATTCACATTGCTTTTGACCTGGAATCATGGAAACAAAAAGAAGGAAAGCAAGCTTGTCGTGGGTCAGGGACTATGGGCATTTTTGTTTTAAAATACAAGGGTGATGCAGTCCATGGATTTGACGGTTTCTAATCATGCGGGGAACTTCATCCTTATGCATCTCCATAAGTGTGTATTACAATATTGGATTTAATCGATGACTTTTTTGTTCACCGGTCGGTGTCATACTTGCTCCATCATTAATATATGATAGCTTTGCAGATTAAATGCTACGCCAATATATGATAGCTTTGTAGATTAAGTGCGGTGCTTTCATCTTTTTTAAACTTTAATATTTTTTTATATTACTTTTGAAGTTAAGATAAAAATTAATATATTTTTAGTTTATGGTTTTAAAAATAAAATTGTGCTTTTGTTCTATTTTTGAAATTAAAATTAAAAATGCTTTTATTTTTATGGATATATTAAACTATTGATATATTGCTTATATTTAAATATAAATAAAACTATAGATATATTGCTTACATTTAAAAATAAATAAAAATATGGATATATTATTTTTATTTTTATTTTTATGGATATATAAAACTATTGATATATTTTTATTTTTATGGATTTATTGTTTATATTTAAAAATTAAAAAAACTTACATAAGACGAATTTTGTGTCGAATTTTTTTTAAAATTTTTTACTCTTGCTGAATGTCATCCGAATTTTATTGTTGCTGAATTTGAATTTGAATTTGAACCTTGTGACGTAGCCCATAACCAAGTCTTCTTTGCTTTTCTCTAGAGCAACACATATTAAGGTACGGCTAGGGCATAGGAGTGGTACAGCCAGCAGCATGGAACTTCTGCAAAGCACTCCAAATCTTTGCAAAAACATTATCATTCCAAAATATAGCTAGAAGACATCAAAACAATGCATAATCAAAAACAAACTGAAAATCTTTCACCAATAACTCTAATGGTGGCTCCTGCAATGAAGCCACTCCCATGTCCAACTAGGGAGTATCTCTCAACTCTGAAACTAGAGCATCTTTCAAGGTTTTCGTCTCCAAAGCCCTTGAGGGGATTCAATCCTCACTCTAACAGCATTTCATTATCATCAATCAACATAACCAAATGAGAGCAAACAAGGGAGTATAAATAGAGTTTGAGACCGAGAAATTTGAAAGTCTTTTCCCTCCAAAAGGGGACGCCACACTTGGGAGAATAAAATATTTTATTAAAAATCACTAAATACCTTCACTTTTGGCGTCCACTTTAGCTATGCATAAAGTTAGCTCTTTAAAAACAATTTAAGTCAATAGGTGCTAGGCATGGGGGTCCAAGGGGCCACTTTGACATTATAAAATTAACTTAAGTTGCAAACCTTTCCTTTTTCAAACTCCAAGGATGGTGGAGAAGCCAACTGCTGAAAATATCAATATGCCAATAACTGCAACTGCCACCACTGCCCGAAATAGTAACCTTGCACTGAACTGCTGCCAAAACCACTGCCAGAAATAGCACTTACTAAAAATAAACACATTCTGAGATGCAACTGTGACTTACTAAAATAGTAAGTACTAAAAATAACAGTGTTTGCCCACCAAAGATCTCAAAAAACCAAGAAAGAACCAGAAAACCCTCTGGAAAAACTCCACCAATAACCTCATGAAAAGCAGATGAGAAACCTCCAAGAATCTTGGAAACCCTAGAAATGCCTCTGAGTTGCCTATGGGACTCCGAAAATAGGCTAATAGACATCAAAAAGCTTGGGGCTAAAAAGGGGACATTACAGTCCTCATTTCCCAAAGATTACTTGTCCTCCAGGGAAAACTTTAAGAAACCCCCCCCCCCTCCCCCTCGGCGAAGGTGTAAAATCCTGGCGAATCCTGTATACTTCTCGATAAAAAATATTAATTTTATTGGCGAATTTTTTCGTTTTTCGGGAAAAAAAAAAATCCCAATTGGCGAATCTTTTATAATCCCTGGAAGTCTGTGGAAAATCTTGGCGAATTGCAAATTTTTTTAATCGAATAGAATATTTTTCATTGGCGATTAAAACCGTTTTTCAAACCAGAATTCTTTTTCCATTGGCGATTAAAACCTTTTTTCAAAGCAAAAAATATATTTTCATTGGTGAATTAAAAAGAATCTCAAAATAATAAAAAAATCCAGTGGCGAAATAAACAAATATGCCAATGAAAAATCATAGGGGTCGTTTGATGAATGTTTGATGGACGACTGTAGTTGCATTACGCAAGTAAATCTCTAAAGCACTAGACTTGCGATTTGAAACCTCTGGAATAACACTAGAACTGTTAGATTTCTAGAAATCAATGGTTGAGATTTTATTACTGTACAAATGGTTATAAATTTTTTATTCTCAGCGATTGGGCGACCTTGGCGGGATGCACAACTTTCAAACTGTCAGCCCATTTAATGAATTGTAAGGTGCCATTAAGGGATGTCTTCTCAAATGCTTTCAAACACCAACTTTAGGTTTAACGTAATCTTTTAAATCCTCTGAAAGGATAGATCTTAAATAAGGAGGTTGGAGAAACAGATTTAGTAGTAGATTGTCACTTATTGTTGGTAAAGTTAAGTGAGCCTGCATACGAGGAAAGGTGGCAGCATTTTGAACTCCAAACTCAGAGTTTCCTCAAAATGGTACTTCCATCCGATATCAAGGTATGGGAAGATGAACTTGTGGCCGTCATGCAACCAAATTTGAATTGGCCTGAAGAAGAGCAACTCGACATCATTTCCCAGCTACGTTCAGTGGCGTGGAAAGAGAAAACCAGCTATGCCAAGTACAACAAGGTGATTTTCGTTTTAGAAGAAGAAGAAGAACGCGTTGAATTTCATAATTTAGTTATGGAAATGCAGTTGAAACTGTACAAAATATCGGCACCTCCAGCGGTTTAACAACATGCATGAATTCTTTTGTGAATTGTGAGTTTATGACACGTAATGATAAGGGGGCGTAGTTTCAGCTTTTGAGCGCTTTTTGAATTTTGATTGTACATGGTGTGGGGTGACAAGTCTGTGAATCCACATTTTTGGCATTAGAGAGATAAAAGAATATATTTCTAAATCTGTGTATTTATTAATGCTTCCTTTTAATTATGAATGAATTGTGTTTCTTCATGATAATTGTTCAATATTTATATGTTAGGTCAGAATGCGTATTTTTTCATATCTAAGACTTTGTGTTCAGATTAATTCATTTGTTAAAAGAGAAACTATCACTTTTCTTTACTGATTGTGAGAAAAACGGACTTTGTGTCATTTGTTTTAAAATATTTTGCATCTACTTTCATGGTTAAAGTGACAAATTTGTACACCATCAACAAAAAAGAGTTGCATTCTGGAAGTAAATCTCTAAAGCATTAGACTTGCGAATTGAAACCTCTAGAATAACACTATAACCGTTAGATGCAGACATGTGGCAAGATAAAGGCCCATCACTCATCACTCATTTTGTCTTTTCAATGCCTTGATGTTGTACATTTCATTTAATTGAAATTCTCAATCTTTTTGAAGAAAGTGTGGTTGGCGTACTGCTAGTGCTAGTGCTGGCAGTGGCGGCGATTAATGTCATATGTGATATGAACATCCGAAGCAATTTCTTGGACAGCTCATAGCTTTAATGAAACAAGATTTGTAATGATTTCATATCGTTTGAACTTTGAGTGGCACTGGTGAATCGATAATTTTGATAGCTTGTCAGCTTGAGGTACAATTGGCATGTAGTCAGACGTCAATCAAATTAAACATTTTAATTATACAGGCTGGTAGCGGCACTGGTGGCCCATAAATAGGGATAGTGATTCAGTGAATAGTGGATAGTGTCATAAGGGTTTTTATTTTCTAGGGTTAATAAGGATTCACGAAGAAGATGATGCGGTATTGGGGATACTGTAAATTCTCCTGCCCATAGTTATGTAGTTACAGAGTAATCAGTAAAAGATGAATTTCCTTCAAGTTCAGAATGAGTGGAATTGGAAAGAAGTTGATTTGATTAACCCGACTTCTAAAACAGGTTTTGAACCAGGATGAGGAGCTCTGATGGAGGTAAGTGCTATACCAGTGCATGGAAGCTACGTGCAAAAGATGGGAGTAGATTTGCTTCTCCTCTTGTATTTTAACAGCTCCCATTTCCCCAACATGGTTGGCCAGGCAAGCCCCATGCATTTATTTTCAAAGAGAAATTTGTATTACATCTTCTGTATGACTCTGGTTCTCGAAGGGGATAAGTACATTTTGTATCTTCACATCTCCCATTTCCCCAGGATTGATTAGAACCCCCCTTCCCCAGCATGGTTGACAAATCCACTAGCAGAAGCTTGGAATCATGCATTTATTTTCAGAGCCACATTTGTATTACGTTGTCACCAGTAGAAGCTTGGAATCATGCATTTATTTTTAGAGTTACATTTGTAGTAAGTTTTTAGCAGCAGAAGCTTGGAAATTGGAATCAATTTGTAATCCATTGTAACGAGCAACAACTTAGAATAAATTATTAAATTTTGTCTATGTAAAGTACTAAAGTGACACACTAACATATGTTATTTACACAAAACAAGAGCTTGCTTGATCTACAGCTACTCGTCTGTAAAAAGATATGTAATAATGTGACATTGAAATTCAGTTGCAATAAAATAAATCGTTGTGTTGTGTTATTCTTCATTATTCATTTACACTTAGAGTAAAGAGTTGTTTTCTGAGTTCGGAACTTCAGTGTCTATTAATATATTCAAATCAGTTTTTTTCTTTTGAGAAATTAAGTAATATACTTTATGCAATATGCACTTGATAATTCATGGTTATATCGGGCAATCGGGGGAATGCAATCATTTGTTCCACCGATTTTTATGTGTTACAACGATATGCTTACTTTTGTTGACTCTATCAGTATATCGAGGAGCGCACCTTATGAGTCTTCACCTTCAGGCCATCAGCGAGGCTGTGATGGGGGTTCCACCAATAAAGCATTGTTAGGCCGATGCTTATGGTATTGATTTTTGTTAGGAATGGGGGAAGGACTACGAGTATGGGATTTCAAATCTGTTTATGGATGCAATGTAATTATGTAGGCCATAATATGAATCTTGTCACACAAATTTCTACGATTTGCATTATGTAGGCTATAATAAGTCCTTTGCAACGTTAAATTATCGGCCCCTTCGCCTTGATGTCAATCCTAGCGCGCAAAACGCATAGATTACATACTCTCCGAGTCACCGAGTAATCTCCAAAAAATTTGCATGCCGAGTAATTTCTGCTTTTACTCTCGGGCAGTATGCAGATGGATTTTCTCCCGTCAAATTATCGAGTAATCGCCAGTAGCTCGCAAAAAACCCACAAACTTGGCAAGTTTGTATGTGTATAAATATGTTTGTGTGTGTATATGCATGCAAACCTGGCATCTTGTGTATGTTTATAGATATGTATGTGTGCACAATGCAGTCTTGAGTATACACATACATAAATATCCACATATTTGCCGAGTATTTGTCGAGTATTTTTTGAGTATTTGCCGAGTTTTCCCCGAGTCAAAATTTTTGGGCTTGCCGAGTACTCTCTGATTCCGAGTATGTAAACTATGCGCAAAAGTTTAAAACAACTTTAAAACACATGTGTCATATTTATTTTTTTAAGTTAATATCATAAATTACTCAAGTTTCAACCATTGGATGAACATTTGATGTATGGTTGTAGTTGCATTCCATAATGAAATGCACAAAGCGATGGGCTTGCCAACTTAAACCTCTGGAATCACCCTATAACCGTTAGATTTAGAGAGATCAAAGGTTATGATTAAAAATTTGTAACTTGTAGACCTAAGACGTTTCATTCACTTTAATGTTCCAATTTTGAGAAACAAAGCATTTAAAGCACTTTGTATCGCTAAGTGTCAACTATCAAGTGATTACTGATTTTTTTTAAGTGAGAGGGTCAGCACACGGTGAGATTTTTTCAAGTCCTTTGCAGTTTGCAACATTAATTTACAGGCCCCTTGGCCTTGATGCCAATCCTAGCGCACAAAAGTTTAAAGCAACTTTAAAACACATGTGTCATGTTTATTTTTTTAAGTTAATATCATAAATTACTCAAGTTTCAACCGTTGGATGAACATTTGATGTATGGTTGTAGTTGCATTCCGTAATGAAATGCACGGAGCGATGGGTTTGCCAACTTAAACCTCTAGAATCACCCTATAACTGTTAGATTTAGAAAGATCAATGATTAAGATTAAGAATTTGCAACTTGTAGACCTAAGACATTTCATTCACTTTAATGTTCCAATTTCGAGAAACAAAGCATTTAAAGCACTTTGTACTGCTAAGTGTCAATTGTCAAGTGATTACTAATTTCTTTTAAGTGCGAGGGTCAGCACACGGTGAGATTTTTTCAAGTCCTTTGCAGTTTGCAACATTAATTTACCGGCCCCTTGGCCTTGATGCCAATCCTAACGCACAAAAGTTTAAAACACGTGTCATGTTTTTTTTTTAAGTTAACATCATAAATTACTCAAGTTTCAACCATTGGATGAACATTTGATGTATGGTCGTAGTTGCATTCTGTAATGAAATGCACAAAGCGATGGGCTTCCCAACTTAAACCTCTGGAATCACCCTATAACCGTTAGATTTAGAAAGATCAACGGTTAAGAATTTGCAAGTTGTAGTCTTGTAGATCTAAGACGTGTCATTCACTTTAATGTTCCAATTACGAGAAAAAAAGCACTTTGCACTTTGAAATTGTATAGTGATTTTTAAAGTCTTCACTCTTCAGATTGCTCATTGCAGTGCACCACCCTGTTTTGGATTCCACAATTCCACTTCCAACAACGCTATTCCAATTTTCAAGAGTCGAGACTCAGAATCTGGGTAAGTGAAAGAATTCATGCGGCTATGTTTCATCGTTTGACATTTCTTAAAATCTTATTTTGTCAAAGTTTAAAATTTGGGTTTATAGACTTAAGAATTCATTAAAATTAAGGAGGACTAATAGGTATTAGGGAATTCAAATTTCACAACTTCACATTTGTATAAGCATGTCTACCACCAGTACCACTAGAGCAATGTCCAATAAAAAAATACATTATGTAGAATTGCTTAAAACCCCAGGTTTCACTAATGGGTACCATGATATTTATGATCCTGAAATCTATGGTAAGCGTACCTCAGAACTTGGATTTTCATCTCAGAATAAGATTGCAAAACAAATGCAAGTTTTAGTTAATAGTATCAGTGCACTGTGGGTAACTGGATTAGGGCGCATGATGTTACATGAAGTTTTCCCTTGCCCAGAATTTATCATGGTCTATGCCGAAAATTATGATGATAAGAAAAGAGCAATTGTTGATAAAGATAGCCAAGTAAAATTGTTCCATTAATGCAGAAGAACATGGAAAAATGTTGGGGTTTACAACCGAATAATTTGGAAACCACCACATTGACCTAGAAAAAGTTGCTAGTGATTATGAAGCAGTGGAAAAAAGGCAAAAAAATAATTTCTTAAATAAAATAGTTTAGGATAGAAACAAATTGGAAGGTGATCATAAGCCTCCTCATAATTTGGATATTTTAAAACCATGGGTTCAGGATACTATTTCCATGCTAGCATTTTGCCTCAGTCTAGATAGCAATTTGGAAATGGGTGCAAGCCTCCTTGAGAGGGTATATAATATCCATTATGGTGATGAACATGTCAAATATAATTATATTCAGCACATTGTAGAATCCATGCATAAACATTTTTTAATGATTAAAGCAGGTTCCACCAAGACATTTAGGTTCACAACCTACTTGTGCTATCTTTTTCTATTCAAATTTAGAGGAAAGTTTCAGACCAACAAGCTTCAGATTCAACCCTATAGTAATGCAGAGGAAAAGAAAATGGCTCCAATATATGAATGGACCACTGAGATAAGGATGCATGATTCTCGAAGGAACTATAGTCATTTTGTAGACTACTTTTTGGCTCCATTGCATCAAACAATTACAAATACTCCAAAGCCTAGATTGCCTATGTCATTTAGAAACTGCATGCAACTAGGAAAAGAAATACAATTGGATAATTGGTACTTAATGGAAGAATATACTGTGCTAAGATTTTATGGACCAGGAGTACAGCAATACAAACTTCCAATACATGTGACAGAAAGGGTTTTTGCATTGGAATATGTAAGGTAGGTGTAGAGTGCTAATGAACTACACTTTCTTAGTCAGCAAAAGAAGACCTTATTTCCTTCTTTACCTTTTTCATGTGGAAGGTTCACATTTGAAAGAAAAGCATTTAGTGTGGCACATAATCGCTTGAAATTTTGACTTTGATGCTATCTGTCACTGGCAATATCATCCATGTGACATCATTAAATCAATGATTGTGGCCAATAGGAATGTTGCAAGTAGAATTCAACATCAAAGTAAACCCTTGCTTGAAAACTTGAGAAACAAGGATTCTTGGGATGAGGTCAAAATAGCAATGGAGAAAAGTGTTGCTGAGAATGGTATTTCTTTTGAACAATTGTCAGCAGAAATTATGGCATTGCACCGAAAGACAATCAGGACATACAACATTTTTTATGAAAAAAGTGATAAAACATCTAGTAGAGTAAAAATTCCAGGTTCTCTAGAGAAGAAGTTACAGATAAACATTGGTCACGATCAAAAATTATTGCCTTTTGGTCTATGAGGAAGGACCTAGGTGATCCAAGAGCTCTTGCAAAGTATGGAGCTAACGAAGAAGATAAAGAGTTTAGCAAATTGTGGAATATAAAGCATCCTGATGAACGTGGAAACAAAGGAAGTGATGATGAATCTAATGATGATAGTGAAGAAGAAGAACAAAGCCATGCCAATTACAAACCTGGTTTAAGTGAGCCCGCAAAAGAAGCATATGCCTCAGCATATACTTCAGGAGCAGCCATACTTGAAAAAATTGGTTATGAAGGTGGTCCTTTGGGGTCCAAAGACTCCAAAAGACAAGGCCTTTGGACGGTAACAAATGTTGAGCATAGAAAACCAGTTGATAAATTTGGCCTTGGGATTGGAGCTGAAAAAGTAGACCAAGGGCATACAAGTCAAACTCAATTTGTTAGAGCTTTTAATCCTCATCCTCATGGTCAGATACAATCACAACTAGGACATGCCCTTGGTGGATAGCTAAGTGCAACTGGGAGTGCCATTGGTGGCGATGGCATGGGCAGTAGTACCAGTAGTGGTCAACATGTGCTACAACAACAAATTACACACAAGGAAAACAATACAAGATACCACAGAAACACCAGATGATCAAGGCAATCAAAAGAGGCAAAGGATTTTGACAGGTCCTATTGATGCGTGTTTTGTGACACACACAAACACTCTAGAATAAAGTGTCCATAGACGCTCTATCCTCTCTTGAAAAATTACCTCTTGTGCTAAGATTGCAAGACAGGTCACACGGTAATTCCAATGTTTCAATATTGGGGGTGTGGATAAGCTCTATGGTCATTGTCTTTTGCTGAAAACCCCAGGGGATTTACTTCGATAAGTTATTTGGAAGCAAAGACTTTGAATGCAGTGTTGTATTTTTTTGGGATTTTTCCAATTTTGGATAAAAAAATGAAAAAAGGAGAGGGGTTCAAGAAATCCTATATTAATCCTAAGGAACTGGGAAACTATAAAGATTGAATGAAACTAAACGAAACCATGGTTTGTCTCGCCACGTAAAACGACAACTACAGAAAAGCAAGTGCAATCTTCTGGGATCTGTGCTTAAGATTTTCTACTACAAATAACACCATCAATTGAACAATATTATTTGAAGTAAACGTTTGAAAGCATCCACATTAAAAGCTCAGTCTAACTTTACGCATCAAATGAAAATCATCCATTCAAAGAAAGTATGAGCTAAGTTACACCAATCTTCACTATCAATCTTTCGTTCCACTAATACTTAAACTAATTTCTAATCTAAAACAATTCTATGAGAAAGAGAAAATATGTAACCATGCATCCATTTGACAATAAAGATTTCAAAGCATCTCATGCATTTTGAATTTCATCATCACAATAGTTTTCGCAACAATTTCATAAAACTCTCCTCTTATTTCTATTCTCTACAATTTAAATCTCTAATCTAATTGTAATTTCTAATCCTCTGATAATTCTAATGATTTTCTAATGCCTTCAAATGAAAGTGGAGGGGTACTTATAGAATTCTCAAATACAATGAACGGCCAATATTAAAACAAGATTAATGGCCCTGATCTAAACAAGAAAACCCTAATTAGGGTTATTAAAACATCAACCAGTTGACAAGCAGATGAGTCATCCACTGAGAGTTGCGTCCTTATCCGCTTCCGCAAGGTTTCGTCCGATGAATCTGGACACAATGGCGCCAACCTCCTCAATGGTAATGTCTGGCAAGGCATTGACTTTGTATTCCAGCAGGTCTAAACTGTCTGCACAATCAGCAAAGACAACCGTCCACTCAGATTCATGTTGCAAGAAAGTATTCCGAACGGTCAAAAAGTCAAATGCCTTAGTCAAATTTTCTTCACAACTTTGCTTTCAAAATAATGATTGAGAAATAGAATGCAAAACCAATTTAAAGTTGAAAAGAATCGACCCATTTAGCAAATTTTAATTGTTTCCAATAAATTCAGTCTGAACTTGGCTTGCACTTCTCCTTCGAATAGTAATTTCCATCTTCAGCGCCAATCAATAAAGAAAGTTTCTAATTTCGACGCCAGCTCAGTGAAGTCCTTTTTCTTCTTTCTTTTTTCAAAAATTTGCCTAGAGAAAATTCGAATTTTCTCATTAAATGGTTTTGGAAAATAATATTTTATGTGTTGTTTCCAACCCATTCGTTAAAATAATTAAATCATGGTATTTAATTATTTTGTAATCCAAAGGCAAATTTAAATTTCATCCCTTTTAAACTGCTCTGTGCCTTAGGCAAATTTTTTACCTTTGTCAATCTTGCCATGATCTTTTAGTTCTAGCGAATTTCTTCATTGCCAAACATGCCATTTGATTTTTTTAATTTTTTCAATGTCTGGACTTAGGCAAAATTTTAAATTTTATTCCTCAACTTCACACTTAGGCAAACACTTCAATTTTTACTTCTCCAAGTATTTTTCCAAGCCATTCAAGGCCTAAGCGAACTTGCCTTGTGATTTTTCCATTTTACCAAGCTTGGGGCGAACTTTCACTAGCCATTTACCATTTAAATTAACATATGGCGAATTTTCTCTTGTAATTTACCACTTCCAGCCTTCTTGGAGCGGACTTTGCCTAGTCTTGAGCCATCTCCCAACATCTTGGGTGAATCTCTTTACTTCCAATCCATCTCCAACCTTCTTGGAGCGGACTTCATCATGTCACAAGCCATTTGACATATGGCGGACTTGCTTGTGGCTTGTGCCAACTTCATTTTATGCTAAGCGGACTTGGCAATACCTTGTGCCATTTTCATTTAGGCTGGGCGAACTTCATCATTGTCTTGCCACTTGACATATGGCGGACTTCAAGTGTGTTTAGCCATCTTTCCACCTTGGGGCGGACTTGCTTAGTCTCCATGCCATCTCCCAACACCTTGGAGCGGACTTCACAGGTTTCCATGCCATCCATGCAAGGGCGAACTTGGCTTAGACTTAGCCATTTTTTTTCATGTTGCTAGGCGGACTTGCCTATCCATTTGCCATTTCTTTGGGGCAGACTTCTTTCCATCTTGGGTCGGACTTGTCCACCCTCCATGCCCTCTCCCAACACCTTGGAGTGGACTTGCTTAGTCTCCATACCATCCTTGACTTGGCGGACTTCAAGTGTGTTTAGCCATCTTTCCATCTTGTTGGGCGGACTTTACCTATGTCCATGCCATCTCCTTGGGCAGACTTGCTTAGTCTCCATGCCATCCTTGACTTGGCGGACTTCAAGTGTGTTTAGCCATCTTTCCATCTTGCTGGGCGGACTTGCCATTACCTTGTGCCATTTTGGTTTAGGCTGGGCGGACTTTGTCCATTAGCCATTTGCCATGGGCGGACTTGGCTTAGACTTAGCCATTTTTTCATGTTGTTGGGCGGACTTGGCCTATCCTCCAGCCATTTTGCATGGGCGGACTTGGTTATGTCTTGTGCCATTTTTCCTTCTTACAATGGCGGACTTGTCCAATGTCCATGCCATTTTTCTCTCCTTCATGCTTGGGCGAATTTAGCACATGCCTGTCATGCCTTAGACAAATTTCTAGATTTTTCAAATTTTTCCATTTCGGAGGTTTCTGGAGTTGATCTCGACAAAGCCATGACCTGCACATTTTCCAAAAATAGAAACCCTGCCAAAAACAGAATTTTTTTCAAAAATAGAAACTTTCTAAAAATAGCCCCTAAAAAATAGGAAGTCTGGAATGGGTTAAAAATGCCAAAAAAAAAGTTCCAAAAAATAAGGGGTCGGGGTGAAAACCCTAAAATTTAGGAAGTGTCGGAATTGACCGAAATGACAGTCGATCTTCGTCCACAAGGTCTTCTAAACACTTTGGCGACGTTCGTGCACTAATTCTGTCTTACAATCACTTCTTGACTCAGGTGACCCTTCAAAAATTCAAATTCCAAGTACCCAACCAAACGACTAAAACGCAAAGGCAAAAGCTCAGAGGGAAAACTACTAGGGTCCCCATTTGCAATGGGGCGATGTGTGAAAAAAGGTCACAACAGGTCCAAGTCACACTATCAGTGGATCCACCACAAAGGAGTTATTTCCAGGCACTCCCCCAATTCCAGTTAGTGTGGTTGCGACATCATTAGCAACTACAAGTACTCCTATTCCTTCGCCATTCAAGCATTCCATTGTTCCTACCTCCCCAGGTTATGATTTCATTGAAGAGTTTATAAAGAAATCAGACTTGAATAAAAAAGAAAAGAAGCAACTGATGGAGAGTGCATTTGTTGTAACTTCAGAGCCTGCAACAACCATGGTATTACCCACATTTGACACAAATAAAGAAATCATGGAGTACACAATTATTGTTCCCACAGTTCAAAACAAACCAACAAATCAGATGGATCGATCTGAATACCAGGTAACCAATTTTCAATTGGATTTTTCTGGCCTAAAAAATACTGACAAAATTAATGTATCAAAGAAGAACAATGAATTGGTGTACACATCATTGCTAAAGCAAGATAGAGAGAAGAAAAGGTTGCAGACCCAAATAGAAAAATTACAGACAGACCTAGCAAGTGAGAAAGCAAAGAGGAAAGCGGCAGATAACAAGATAAATGAATTAGAAAAAAGAATAATAAAATCTACTTCTAGATCAACAAGCAAAGAGGATAAACCAAATGAGAGAGAAGTGAATGACCTGAAGAGAAGGCAAGATGAGAGCAACAAGAAATATGATGAGGAAAAATCCACTTCAGAAAAATTAAGACTAAGCATTGCGAATGGAAATGCACAGTGGGAACAAAAATTGGAGAAACAAAGAAAAACAAATGAAAAATTGGAGACAGAGCTAACAGAAGCAAAAGAAGAAATTAAGTCTTCTCAAAATAAGTTATCTGCATTTTGTAGAGATACAGTGAGGCATATGAAACAAAAGATCTAGGATGAAATAATGCAGAGGTTTGATCATTTGTGTGACATGTTTCAATTGATTGATGCTATCAGACAACATTATAACAAGCTCAGCAAATATTTAGTGGACAACAAAAACGTGTTGGAATTAGAGAAATCTGCAAATCAAGTTCTACAAACAGTCTACAAAGACAGTGACAATGATTTTAAATCAAAAGGGATTACTAATCGGATTGAAACCTCAAAGAAGTTGTCATCTATCATTGAAAAGTGTTCGAGAATGTGTGGAACAAGGAATATTTGCATTTGGTTGTAGACAAGATGAAGGTGGTGGATGAAAAGGTAAGGAACTTCACAGAGCTTGGTTTTCCAGAGGCTTTTGACACAAATAAGCGATTCATTGGAAAGGATGGTTTCAAAAAGAAGATGGAAGGTGCAAGGAAGATTGATTTGGACCAGTTTCCTCATAACCCAGATGTGAACTATTTGGATTCCATTAGAACACTGATAACCTTGGATGCAAAATTGACTAAAGAATTCAAGACAGGTTCCACTTCCAATTACAATCATGAAATGTTAACAAAACTTCAAGTCAAACAACATCAGTTAGAACAAATGGCAATTCCACCACTTGAAAAGTGGAAGTTGCTAGAAAAGGTGATACGGTGACATGATTTTTAATTTTCAATCTTTGATAATATGAGTTTCCAAGTTCCAACTCAGCTTTGTGCAGACTTGTCTTTGGGTATTGGCAAGATTTTGCATTGCCAATGCCAATATGTACTCCTTCATGTGAAAATCAATTAAAAAGCTCAAATTCAAACTTCAGTAATATGATGATGTTCAATTATCTGTATTATTTATTTTATCATTTGAACTATAAGGTGATGAATTGTTAGCTCATTATATTTACTTCTTGGTAGAGCTTCCAAGTTATGGATGTTGAACTGTTAGCTCATTATATTTACTTCTTGGTAGAGCTTCTAAGTTATGGATGTTGAACTGTTAGCTTCTATTATATTTTGACTAAAAATCCTGATCAGTATCCACCAACTTACACCTCACCCACATCCCACATACTGCAAAAATACACTACATTTGATTTTATGATTAGCACAAATTGCAGAGATTTGTGTGACAAGATCCATTTTGTGGCCCACATTACTACTTGATCAATGATAATTTCCATAAATAAATCTAAAACCCCATGGTCACAACCCCTATTACTGAAGAATTCAAATTCAATGTACTGACAGATTAAATGTACTTCCACACACTCAATTTGAATAACATAAACAGCCACTTTGGAGTCAGCCAAATAAGTTAATAACTTATAAGCATATGAATCCACAACAGTTGAACACTCGAAAGCAAATCAGTAATTATGTGTAACCTTCTCCATTGTATTCATCTTCAAAGTTCAAATGATATGCATTATAAAAATAGTTTATGATATGAGATGGATGGGCGAATTGGTGCAATCTATTATCTATCTTCTTACTATTTTCTACTCTAAAGTCTAATTGAAAATGATGTGATGATCCATTGATCTCCTATTCGGGTCTTGATCTCACTTATATATGAGAGGCAACAAGCTACAAACCCCTTACAAAAAGTCATGACGTTTGACAACTAAACATAACTCAAATTATAAATAAAACAATGTTGCAGGTGAATGCACCGATCCGTTAATCTCCAAGCAGAAGCCCGTGACCACCTACAATCTATTCAAGGCTTCTACTCCATGATAGGGCGCTCATCATGCTGTCGGTTGGTGTTCTTACTTTGAATCTGATGGTTGTCCCATTGGATCTGATTCTGACACATCTACAATTTGCCTAATAAACAGATTGACTACAGAGAGGTGATGGATGTACTCATGTTCAGCATAGGTGTCCACGTTAGAGATCGCCTCTTTCATATCATATTTCATAGACATTATTTTTTCGAGTTGCTTATGAGTGTTTTGTAAAACCATATCCTCGTCATTTATTTCTTGCAATGCAGCAATTAGAAGCCAAGCAAGCTCTTCCTTCCAATCATCATATTCTCGCGGATTTCCAATGCCATTATGAAGTGTCAGGAGTGGGACTGAATCAAAGCAGTTGAAATCTTCCCTAAGCCTGTTGTGATATCCATTATGTGATTCTACCAACTTGTTATATGTCAACAATATTTGTCCTTCCATGACATTCTTATCTACGAGCTCCTTTTTTTTCTCCATCATTCTAGGCTACAATCATTCATTCTCCACCAATACAATATGTGTCTGTTTGAATACTTTCCAATATTCATTAGCGCATTTCATCATTTTGTTCAATCTTTCTTTTATCATTTCAGATACAATGTTATATTTGATGGTTTTCACTTCTTTCTCCAATTCTTTGCATTTCCCCTGGGATTTCAAATGGCAATTCTTCCAATAGGCTGCATCAGCCAATGCATCAAGCACTCTCTTATCTTTTTCAAGCCATGGGGAGTACAACTCTGATGTGGAGGAGGAAGATGTTCTTTCTCTCTGATTTGCTAGCTCCTTCTTCAGTTTGTCATTTTCCTTAATCAGTTTTTCGATCTGTGCTTTGGTGAATTTTGCCACATTTATGTTCAATTCTGTTGTCTCCATAGGGTTGGTATCCACTACTCGTTGAACCAAGAGGTGACCAAACACTTGGTTTGGATTACAAATTATAGCAGGTCTTTTATCATGGGGATACAGTGACCAAATAAGCAAGGTGGCTTCGTCTGGGTTGTACCCAGATCCTTAATACATTTTGTCACTTGCTTCTTCTGTTAAGTTCATTGTCTTATCCCCTCTTTTTCTGAAGCTATCAAATACAATTGAAGAGCTAATATTCCACCCTGGCAGAAGCAACACTCCAGCTTCTTGAAGCAATTCCCTTCCTCTTTCAGGAGTGATGGACTCCATTTCCTTTTCTACCTCCCTTTTCAATTCCTCCTGAACGGTTGCCTCATGTTCAGGAGTGATATCCTGTATCTGTTGTCTCATTTTTCTACCTTTATATTCATAAACAAATTATTTAAATTCAGAAGATTTAACAAAATCACAATCAGAAATAAACTGTTGTCCAGCCTTGACCCTCACATCATCAGATAGTTCATTTGATTCCTCAAATCTTACAATATTCTACTCTTGAGGGGGCTCGTACTGTGCAATCACATGAGTACTGATTTGTTTGACTTGCTCACCCTCTTCATCACCCTGCTCTTCTTCACTTATATCAGTATCTACAGAAAAACATACTTCAGGAGTAGGTTGTGAAGATATGTAATCTAAGGCCTCTATGTCTTCAGCTTGTACTCCTGAATAGGTTGCATTAGGTGCATCAAAAACAACTAGGGGAACATCCTTTACCAGTTCATTGACATGAGTGATGAGTTGCTCAATTCTTGTCAAAGGATCATGTATCTCACCAAATGCCTTTGAATAAGATGGGACATTTTTTCTCTTCCATTCCTCTGCAGGCATAATCTTGTTATAGGCGGCCATTCTTTCCTTGGTGGAAGCCTCATCATGGTTTCTTATGACATCTTCTATTGAGAACAAATGTTCATACCCTGATAGCCCCTGCAATAATCTTGCCTTGTGAATAAACCCTTTTGCATCAAATTGTTTCCTTACATCACCTAGAGGTAGGTTGTACTGTACTAATTTACCATCAATTTCTCCATATCCTTCATTGGCAACCACTGTAAAGTCTCAAAAACATAAGGTGTTGGGCAAAATTGATTGTTTGCTATGTCCTTTGAGGTGTTTGGAATCAGATTTTGCCAATTGCCTCACAATTTCTAAATAAGCAATTCGGTCAGAAACTACTCATGGCATCAAGTGTGGAGCCCCTTCGAACCCATAAACCCTTATCACTGTACAATCAAGGAAAACATACCAGTCTCCCCAGTTATGATTCACTTTATTTCTCCGGTCATTTTCCTTTGGTCTTAGAAATCTTTATCTGGGGATAGGTTATAATTGCACGAATACCCCAGCAACTTCATCAATGGTTTTACAAAAAATTCTTCAAAATAAAGGTAATGAGACCTACCAAATCGGTTGTCCCACAATGAAGTCCACATTTGTACAGGTTTAAAATCTCCATTTTCATCTGTATCTTTTATCCTTAATTCTTCACTCCAAACCCCTCTGACTTGTCCCTCGTACAATAGCAAAAGCATAAGCAAAGAATAGTGTTCAAAATTAATATTATCACTATTATTTTTAATCTTTTCAAGCCCTCGACGTAGGGCATTGGCCAAGTAGCTAGCATAATCAAATGCCCTGGCATCCTTGCTTTGCATGTCTGCAGCTAAGACCATTGGGGCAATCGACATGAGAGGCGAAACCTCTACTCCAAAAACCTAACCAGCTGAATAATAGGTGTATCGGAAATACTCTTCGAACAAATCTTCATGGAAATGAGGGTTTTCAATGCTAGAGAACCTCCTGAGTTGGCCTCCTTCATCCTTGGGCCTATGCAAAGGTAATTTCCATCTCTTATAGCTGGTATCCATGTGGCGATACTCTGTCAAGAGATCTTTGACCGTGAATGATAAATTCAGTGAACACTCTAACTGAAATACATTAGAAAATAGATCCCTAGAAATAACAAGCATGTCACCCCCATTATGTGACTGAATAGTTCTTTTCTTGGGGTCATATTTGATAGCAAGAGCTTTAATTAGCTCTGCATTCACAACACATTGGGCACCACAAGTCTTCCCAGGTTCAACCTCCATGGATTGCAGACTAGTTGAAACCTATATTGTTTTTTGTAATGGTACATGAAGAGGTCGTACCCTCGTTGCGGTGTCCAAATATCCCCTAAGCCCTTATGTTTGTCCCATAGTCGATCCATGGAAGGATTCATTTGAGCACTCCTCTTGGGTCTCAGCCCCGACCCAGAGCATTAATCTATCAAGTCTTCATTTAGGAGTCTCTTAGGCTTTTCAGTTTTCTGTTTTTTAGCTTTGGGTTTGTCTGTACTCTCTTCCATTATTTAAATCTTAAGCTTTTGATGAAAATAGCTTCTCAGCTGGGTCTGAAGTACTTACATGAGTCTCACCGAGTCGCCTCCACAGTCCACTGGTCTTTGTTGCGTCAGAACTCCAAGTTTTTGCCTTTTTGCTTCTGCCCTAAGCGAAATCTTCCAGGATTTTGTAACAACTATGCGATCAACTTGTGATATAATTCTCTTCAATTCTGGTTCATAAATGCACCGCAACACAATGCCCCAGGATGTCACATCAGTCTTTCACCGATAGCCACCCTCTCCACCGATGGACATCGATCCTTTGTTCTATCGGTGGGATGCCAGATAATGTTTCCCCGATGCACCATAGTTCCCCCGATATACTTTATGCATTCGATAATTCATGCCCATGGTTATAATTCATGGTTACTTTTGTTGACAACTTGACTCTATCGGTATATCAGGAGACCACCTTAGGAGTCAACTCGATAGAGTATTGTTACACCGATACTAGGTTGTGAGCTATTTTCATCGGGCCATCGGCGGGACTATGATGGTGGTTCTGTCGATGAAGCATTGTTAGGCTGATGGTATTGAATTTTGTTAGGAATGGGGGAAGGACTACGTCACTACGGAATTTCAAATTTGTTTATAGATGCAATGTAGGCTAAAATATGGATCTTGTCACACAAATTTCTACAATTTGCATTGTTCATAATTTATGAATCATAAAATCAAAGTGTCATTTATTTTTGTGATTATTGATATGTGGAAGATAAGTGGGGTGGACTCGGTGGAGGCTAGTTTCTTTGTAAAGAAAAATTAAATTTCCTTTTAAGAGATCAAATTTAAATTTTAATATCACAATTTCATGGATGATTGATTACTATATAATTTATAAAATATCATCAACTACAGTTTGACTTTGGCATATGATTCATAAAGTGCAATATAATATAAAATATCATGGAGTGCAATATAAAATAAAATATCCTGAACTTGAAGTGCAATGATTCACAATTTATTTGAATACAATATAAAAAATCATCAACTACAGTTTGGAATATGATTCATACAGTGCTTGAGTGCAATATAAAATAAGATATCATGCAGTGCAATGATTCACAATTTCAATCTTCATTGAATACAATATAAAATATCATCAACTACAGTTTGAATTTTGGAACAATGGAAACTGATTCATGAAGTGCAGTAAAAATACCTAAAACCTGCTAATTCTCTTCCATTTCACAAATGGAGTCAAGGTCCTCAAACCAATGCTCATCTTGAGATAAAGTAAAAGAGTCATCTTGATTTTGAGTCTGCTCTGCACTTTCTTCGGCCTATGTCTCAAATTCAACATTCATTGTGTGATTTGTGTCAATTTCAATATCACTGTCATTTGTCCTAGGCTCACTGCCACTGCCACTACCACCAGTACTAGCGGCTCCTAGAACTAGAGAGTGTATGTTGCACAACCTGGTCCCTGTTCTTTCACATGTGGACCTCCAGATTGCGAGTGCCCTTTCAAAAGGAAAATTTTTGACATTATATGTAGTTCCTTTCATCCTCAAGCAATTTTCCAAATTCTTGTCTAGTTTGTTTCTTAACTTTGATTTCAAAAACCCCAATGTACTGAAAACTCTCTCATCCTCCACCGACCCCAATATCATTGTTTGACATAAATCAACAAGTTTGAAATATTTTGATATCGAACCACGCAATATTTCACTCTGACCTAAGCTTGTCCTAACCTTTTTTATTGATCCCGGTTCAAAGGCCTTCTCCTTGCCCATGGATTTATACTGGTCCCTCATAGCTGTTGCAAAACTCCCACATTGCTTTCTAAGCTTATTTTCATTTAAAATTCCTTCTATTGTCTGCTCATTGTATGTTATCTTTTTTGAAAACTGTTCGATCAAGATTTTTACTTGATCATGAAAATATTTTGGGTTATCTCGGTTTACCCAAAATTGACGATACACAATACCCATGGCTTCAGGTATTTCATGTTGGGGGAATCTTTCACGAATCTTTGAGGAAAGAGATTTTGCAATTTCTTTCAAATTATCACTAACAGATTTAACAATGTCGTTAAAATCTTCCTCATTAACAGGTACTTCTCTTCTAGAGCACCTGGCTATCTTACAATGGTACATTGGTATCTCATATCCACGTACACAGATACATAAGTGCTCGCTTGCATTAAACTGTAAATAATTATCAAGATTATTCAAATCAATAATTTTTCGCCACATCAAATAATTTGCACGTGTTAGATCTAGATATAGATGATCGAGGGCCAAGCATGTAAGTTTACGTAGATTGGCATATTCATAAATATACATAGTTTTGTTTTGGGCTTTCTTCACAAGATTGTTCATCTCATCCAGCATGGGGAGAAGACTAGCTAAAGTCAAGAGTGTCTCTATATCACTTAACCTATGTAAGAGGTCAGCTGCTTTGTCTACTGTGTTGCGATGCTCGTACATCACTCCAACCAAAGATTGATATTCTGAAAGAACTCGTTGCGCCGGTCCATGCAGGGAGATAAATCTGGTATCAACATCCTGAGAAGCTTGTTTCTAGGTGTTATTCCCTCAACAAAATGTTGAAATTCAAGGAAACGTTTGGGACTTCGGCAGAAGTACGCGTGGATCTCGCGAACTAGATTTTCAACTTTTGATACTGTAGGAAACTTGCTTACAATTTTGAATGCTAAATTCATTTTGTGGGCCATGCAGTGAATGACAAGCATGTATGGTGCACAAGTAGTTTGTAACTTTGTGCAAAGACCGCTCCTTTGACCTTGCATCACTGCAGCTCCTACACACACCAACTTTTTGGCAATTGTCAACTCATCCATACCTGCAATTTCATTCAAAGATTTCTTGACTAGTTCAAATAGATTTTGTGATGTTGAATTGTCCTTCATTTTATGAACACAAAGAAGATGAGTTTGGTGAACATGTTGTTCTACAGTATACAAATGCATACAAACCCAAGAAGTATTGTCTACTGCAATAACTTCATCTAAAGATAATGCAATGAAATTTGACTCTTTTACTTTCTCCTTTAAATCTTGTTTTTCCACTGCAGCAAGACAGTTCGCCCATTCCCATCCAAGGTTTACTGACCAATGTGAAAAGGGAAAGTTGGTAACACTCAAATAAGATAATAAATCAAAATATTTTGGGTAGTCTATCATAGGACGCCCCTTGGACAAAATATGAAAAACAACACTCATCTTAACAGTTTTTGACAGATTTGTTGCTGCCATGGCTTTTCCAAAATGAGCCTCAAGTGTACCTTCACATTTTTTAATCTTCGACATTCTATGGTTATGCTCTCCATAATCTGCGGCATACTTAACATGAAGATATTCTTCCTTTGATTTCCATCGTACGACTGATTGTTCCTTTCCGTCTATGATTTGTTTTTCGTAAACTTTACCGATATGTTTTTCTATAGTGTAAAGCTTTAGCTGCATCGTCTTGTCTCTTCCACATTTCCAACTACAAATCTTACATTTGACCTATGTTGCCCTTTCAATATCGTTTTCGTTTGATACCCCCACTGGTTCAAGGAATGGGTACTTTGACAACCAACCAATTTGAAAATTCCTTGTCATTTCCCACTTGCACCCTAATTTAGATTTGTCTTTTCTTTTCTTGCTACCAACATCATCCTCATCCAAGTTAATTATCTCATTCTAGCTAATCAGGGTATCCTTTGGAACATCTTTTGCGGTATTGCCATCCTCATTTAATACATTTTGATTTAACACAATGACAATCTCACCTTGACCTTCCTGTGGCGGTGAGGTATTGTCAATGCCATCTTCAATAATATTTGGTGGAAGAGTTGATGGTGTAGCTCCACCTTGATCTGATGGATTAGAAGCTTTGCCAATTCCAAAGTAAGACTGTATAATACCTCCACGTTTTGGGCGTTTTGATGGCCTCCCAGTCTCTTCATTACCCTCAGGAGTCTTACCCTTGTTGCTCGACATATTGATATCTCACTTCGAATAAAAGCTGAAAAAAAATGCCTTCTTGTTTAAGAAGGACACACCGACAAAGAATATAGATCCCATTCCCTACTCAAAATCATGTTTAAGACTGAAGCAAGAATGGAAAACAGATAAAGAAATCTTATTATTATAACTAATAACTAATAACAGTATGAAGAAATGAGCACTCACCTTTGAGTCTATGTTTTCAGGTTTCGCTGACTTCTAAATCGAGAAGTAGAACCTCAGAACCGAACAAAATGTGTAAGAACAAATAACAATTTTAATTGTATTTATATCAATCCATATTTGGCGAATTCTGCGGGATTTTTAAATGGTATGTTAAAAATTTGGCGAATCCCACGTGCTTATACAACACTACCTTGTAATTTTCAACATGAAATGTGTCCTCAAAAGTAATTATTTTTAAATATTATTGGCGAAATAGGTCCTCATAAGCAAACTATTTATAAATTTTAATTGGCAAAATGGGTCTTCACAAGCAACTATTTATAAATTTTAATTGGCGAAATGGGTCTTCACAAGCAACTATTTGTAAATTTTAATTGGCGAAATGGGTCCTCATATAATGTTGTTTTAATAGTATTGGCGAATATGTTGGTGTTTTATGACATGCTCCCCGGGATTCCAGGCGAAAATATTAATCAGTCCATTGGAAACACGTAGTCTGTTATGGCGAGTTTGTTGCCTAAACATGCCTCGTAAAAAAAAACCATTGGCGAATGGACATGCATTGGACTGATAGTTCGTGAAATCCGAGCGATTTGAACACCCTGCTGGATACGGTAAATTCACCAATTTCGATTTGCCCAATTCCTAGAATTCGCCAATTGGCGAAGATTCGCCACTAAAGTTTTCCCTGTTGTCCTCAAGCAATGCCATCACAGCTCTAGAAACAATAGACCCATCCATAGCAAAACCAAATAAGATCCTAGGGTCCCATGTTAATGTCAGAAAGAAACCACCATGCCGACGCTACACCACTTTGATCACAACTGTAAAATCATGGTGCCAAACTTGCACACTCCTCACCTATAACCCTAACATGTTACCATTCTCAAGACTCAATCTGAAATATTTGAGATGCCTAAAATCTATACATG
The DNA here is from genome assembly GCA_007115665.2 of Sequoiadendron giganteum. Lineage (NCBI taxonomy): Eukaryota > Viridiplantae > Streptophyta > Pinopsida > Cupressales > Cupressaceae > Sequoiadendron > Sequoiadendron giganteum. The sequence goes on along the minus strand of CM021100.1, from coordinate 781,574,072 downwards.
AAACATCTCTTGCCAAAGCATCTCTGAGAAGTCCATATCTACAATCCCACAGCTTGACACGATCCTAGGCAATAGGAAGCAAAACCTGCTCAACCCAAAACCATACTCCTCAACATATCTCCTCATGGTGTCAAGCAAAGCCACGACTGCAAATGTGACTCCCTCTAATCTTCTTACTAAAAGGAAAGCAATTCTTGGCAAGAGTTCAACCAACTCATCATCACAATACCACACACAACCATGGACACTTCTGAAAACTCCAATTGTTCCAACTCCAAGAGTCTCTAAACAGTGAAACAAGTTATGCAAAAGTTCGTTGTCCCTAACCAACACTGAGAGGGAACTTCCAAGGCTTACATCACAAACCTTCATAAGATGAATTCTCTGAGTTTGGAAGGTTCGAAGAAACGCATAAGCACTGCTATTCAAAGCTAGAATCAGCAAGGTACAATCTGAGTTTAGTGCTCTACACAACGGATAACAACAGTGCCAATGAAATTCCCAAGCATTAGCATGTGAGATGAGCATAGTGTTGCATAATAACACCTCAAAAGTGGCTGGAAGCACTTCAAAGCAATCTCCAACTGAAACGTTTTATCTCCTTGACAAGAAATATTAAGTGTCCAAACTCAAAATAAGCACATTCTGAAATGCAGTTGTGACTTACTAATAATAGTAAGTACTAAAAATAGTAGTGATTGCCCACCAAGCATCTCAGAAAACCCAAAAAGACCCAAAAAACCCTTTGGAAAAATCTAGCAATAACCTCTTGAAAAGCATAAGAGAAACCTCCAAAAACCTTGGAAACCCTAGAAACGCCTCCAAGTAGCCTACGGGACTCTGAAAATAGGCTAACAAACATCAAATAGCTTAGGGCTAAAAAAGGGACATTACACTTAATGAAATGACCACAAAGTTCAACAAAAATGTTTAGGTTCCCATAATTACCTTTTTCCCACTAAAACTCCTAGCACCTTAATACCTTGTTGTTCTGCACACACCAATTGAAAAGTTGGGGGCCAAATGGTTGGCTTGCCCAAACTTCTCCAACTGTCTTCTGAAGTTATGTTCACACCAAACCTGCCATCAACAATTGTATTCGTGAGATACCTTCCAAGGATCTCTATATTCAACACTATTGGTTTCTTTGTCATGTTAATTGTCAATAACATTAGATCAATCACTTGGTCGCCTGACAATGGAGGTTCAGTTATTGGTTCTTCATTCTCACTAGATTCCAATTGGGCCATCGGATGCACCATCTCATTCTCCCCCAATACAATAGCATTTTGAAGTTCAGGAATACTTTGTAAAAAATCCACTACTTGAACTGGTACGATAGTTTGAAGTACTTGTCTTATAATATTTTTTTTGGATTGTAATTAATTTGTCACCATAGTTGTATTTGCATTTGCGTGGGCATCATTCGGTATCCATAGCATTCTCCATTTCAGCCCTTGCTTTGCAAAGCCTTTCTTTTCAATACGGGGTCCAAGTACATAGCGTTACTTGCTTGGGTGCTTGTAACGGCCAATACTTCATTATGCTTTACATCAATCATGTTGACACTAGCCTTTTGCTTCAAACATTTGATGTCTTCATGGTTTCCAGGTCCACACCATTTGCACAATAATTGCACTTTGTCTTGCTTGTTCTAGCAATCTCTTGCAAAGTGTCCCCATTCGCCAAATTGTCGACATTGTATGATAGGGCGTCCCCTTTGATTTCAATAACTGCCTGGAAATGAATTGTGTGCCTTCGAAATGGACTCCTCTCCTTGCATAAAGAGTACTTGTGTACTCCTAATCTTCAAATTGTATGGGCACTCCTTTATTGAATGACCCATTACCTAGCAAATTCACGGAACATCTTTCTAGGACAATTACCTTTTGTGTGCCCTTCAATTTTGCACTCATTACACCATAGTTCGTTAGCTTCTTTGTTGGTTTCTTTATCCACCATCAATTCTTTCATCATTTCAGGCATGCCCCTCTGGAGCACTTGTATCATTCTCAATTCATCGTTGCTATTATTATCTGAACTTCCATCTTCCTTTGTTTTTCTTTTAGTGCACAAGGATATTTTATCCTCACTTTCTATGTCCATTGCCCAATTTTAGGCTTCTAAATATGGAGAGGGTGGTACTATCTTCACTTTTTTTTGTAATGATGGAAGTAGACCTTCAATCAACCATCTTTTCTTGAGACCTTTGGTTGGTTTTGTTTCTAACTTTACAAGGAATTCATTAAGTCTATGATTATAAGCTTGTACATTTTCATTCTTACCTTGTTATGTATTGTAAATATCTGCGACTATTTCATTATCATCAAGAAGCAATTTAAACACTTCTTTGAAGGCCTTATTCAATCTCTCCCATGTGTGTCGAGAGGCTTGATCAATTTTTATATACCAGCCAATTGCTACACCTCGCAAGGTGGTTGGAAAAGATCGTAACCAAATTGCTTTATCATCTTGTCCATTTGTTGTCCAAATAGTTTCACAAGTCTTGCAATGCCATACAAGATCCTCCAATCCATTGCCTGTAAACTTGGGCAACTTTTGCTTTTCTCCACTAGGGCTTACCATGGTTTTGTTCTAATGCAAACCTAGTGTCTGGAAACAGCTTGCTAGGGAGTTTTGATTCAGGCATTCCAATGCTTCTCTCACACTCTCGGCCATGTAGGAATCCTCAACTCTTCCCTTAGCTTCAGCCTTCCACGCACTTGTTTTGCCTTCAGAATTTCTTTTATACACCCTTGGCTTCGCTTCTTCTCCTTCGATTGACAACCTCTCAATGCCCCAGAGGCTACTCTCATACAATTTTGTGAAGGAATATGACTTCATCTCCCAACTTCCCTCATCTAGATAAGGTTGTCTTGATTTTTCAACTTGACTCTGTTCTCCGAAAGGGCTCCGACTTGGAAATTGTACAATTGCATTTTCCTCAAGTGTTTCTCGTAATCTTCTTCTTTGTTCTCTTTGCTCTACGATCCTAAAAGATCGTCTAATCTCTTAGTCTTGACCACCTTGTGGTCTCTTCCCGCCTTTAGTGGGGACTAAGGGCATTAATCTCTTATATTAGACCCAAATTCTTTTAAGGCAACGACACCAAACATTTACTGCTCTATTTGATAAAATAAATACATGAATTAATTATGGAGATGACAATGCATACCAGATACATGAATAAAATATATCTTTATTTGCACATGAAATTATTACAAAAGAAGACCAAAGATGGTCAACCAAGGATCATATTCGATCTGACTAGATCATACCATTTTCCTTGACGATACAAAATCTATTTAAAGGACCTGACGGTTGCCAAAAAACACAATCATCAACCAACTGATGCTTATAACTACTTAAAACCAACAACCAATTAATACATAGTCGAATATACAATTTTATCGAAACATAATAGACATTGTAAACTGACTACAAGCCTTCCCATCCATTTCACTAAACATTCCTCATACTATCTATTATTGTTGCTTTGGCCAATCCTACTATCCAAAACCTCATCAATCTCCTCTCCTTGTTGTTACCATCTCTAATTCTTCCATTATGCTTTTGTGTTATTGTCTTCTAGTTCTCCTTCATGATACTAATATAAATTTGCAACATTGAATGCCAACGAAATACCTAACTTTTTTTATAGTCCCACTTCATATGCATTTCCTAAATCAAATCTTTTAGTAACTCTACAAGGACCGAATTTCTTCATCTTCAATTTGTTATATGTTCCAACTAGAAATCTCTCTTTTCCTAGATGTAACATCACTTCATCTCCAATTTGAAACTCCCATATCTACCATTCATCCTTTCCAAGTGACATCTTTCTTTTGTGTGCACTTCATGAATTATGCAAATTCTTCTACTTTTGCACTCCTCTTCTCTTAGTTGTGGATATATCTTAATTCCAATACATTCCTTGGACTGCTGCCATATGTTATCACAAATGTTGTTTTTCATGTACTCCTATTCACTAAATGGTTATATGCAGCCTGTACTTGCAATAGAGCCATTTCCCAATTTCCTATCTTCTCCCAAACCAAAAATCTCAACAAATTGCCTCAACTCTTATTCACCACTTTTGTTTGCCCATCAAACTGTGTGTGATATGCAGAACTAAACTTCAAATTTGTTTTCATATTCTTCCACAATGTCTTCTAAAGTATCCAAACAGCTTACTATCTCTATCTGAAACAATACTTCTTGGCAACCCATGCAATCTCACAACTCCTTTTAAAAACAAACTAGTTATAAGTATTGTAGATATCTTCCCAAAGTCTCTCTAGAACCAGTAATGGTTAATACAACCCAAAATTTTGACTACCCCTTCAATACTTGCAACTCACACCTTATATATTTGTAGACTAAAAATAGTTCTCATTTATCAATGTCACTATCTTATCTACTCCAAAATGTCTTGTTAAACCACTGCTATGCTTCTCCATGATCAAATTTTCCCTCATTGAGTTCCTTGAATGCACAATTGTTTATCCTTAAATAACATATCATTTTGGATCAAATGATCAAGCTATTTACTTTTATCCATACTTTTCAGTTCTTTACATGCTTTCCATGCTTCCATAAAATAAAAATTAGCTTCACATAAATGCTTCAATTCATCAAATCGTACCACTTATATTCTCAAGTTTGTTAGCAAATTTTGTCTTCTACTCAACACATATGCAACCTTCGATTTTTTGCTCATATGCTTCAATGCAAAAGTAACTTTGCATAAACTTTACCCATCTCACATGTTTCTAATTCAACTTACTTCGATTGTTCAACTATTGTAAAGCTTGATGATTTGTATACAATACAAATTCTTTTGGCAGCAAGTAGTGTCTCAATTTCTTTAAAGCTTGGACTATGGCATAAAATTCCTAATCATAGACTAAATATTTCATCCTTGCATAATTCAACTTCTCACTAAAATAAGCTATTGGTTTACCTTTTGCACTTAATATTGTTCCTATTGCATTTCCACTTGCATGAAATTTGACCTAAAATAATTTGTCAAAATCTGGTAGTTGTAGCATTAGTTGTTCAATTACCTTCTCCTTTAGCAATTCAAAGCTTCTATTTGCTTCCAATGTCCATTTGAATTCCTTTTTATTGCCTTTCATAGTCTCAATTACTGGCGCACAAATGTCACTTAAGTCTCTAATGAACTTTCTATTGAAAGTTGCCAAACCATGGAAAGATTTTACCTCTCCAAAGTTCTCTATTGGTAGCCATTCAAATATTGCTCTTATCTTTTCCAAATTCATCTTCAATCCTTCAACTGAAATATGTCCATTTGAACTCCTTGTCACCACTCATAGTCTTGTTTATTGGTGCAAAAATGCCTCTTAAGTCTCTAATGAACTTTTTGTAGAAACTCACTAAACCATGAAAAGATCTAACCTCTCCAACATTCTCTGGTGTAGGCCTTTCAACAATTGCTCTTACCTTTCCTAGATCATTTTCAATCAATCAACTAATATTACAAACCCCAAATATACAAATTTTAACCTCATTAAACTACATTTCTTAACATTGATCAACAACTTTTCCATTCTCAATCCTTGTAGTACTAATCAAATATGCTTTTGATGTTCTTCATTACTTTTACTGAAAAATCAAAATATCATCCAAATAGACAATCACAAACTTATACAAATATTTTTCAGCACTTCATTCATCAGCCTTATAAACATACTAGGTGCATTAATCAACCCAAAAGGCATAACCAAGCACTCATACAATCCTTCATTTGTCTTAAATGCAATCTTCCATTAATCTCCTTCTCTAATTCTATTCTTATGATAATCGCTCTTCAAATCAATCTTCATAAAATATTTTGCACTCAAACAAACTATTATGTTATCCATCCTTAGCAATGAGAATCTATACTTTATGGTGATCTTATTGCTTTGGAGTTTATACACATTCTCCACTCTCCTTTCTTCAGTGCTAGTATTGTGGGTACTCTACACAAGCACAAACTTTATCAAATTGGACCTTTCTTCAATAACTCTTGCACTTGTTAGTTTAGTTCATCATTTTATGTTGATGTCATTGTATGCACCGCTTTATTTCACAAACCTGCTCCCAAAACTATGTCCATATGATTACTAATACTCCTTATTGGTGGTAATCCACCTAGCATTTGGTCTAATATGATGTTTGTATACTCTGTCAACAATTTTGTAACTTGCTTCTGCAATGTGTAAAATCCCTTGCCCCTTTGAAAACAGATTTTTGCGATTTTAACAGTTTGACAATGACAGGATTGTGCCAAACATTTTGCTTAATCTGATCTGTAGTTGTTTGTCCTCTGTATATGCAGATTTAAAAAGGCTAATGTATGCAAATTTACCCAGCCAACTATTGACTTAATTCTGCAGTTATGCAATTTCTCATACACAGTTCTGAACTGGACAGAGTAAAAGCAAATAGTTCCCAGACACATCTTTCATTATTACAGAATAATTAAGATTGTCCTTAACCTCTCACATGACATAATTTTCAGAAATTCTATCTGAACATTCTAATTACTCAGAATTTACAATTTACTGGCTTTTTAATTCAACAACACAGACCTCTATATATCAAATGAATACTCAATTAGAAACATTAAGTTAAACTCGCTGACCTGGGTCAACTCCTGTAACCAACAACAGCTTCAAATATAGCTGCAGTCCCAAATCGCAGGCTTGGTGGTGTTTGATAATGATAATGTAGCCGATGTCCTCGTCAGACTTTGACCAGGGATTTTGTCTTTTAGAGGCAGTGTATGAATTTCCTCAGCACAATCGCACCCATTTAATCCTTCCAAGCGGTGTCTGTAGTGAATGATCAGGCGCCGATATCCTCCTAAAAAGGCACAAATATTATTTAATACTTCCAGCTCTCATGCATTTTATAACCTGCCAACCTTAGTGTTTGACCAACGACTTCCAATATAACATGTGTTGCTTCTGTTATTTTCACCTTGCGATTTCTTTATGGGAGGTGTGAGTGTATTCTGAAGAAATACACGGGATTGGGAAAAGCGGCGCTAACTTATAAAACTGGCCTTCATATTAAACCTGATACCTTTAAAGTGTTCTAGCACTAACACATGGCATTATATCCTTCTCAAATCGCAGCTCCTTATAGATTTGTATCATCCTCTACCACACAACTTCCAACACTGACAGCATTAATCATTTATAATGCCCGTGAAGTTACCCTTCTTCCTTATAATCATGCGATCTCCTCATAAGAGATAGCATTCATAAATATAAACCAACGCTTGCGACCTGGAAATGATCCGGTACTTCAAGGCTAAAAATAATAATATTTAATTCATTCCAAAATATGGCAGTATTTAATTCATAAAACATATCTGCAATTTCTCCTATAAACTCAGGCAGCCATAATTATTCTGAGACGCTTCCTTACAAAACCCCGAATATCCTGTACTCTCTTCCACTCAGAAAATTATCATAAACCCTTAAAATTTGTCTTCTCCAAAGACTTCACAAATTCCCACAAATCATCGTACTTCTTTGAAACTCTGCACAAATTCCGAGATGAATCCACCTGCAAACAGAATTGGGTTTCCGTCCAATCTGCACTCTCGAGGGTTTTCGTCAAATCTGCTCTCAATTTTTGTGCCCGATAATAATTTCTCCAAGATATCCCAATTAACTTCTCCACCACCTTTTTATATTTCACCACCTTTAATATTTTATTATTAAATATTTCACTTCATCAAAGTAACTTATTTAATATTTTCTCCCTTTACTTAAATAAAATTACTTTAATAAATTAATTAATTAATTAAATATAAATGTCCAGAATATTATTTCAGGGCAATTTAATATTTAATTAATTAAATTACGCTCCATGGTGGCTACACAGAAATCGGGGACATTACACAATGCTTCCCCCACATCTATGATGCTGCAAACTCTAGGAATCAAGGCAAAACACATATTTCATGCCTTAAACCATCTAGGAACTTTCTTCCATCCACCAAACAAATTTTATAACTATACACTTGTGTTTCTTTCTCCTTCAACGGTACTAAAGTATTTCTATCATTCTTCATCATAGTACATACTTTTTTGCTCCCACATGTATAGTCTCCCTATCATATTGCCATGGTCAACCCAAAAACAAATGACATGCGTCCATCAACATAACATCACACAAAACTTCATAAAGATATATATCTATCTTGAATTTCAATATTATCCGCTTAACAATACCTTGTTTTCTTTTTGAAACCAACAATTTTATATTGACAAGGATGTTCTAACCTCTTCAACTTGAATTTGTCTACCATTTCTTTATAAACTAGATTATTTGTACTACCACTTTCAATTATGACTTTAACAATTACCTTCAATCTCACACACTATTTTGAACAACTTTTCCATTGTACCGGTTCTTCATTCAAAGCATCTAATCTCAACAATTTTCTCCTTATAACCAAATGCTCTGTAATGTCCCCTTTTTGAGCAAGCATCAGAGTTGGAGGTTTAGCCTATCATCGGGTCTTCGTAGGCTAATAATGGTGATTAAAAGGCCCTGTTTTGGAGATATCTGGTATCTCAGTTGGCAGTTTGCAGCATTTGGCATCTCTAGATCCTTGGCTTATTCAAAGGCGATATAATTCAAGGGTTTTTGGCTTCATTTGTATACACTTACTATTTATAGTAAGTCTGTTGGATGATAGAGACCAACCTTACTATTTTTAGTAAGACACCCTAGTGAGCAGTGAGTTTAGTGGGCTACCTCCTAGCGTAGACAGAATTGATTTATGAGGTTTATTAATGGACTTATGGAGTTTTAATTATTATTAAAGTAATGCTTTAATAATAATTAATTATTATAAATTGCATATTATTAAATGTTTTATTGACTTTATTAAAAGGGGATTATTTAATATTATAAAGTCAAATTATAAAGTGAGGACATTAAATGACTTTATTTAAAAAGCTATTTAATGTTATAAAGTCAATAACTTGATATGAAGATTTGGGCACCCACTTTGAGGAATAAAATAAAGTGCAAAGCAAATGAGTTTTATATTATTAAACGATTAAAAGGGCCTCTTTGGAAATCGTACAAATTGAGGAGAAGTATATAAAGGCATCAAAAAACAAATGAAAGGATTATTGCTGATCATTTTCTTCAACACTTGGTGTTTCGGTTGCTTTGGCATTTTGGAGGTGAGACCTAGGGTTTTGCTGCAAAACGATCTTGGAGAGCATAGCTCCTCTTTGATTCGAGCATTTTGAAGTTGTGAAAGATCATCTAAGGTTTGCTAATCTTGTGGCTTTATCTCAGAAGTCACATTGTGCATTACAGAGGTGATTATCAGCTGAGCTTCAAGGGTTTTGAAAGGCAGATTCAGATTGTTCAAGAATCATCATTGCTGAATATTTTCATTGCTTTAATTACTGGCACGCGGGAATTATATTGTGCATACCTGCAGAGTTTGTTTGAAGGGTTTGAAGAGAATATCATCAGAAGTCTCAAGGGTTTGAGAAGCAGATTTCAAACCATTGAAAAATCAATCCTAGCAGATCACTTAATTGCTGTTTGCTTCAGCTTAAGCTGCCACATGGGGGTTATTCAAGAGGCTGTACTGCTGCTACAGGCCGTACTTCTTATCATTGGCTGGGCGTGTGATGTTAGGCTAAAACACCTATGTTTTGAGCATGCTTTCATTTCATGTTGGGGCGGCTAATCAGTATCTTTTATACAGCAGCAGCTTTAGTATGGATAACTCATTGATTAAGCTTGGCATCCATTGAAGAAGATTTCCAGGTTGCTGTTAGGAGTTTTCCAGAAAATCAGTTTTTATTGATTGGCTCTATGGCTTCTAGCCTTCATCATCGGAGAGGGTTTGATCACTGTTTTCAACCAGCAAGAGTTAGAGTAAGAAAGAGCATTATTGGTATTAGGCGTTCGAAAATAGGGGAATGCTGCTGATAATCTGATTATTCCAGAATTTCCAGAATTGTGTCTATCCTTGCTTGGCATCCCGGGTATGACGTTTATTGATTCCCCGAGCATTGTATGAAGAGCTGAAATGAAAATAATGGTTTTCCAAGATATTGTAAATCTGATTTGAATAAACATAATAAAGGTTTGCTTCAGCAATTGGTTTCCATTGCAATAGTTCGTCAATATTTTTTCTCTGCATTGGTATTTCTGTTTGGTTTTTCTTGGCAAATTATATCTTCAAAATGTTTGAAGTTCAAACCATTCATAATACCCCAAGTCACAAAACCAAAAGCAATCACAGGAAGATTTTCAGAGTAGTAAATATCTCAACAAGGGGTGGGCTCATAGTTGGTAGACTCGCCGAGTCTAAGAAAACTCGCGAGTTTTTTTTCCAAACAAGTTTTTTTTAATTTAACTCGCAGAGTTTTTTTTGACGAGTTTTTCACAAAAACTCGCCAGAAACATTAAAAAATGCAAAACACAAAAAAAAAATTGAAAAAATAGCCAATTTTGCCGAGTTTTCACCGCGTTTTTGTTGACTCTCCAATTTTTGGATTGGTGAGTTTTTTTTTGGGGCGAATCTTCCAACTATGGGTGGGCTATTTCATTCTCACCCTTCTCAAGGTCTTCAACTAGGCTTTGTGATCCTCTAGATTCTTCATCTACATATGCATTTTTTGCACTACCTTCATGTCTCTTATTTGTGCTTCCTTGACTTTGTGAACATTCAAATGCTCTATGTCCTTTGGCTCCACATCAAAAAAAATTCCACAAGATCTTCCATCACTTCTACCACATTTTCCTCTCTAGTATACATACATTCAATCATTGTAGTATGAAAAACTGCCTTCTCTGCTATTATGGTTAGAATTACTACTTCCTCCCTCATCGTGGTATGAATTACTATCATTGCGGTATGTTATACCCAAAATGAAATTTTTGGCATTCTGCTTAAATTGAGCTAAACAACGTAAAAATGCCATCGAAAGTATGTTTTAGGTCAAACCAAATATGAAATCTTTGTGGGTTTCTGTCCAGGAACCTATGGTTAAAATTCTAAAAAAATGAAAATTAGGGTTTTACACCCCTATTTTTATGGAAACCCTAAAAAATAGGACCTTGCTGGAAATGATTGAAAATAATTCTGATAGGATTAATTGCCTTCACGATCACACTGATCAAGTTAGAATTATCAAAAATTATGTTTTACTCTGGTGGGTCTATTTCTATTTTTCGGGAACAAAGTTAGGAGCTCCGCAGCCATTAATCGCAGATTGGCCAGTACCAGGTGCTGAAAGCTAAACCTCAAAAGCTTCAACGAAGAAACCATGGCGGAAAAGGATGAAAATGATGACGCTCAACGAAGGAGATTCTCAAAACGGAAAAGGCCAAAATTTGGCTAAGTCTGGAAGGTGCACGTTTTGTCTACCAAGGCAAAACACAGTCTACAGTGGTTAAAAGCGCCCCTCTTGAAGAAAGGCGCCCTTGAACCTCAGAGGGCAAATCAAATCATCTGGCATTGTCAAAACAGTCATCCTCTTCACTTTCATACTAGCTCGACAACGAAACAATCAGCAAGATCATCTGATTCAGGGATCATTGACCAACCGTCAGCGAAGTATGGAGGATCCATTGACGACAGAAGTGCCAAATCTGAAAGCTTCAAGGTAAAAGCGCCCCTGCTGGCCAGGGGCGCCCCTCAGTTGCAGACATCAGATGAATCCAAGAGCTGTAGCTTTATACATGATATCTTTCCAGCTTCCTCCCGGCTACGTGATCAATCTAACAGCAAGTCCACAAGACACACCAGACGATCACGAGATGAGATCAAGCAGAAAAAGCCAAATTTGAAAAACTGGAAAGATAAGCCAGAAAATGGCTAAGGCATGGCTAAAAGCGCCCCTCTCAAGGAAAGGCGCCCTTTCCTAAAGGTGTCCAGATTCAGCCGGAATCTTCACTGCCTCCCAGGATGACCTTCTCAGCTATGACCTATCTCGTCAGCGAGACTATCAGCAAGAACTTCCGACAAATCAATCGACTGATGGAGAAGGTCAAAGACTGGCAGTCCACAACCAAGATGAAACCAAGCAAAAGCTAAAAGCGCCCCTGCTGGCCAGGGGCGCCCTTTAGTTTGAAAGCCCAAAACTTGCCAGCTGCCACTGCAAAGTCAGGCATCGTGAACAAGACTGAACCAGCTACCCGACGCATCGTCAAGCAGAATCATCTGATTCATCAAACATCGGGAACGTCAGATCAAAGCAAAAAGGGTCTGAAAAGGTCAAAATGAAGAACAAGTCAATGAAAATTGACTGAGGCATTGTCAAAAGCGCCCCTTTCAAGAAAAGGCGCCCTTCTTTTTGGAGACCTAAACTCAGTTTTCTGAGTTAACCTCTCCCAGGCATATCTAATCGTACTGATCCTGCCTCAACAACAGAACTGTCGGATACTGCTCGAGATCAACTGAGTAACCCGAATCGAAGATCAAACAGGAGTACTTCAGCTTGCAAAATAGATAAAAATGATCAAACTCAAGGTTGGACGCCTAAAAGAAAGTCAAACAGAAATGTTGACTTGAGTTAGCAAATTTGGAGCCAAAAAAGAGAAAAACACTCCACAATCAATGGAAATCATCTTTTGGAACTCCAAATCAGGCCTGAATGATGAGTTATCTTCCATACTTTGTGGATCTTAACCCTAATTGCCTTATATTCATGCTAGGCGTCCCTTTCATCATTATTCTTTTTGCAGGTTGAAGGATAAAACATCAAGTAGCTCCCAAGAACAAGTTTTCAAGATCTGGCAGGGGTTTTGAACGGATCTTCAATATTTTTGAAGATCATTGGCAGTAAAAGCATTCTTCTCCCAAGATTGCTTCCAGAGACAGATTATTGCAAAGTGGCAATTTATAACTTCCAATCCATCTTCTGTCTACTTCCTCTACTTTTGTCTATATTTCTTTTGCATGTCACAGGAAACGACAGATTATCACAGATCTGACCAACTGGGTATGATCAGCACAGCTTTTTCAACAAAACCCACATGGTAGATTTTTTCAGAAAAAGTAGCCCTGCTGCCCCTATTTTTTAGGGTTTCCGAAAAAAGTCATAATATTGAAAAACGGACAAACTGGGTTTGTTTGGCTTTGAAGCACGAACAAAACCCATGTGTTAGATTTTTTCGAGAAAAATCACTTTCTGGTGCCCTTGCTGCCTCTGCCACCGAAGGGCTCTTGCATGTCAAAGAAAAACTCGTTTTTTCGAATTTCTGACGATCTGGGTCTGTTTAGAAAATCATTCTTAACAAAACCCATGTCTCAGAATTTTTCGTAAAAACTACCCCCGGCGAGGCTATTTTTAGCAGTTCCAGAAAAGTGTCAGAACAGGGTCAAGTGCCCAGTCAATATTCAAGGTTTTCAGAATGCAGTACTCTCAGGTACAATACAAGACCAAAACGGTCTTATACCATGATTACCTGAAAACGACTGATACAGACTTATGGCAGAAAAATCCAGAGGTCAGTTCTGAAGACTTGGAGGGCATGAATCAAATCACATTGCAAAACATCGAAGAATCCGGTTTGTTTCAAGCAGCATCTATTCCAATCACCTTACAAAGCATCGAGCTTGTAATTGCTTGCACTAAGCATTACAACCCGACTACAAGAGAGATCCTGTCAGTAGACGGGAGGGTGATTTGCAGCTTGAAGCCGGTGGACATAGAGACTTGTTTTGCAATTCCACCATGCCCTACCAAGAAGGTCATATCAGTGACAGAATGCGAAAAGGCATTCGAGGCTTCGAAGGACAAGTGTTCGCTTATAATGGCTGAACATTGGCTGAAAACAAAGAGAAACAGCTTGCCCAGATTGGTTGGTAGAGGAGAATTCAAAGACGAGTACGGAGTGCTAATCACCCTACTCAGCAGAGTCACTGGACAAGAGGAGGGAAAATCCTTCCAGCCGTGGATGTTCTACATTATTGGCAAGATAATCAGCAGAAAAGAACGTTACGACTGGGCCTCCCTGATCAGTGACACACTCCACCAACAATTCACCGGGTTTCTAGAAGAGCACCGTTTCCACATGTGTTCATACCTGGTCTACCTGATAGCCTTCCAAGGCGATTTCAGAACATTAAACACTGTGGGAACCCTGGGTGTGCAAAAGGTACAAGAATACTTTCCTCGCTTGGAGTTCACTCTAGCGGAAAGACATTTCAAAAGGATAAATGACCTTTTTACTATGCACACCGTGCACGAGCTAGACCATGAGATGCACGTGCGTATTTCACCAGCAGCTAAGGCAGCAATGGTGGACTGGGCGGATTGGTTCATACAATTCCCCACTTTCACCTACATACGCGTGTATGGCTATAATGGCCACCCCGCCATGATGCCACGTTACCCCTCAGATAGGGTAGTGTTCATGGAATTCCTGAGGCAATTGGCCGAGGTTCACTCTTACCTTCGCGTAAAGAAAAAGGCTGCAGTGAACTTTCCTCTTCAGATGGGACTCTACAGATGCAGAACTGCAGCCGATGCAAGGTTGATAAGCCAAGAAATAGTGAGATTTAATCTCAAGTACCTCATCGACAGGAGGCCATCCTATGACCCCAGAGGCATCTTCGCAGCTCACCTTGAGCAAAGATCATCACATGAACCTTTCATGGAAGATTTTTGGGTCAACTGCGAGGATGAGTTCGAAGTGAGAAGAAGGAACCATAGCAGATTCAAGCTCTCGCAGATTGCAGAATTCATGTCAGAAGACATCGAGGGCTTATCTGAGGACGAAGAAGAAGTTATTCTTTCTTCCTTCTTCACGGGTTTAGTGGATTCACAACCACTCGGCAAAGTAGACTGGTACGCGAAAGAGAGTACGTCTATTGAGGAAAGAACGGGTAGAGTAGTTCGACACAGTCAACTCTACCTGGACAGTAAAAGGACAAGGAAGGTAGTACTTCCCCGATCAGAGCCGCCAGCGGTTCAGTCTACACTACCTTCCACGTCTAGGAGGAAACCCAGACAGAAGAAGATGAGCTTTCCTCCAGAAGGAATGCGGATGTCAGGAAGCACATGGGGGAGAAAAGGAATTGCCAGCACAAGCCGGCAAGAGGTACAGGTGGAGACAGCCACCAATTTGCCTGAGACAGTTGAGACCGCTGCAACTACACAAGAACCAGTGATTGAAATAATCGCTGTAGAGATGGAAACCATTGTAGAAGAAGTTGCAGCAGAAGCGGTGCCAGTGATAGAAACAGAGCCACCAGCTTCACCACCATCACAGAGGTCACAAAGTCCTATTGATTTGGACTCGCCACCACGAGACATTGCCACGGCACAGTCTCGTTCTTCTAGCATTCAGGGGACCTATGTTCCTCCTCCCAGCGATGCTAGCCGAGATTCTATCTGGCTGGAAAGCTCGCTTGGGAGGAAGAGGGAGAGGCCTTCTTATCAGCTTGACTTCTCTGAATTCCATCATGTCCCACAAGACATGCCGGTAAAGAAGTTGAAGAAGCAGACGCATGTAGAAAAGAATGCAGAGAACGAGGTTATCATAGAGACTGCTGCCCCACCTGAAGACAAAGATATACATAATGTGAGGGTTGAGGATTTCACACTTTCAAAGGTGAACCTTGGAAAGACCACTCGACAGGTGGAGGCAGACCTTCTTGGAATTGCCTCGGCGAGTGTCAAAGAAAGGATGACAAAAGATGGACAAGACAAAGCAGCCTTGAAGGCTGAAATCCGTCAGCTAAAGTTGTACATTTCTAGTTTAATACATGACACTCCAAACTCCTCGGCTTTGCCTCAAGGACTGTTGGATCTCCCAGCTGAAAGAAACCATCATCAGTTGATTACATACGGTAAACACTTGAGACGTCAAGTGGATGAGTTTGTCGTCAAAGGGCGGTGTGTGTTGACAGAAGCATATCAGCTGAGAGACAGAGCACATGGACTTCGATCAGAAATCCAGAAGTCAGATGTAAAGGCAGCTCAAGAGAGGTCGAGAGAGGAGGTGACAGTTGCTGATTTGCAACAAGCATATGAATCAGTTACGACCACAGAAAATAAACACCATCTCTTTGAGTGGAAAGAACAGGTGGCATACAAGGTGAGAGCCTATGATGCCAACTCTGTGGAGCTGATTGACTATAGACGCTTTGTCGCCAATATTATCAACTTTGCAAGAACGTTGGTAATATCCTTCCCTGAGTTAGAATATCAGCGGGAAAGAGGAGAATATGTGGAACTTGAAACAGTGCAGACACGATTCCAGGAGGTCATCCAATCTTCATTCCTTGAAGATCCCAATGGCTGCAAATTAGCCAAAATTGCAGCCATGTCTGTCCAGTTAGATGAAGCAGCTGCCCAATGCATAACCTATGATCAGCAGCTTACGACGGGTGAAGAAATGCTTAGACGCCACATAGTCATCTTGAAGAGCATTAATTGCCCGGAGGCCGAAGAGGTCAATGACTAGATAGAGACTTTGTTGACCAGTGGTGAAGAGGTGTAAAGCACCAAGGGAGGACGTCCTACCCTCCGAATAGCATTAATTATGACTGAAGTCAACTTGATGCCTCTTTCCAAGTTGACTCCAGATCTCCACAGATCATGCATGTCAGATCCCACTAATCTAGGATGTCTATTTGACTCCCACGATTTGTGGATCTCAGATCTCCTCAAAAGGTGGATGTCTATTTGGAGACACATTTGTAACATAAGTTCACTTCTAGATAGGTGTCAGTCAACTGAGATAGACTTCCAATTTGACATTTGTTTAGTTTTAGTTAACTGAAGTAGATTTCCAGTTAACTGTTTGCTCACCTACTTTTAGACATAGAATAATATCTTGCTGATTGGCAAGAACTGTTTGTTAACTCAACGAGATTTTAGGGTTGCCTACTCCTTTGAGTTTCTATAAATAAGAGCCTTAGGTTCTTTATTTGTTTAACCTTTATTTGCTAGCAAAATTGCTGCGCCACTGTTGCCAGAGTTCGCTTGTTTATATCTGTTCACTCTTGGATGAGAGTTCGTTGGTTGATCGCAATTGTGCATGATTTCGTGCCTTTGCTGTCCCGACCTTTGTAATTCTTTGAAGAATCTTGAAGAAATAAATCAGATGGTGCAAGCTTGATTGATCTAATTATTTGAGTTATTCAAAGTCTTGTTTTTAAATAGTGCATTGTTTCAATCTCCTCCTTGGACAGGTGTCGTCGCCTCCTTGGATATTTTGTCATCGATCATTATTGTTTGATGTTGTTTAATGATCTTTCTTGCAGCCTAGACTTTGGACAGGTGTCGTCACCTCCTCGGGAATCCTGTTAGAAAGGCCATCGTTCCTTGTTGTTTCCAATGAGCTGCTTCCAAGCCTATACCTCAGATAGGGGTTCCTCCTCCTTGGCAAGTCTCAGATCCAGTTTACCGTAACGAGTGTTTGCTTGTATCGAGCCCTATCTTGGTATATATCCGAAGGTTCAAAACCTCGGCCATATTCCATTGAGACGGAGGATTCAAGTGATCCAACCATACCATTTCGCTCCTACGCCCTCATGCTCTATTTATCTTGAGGAGGCAGGATAGTTTAGAAGTTTAGTTAGTCATAGTTAAGATCTGCGAAAACCAGAGAAAAAGCTTAGCTACGGCGCATTGGTTTATGCACCCTTGTGTCCTACCGCTGAGTAAAAAAGATAGGAAATCTTAGTACACCCCTTTTTTACAGTATAAAATCAGCAAAGAGAGATCTTCCTCTCTATAATCCGAAGAGCATGTACTAACACACTTGCAATAGCTGTCCGTTTCCAATAAGCACTCCAGAGGTGCTAATTGAAACGCCAACACGGTATGTGTTGCTACTTCTTCTTACTTCTATATCTTCATTGCAATGTCTTCCTTTGTCATATTGAGATCAATTTCTTTGGAGTCTTCCTCCTCTTCCTCTTTTTTGGTTCTATTTGTTCTCAAATATTTTGTTCCATTTCTTTTCTACATTCAATGCAAATCAATATGCCTCTTCTACTATCTTTGATCTTACTAGGCTTAGTTCTTCCTAAATAGTTTATCTTAGTCCATTGATGTGTCTTACAAATTTTTCCTTGCTTGCTTCACCATGTCTAGTCCTAATGATCATCTTGTAGAATTCTTCAATATATTTTTTGGAAATAAAAACAAAAATCAATAAAATATTAAAATATCAAGGTGGGGTTGACCTCAAAAAATCAGAAAATCAGAAAATGAATTTAATCTTACAACTTATGATTGTCTGAAAGAGCCATTCTCTACCTTATTTATAAACATACTTAGGTAGGGACACACCCCTTCATCCTAAGTAAATTGGCCTAAGAAATTAACTAGAGCTAATAAATGAAAATATTAAGGTTGAGCATACCACAAATGCTTAACATTATTACACTTAGGAAGATGAATAATTGAGGCATAACATGCTCATCCCCTTCAAAAAAAGCATTGTCCTCAACGGTTAGCAACTCAAGATGCTTCTATATGAATCGCTCAAAAATGGCTTGGGTTTGCAACTACTTCACTCATTTCTTGTCATGCCCCCTTCTCAAGAATGAACGAATTAATTGAAAACCCGTAGCCTATTTTATTTCTCGTAGGCTAAGGGACAAAATAAGTGGAACAATTTGATAATAGTATTCTAAGTTGGGCCAAATCATCTATTTCAAAAAAGCAATTTAATTACATTCTTATTGGAGTAGACATCTAAATGAGACCTTATAAGGCCTATGTAATACTGTATTTAAAACAAATAAACACTTACAGAAAAAAAAGTTAGAATCAAATTGAGAGCCCAAATGGGGCGCCTATAAAGGAAATGCAAATACTCAAAGCAAATCATCCATTTTGTCATAGTATTAAATTTCATTTTCAAATTTGACCATTCAAAGATGAAAAACCCTTGATGTGTGAAATCTAGCAAAAGAAAACCCTTTTGGTTTCCATTGTGGATTTGAATGCAAAAATCTTATTGTCCATTGTCAGCAATTTTATTCAAAGATCACATTTGAGCTTATTGTTGTAATTTATTCCAATTGAAACAATTAATATTTGCAAGCAAATCGTAACGTCATCAATATTGTCAAGGGTTTGAGATCACATATAGATGTGCATACCTTATACTTGGCTGCCCAGCTGTTATCAGCATTTTAATTACAATTTGGGCAGGAATTTCAGTGCATTTCAAGTTGCCCAATCACCGTCATACAAGGGCTAACATAATAGCCAGCCAGCCTGTTCTACTTGCACCATATACTTTTGGCATTTTTTGAGGGTTGTTACACTCCTTTTCTACTCAGCGCCATCAATTGTATTAAATAAAATCTGAATATCAGCTTATTTCCAGCCTGCGCCTCTTAATCAGATCGTGCAGCATTACGGGTAATTTTTACAAGGGTTTGCACCTTCCATACAAGTTGTACAATGAGTTGTAAATGGGACTGTTATTATTTACAAATTGAATTAAGTTATTGCTGATCCATCATTTATTATTCAAGGGTTTAATGCTGATGAGTTTAGCTTCCATTACTAATTGTTTCAATTAACAATCAGATTTGGAGGTTTCCATAATAAATTTGGCAGCATCTATTATTGGATTTGTTGATTAATCTCTATTAGTTTAATGAACGAATGTCTAAATCACAGTAGCGGGACTCGCCAAGACTCGCCTAGACTTGCCAAGTCCCGAGTTGAGTCACCCCAGCCGAGTCTAGAGGACTCAAACTCGAACTCGGCTGAGTCTAGATGAGTCCTAGCTAGACTCGCTGAGACCTGGCAAACTCACCAAACTCGTCGGGTCCAAGCAAGTCCCTTTAGCGGAACTCCACCATAAAGGTTTGTATGGTTTTGGAGGTCTTAAGTTGGGCTTGATGGCGGGGGCTCCGCCCCTCAACCCCGCCTTGTATCGCGACAAGGAGCGCACCCATGGCGCTGCCCCAGGACCCTCGCAAGGGGCATTGCCCCTTGACCCCACTGGAGGCGGTATTCCCAGACCCCCACAAAGGGTGCTGCCCCTTGACCCCACTGGGGGCACTGCCCCCAAACCCTTGCGAGGGGTGCTGCCCCTAAACCCCCACAAAGGGCACTACCCCTCAACCCCATTAGGTCAATTGCCCTCAAACTTGAGATTATGCTTGTTGCATCATCTAGGACCTATGTTAGACACATTCATAGGAAGGATATGTTAGTTTTAGGATCAGAAATGAAAGCAATCAGAAAATGCAACACATAAGACAATGAACACCACAAGATACTCTGGGAAAACCCTCCTACTCGAGGGAGAAAAACCCAGCAAATATATCGCTTATATATTAAAGGAATAATAGCAGAAATCTGCTTACAACTCGAGCATAGCACAATGTTGAATTTGATACAATGAATAATAGCACCTCTCCTAGATGTGAAGATACAAAATGAATATTTTTCTCCTTGAGATCGATCTGTTGTAACAGTTCTCTTTACTATGAGGCCAATCGCAAGGCCAACAATCAGCACCACACTTGATGCACACACAAATGTAAATCGTACTTCTTGAAAGACACAAACTGCTATAGGAGAAAATTCGCACTTGGAGATGGGAATGGACGAATTTGATTTGATCATCTGATGGAATGAAATGATCTCATATATATACAATGTGAAGGAGAGGTTGCACCTCTTCATGAACAAGGTCGGCCACAAATGAAATGAATTTACAAATGAACGGTACGAATTACAAGGAGAGTCGGCCCAAATGAATTATAATATGTTGCCAAGTGAAGCGTCTCTTCACTTTAATAAATGCAATAAATAAATAGCCGTTAGGCTATATGAAATTTATTGTTCAACAAGCAAGACAGAAGTATGTAGCCCAAAGCTACAACATCAACAAGATGCAAGCTCCTTTGAGCCATAGACTTCTAGTTATTGTTTTGAATCTTTTGATATTTCATATTTGTTTGGAACATTTGATGTCATGGATTTCATATTACATGAGTTTTGTATACATTTGAGTCTTTGACTATATATCTAAGTGTTCTTATTCCTTCAACAGCTCAGCTACAATTTGTGTTTATACTTATGTGATCGATGTATACTTGTGTATGTGATCAAATTTGCTTCTATTTAAATATGTTATTGTGTCTTTAAGGTTTATTTAGTAAAGGGTACATGAAACAATTTGTGTTTATACTTATGTGATCGATGTATACTTGTGTATGTGATCAAATTTGCTTCTATTTAAAGATGTTATTGTGTCTTTGAGGTTTATTTAGTAAAGGGTACATGAAACAAGTTTTAAATCCTTTAAAATCTCTAAATTTCTAGGGTTTTTCATTTTGCCAAGTTTGCGCCGAGTTCGAGCGTCAAGTCTGAGTCTATTAACTATGGTCTAAATTAAATTCTGAAATTTATTATTGCTGACCATAAATAATGTAGGGTTTAGTTGCATATGGTTACCATTTATTTTCAGTTTTTATAATCATAAAGAAAAACATAAACAAAAATGCATATTTTCTAAGGTTCCCAATTGGGGACATTACATTTCTCTATGAAGTCATCAGGTTTTGAAATAAACTTCCCTTCTTTATCTAACTAGATTGAAGCTTGTCACCTATTAGTTTTTTCACATAAGAGACATGAAATATAGGATGAATTTTAGAAGAGGATGGAACTTCCAACTTATAAGCTACACTATCAATCCATGGAGAATCTTACAGGGGTCATAAAATTTATGGTGCAAGCTTGATGTTTGTCATAAAATTTATGGTGCAAGATAAAAGTTCTTATGTTGCTTAAGTTACATTCTTTTGTAGCGTAGTAGCCAAAAGAATGCCCAATCTCCCTCCTCAAAATGCCTCCCACAAGGTTGTATGTTAGATTGTTGTTCCATATTATCTTGAGCCACAATTAAATTCTCCATGAGGATTTGAAATATTTTATGTCGGTGTTGAATATGATTCTCTGCTTTATGAGCTTTGAGATGACCCTATAAATAAGTAGTGGTAGTGGAGGATATCCATAAAGGGTCTCAAAAAGAGTTAGCTTTCTTGATATGTGAAATGTTGTGTTATACCACCACTCGACCAATGAAAACCATTTGGACCATTGTGCTTGTTAATCAGAGGCAAAGCATCATAGATATCCTTCCAAATGATTATTCACAATTTGGTTTTGCCATCTGATTGTGGATGATAAAATGAGCTATGTGCTAGTTTTGTTCCCTAAGCTGCAAATAAGTTTTTCCAAAAGATTCTAATGAAGATAGGGTCATGATCACTCACAATTATCTTGGAAATACCATGGAGTTCTTGTACTTTTTCCATAAATACTTTTACCATAGTACTAGATTGAAATGGATGAGAGAATCCATAGAAATGTGCATATTTCGTGGGTCAATCCGTCACAACCGAAATCACATCAAGGTTATTTGACTTTGGCAAAAGTCCATCAATATTTCCTACCAACATTGTGTTGTTATGCCTAATGCTTGTAAGAGGCTAAAGGTTTTTAATGTTTCACCTTTATTTTGTTAGCATATAAAACATTCCGCCATAAATTTCCTTACATCCCCCTTTACCTTCTCAAAATAAATCATTCTTCTCCTCTTGCTCTCTATCATCCTAATGATAGATCACGGAGTGTGATCCGAAACTTTGATACAAAAAACTCCAACACAATCAAATCCAGAAACGATATTGAACAGGTATTTAAGAGCCCTTAATGTCCTATTGATGAATCATTTATTTGAGACAATATGTTAGCTTTCAACTAAGAATTTATGCATAAAACACACCTATCTTTGTACAATAAGGAATCTTCTTTCCAAACATACTTATCTAAACAAGATAGGTCATGTTGAATTTTTTAAGTGTGATTCCTTGTTAGATGATCACGTTGCCACTCTTCTTGTGCAACTTCTACCCATTCAAGTGGTAATAAGGAAATGACACAAATTGTTGTTTCCTCTCTTTCTTGTCAAGAAAGGGCATCAACAACAATATTTCCCTAACCTTTTTGTAAATAATTTCAATGTCATACCCTAGCATCTTTATGGCCCATTTTTGTTGCTCCTCTAAAAACAGTCGTTACTCCAAAAAATATTTTAAACTTTCATGATCTATCCTCACTTTGAAATGTCTTCCCATTTAATATGGGACACATTGTTTGACTAAATGAATTACAATTAACATTTATTTAGTGTACCCCGGGGACGCGTTCCCCCCTAAATCCCGAGCGTTCCCGAAATGGGGACGTCCCCGAGACGTGGGGACGGCGTTCCCAAGTCCCCAGCAACGCCACCAATTTTGCCACTCACCACCGGGGATGCGGGGACGTCCCGACATTCCCGGGACGCTAAGGGGGACACCTGTGCATCCCTCGAGCGTCGCGGCGGCAACTTCAAGCACATGTTTAAAAAAATAATAACACATTTTTTATTATTTCTTTGGTTCTATTCAAACCCTAAGGATATGTGGGGCCCATCTATGGTCTTCCATGCCTTCAAAAGGCCCTCCAAGCTTCATTTGTATTCACATTTTCATTTCTAATTGTTTGCTACAGCAAGAAGAAGAAAAGTGAAGAGCTGAGAAAAGGGTGATTGGAGTGGAAGGAGTGATTGCAAGTGAAAGAGGAGTGATTGCTGCAGTAATTCAATATTGAAAACTTCAATGTTCAAAGTTCAAGTATTTACTATTTAGTATTTCAATTTGGCATTTACAATTTTGCTATTTTACTTCTTAATAGTCTTATAAATCTTTTCATAACTAGCATTTTAAGTACCATATGAATAGTATATAGTATATACCCCCTCCCCCTCCCCCGCCCGCCCGCCCGCCGCCCCCTCCCCGGTCGTCCCCAAATCGAGGCCCCTTTGTCCCCCCGTCCCGGAAACCCATTCCCCCATCCCCGACGATGGTGTAACTATGCATTTATTTCCATATGTGGGCCTTACCAAATTCTTTCCCTTGAGTTATACACTCTCAAATGCCAAGGGACACCCTACTTGTATTCGTACTACCCAAATGCCATATCTAGAAGCTTCACATTTTACTACAAATGCTTAGAGAAGATTAGGATAACTAACACAGGTGTGGAAGTAAGAGATTCTTTTCATTATTGATATGTTTAGGTCACTCACTCTAACCATGAAGAATTCTTCAGTGTCATCAAGGGTGTTGCTATGCAAGCATAGTAACGAACAAATCTTCTATAATATCCTCTTAAACCCAAGAATAATCTCAATTTTTTGATATTTTTAGATTTTTGCCACTCTTTTACTACTACAATCTTCTGAGAGTCCATCTTAACACCTTCATGTGACATCATACGTCTTTAAGTCTTCCCTTCCTTTAACCCCAAAGATACATTTGGACATTTTTACATAGAGTTGATTATCTTCCAATACGTATAATAACTTTTCTAAATGTTGCAATGTTCTTCCCATGTTTTACTATAGATGAGGATGTCATTAAAGAATACCAACACAAATTTCCAAAGAAATGGGTGAAACTCTAAATTCATGAGGCTTTGAAAATTTTGGAGTATTAGTGAGACTAAATGGCATAACTAAGAATTCATAATGACCCCCATGTGTTCTAAAAGCAATCTTACATATATCCTCCTCCTTTAGTCAAAGTTGATGATAACCTAAACACAACTCTAACTTGGTGAAAAAAATATGTGCCATTCAATTCATCTAATAATTCATCAATAACAAGAATACGAAACTTATCTTTAAGAATGTTCTCGTTGAGATCCCTGTAATCCAAACACATTCTCCATGATTTATCCTCCTTTTTAACCAAATCCATTAAAGATGAATAGGCACTTTGTTGGGACAAACCATACCTAAATCCAACATTTCTTCAACCAATTTTTCAATTTCAAACTTCTACTCATATGGATAGCAATAAGGTCTGATGTTAGGAGAAATAATTCCTAGTATTAATTCAATGGCATGCTCATACTCTCTAACTAGAGGTAGATTCTTGGGTTCTTGAAAAATTTGTTAATGGTGTTTAATGATCTCTTGAAACTTTGGAGAATCTTGATTTCTCTCATATTGTGCTTCTAAAACTTGTATCTGTGCCACCATGCCACCATATCCTTTCTTAAATAATTTCTCCATCCTATGAGAGTTAATAATTTGGCTTGGTGTTGATTGCATTTCTACAAGCTTATACTCTTTTCCATTTGTATTGAAAACCATGAATAGGACCTGAAAATTGAAGGAAATTGTTCCCAATTGTTTAAATAATTACACACCCAAAACTGCTGTTCCTGAAACTGGCACTACACTAAAGCTGGGAGATTTTTTTTCCAGCAGATCATCTCACTTAAAACAGAATTTTAAACTCCAAAAACCTGTTGCTTTAATTAGCAACTGACACTACAGCAACTCAAGTCTAAATAAAATTCTAAATATAAACAGCAACCATCTATTCTAAAAAACAGCTACAAGTTTGTAAATAATAAACTAAAAATACTCTCCTCAACAAAGCTAACAAGTGGTGCTTCAGATCTTTGGGAAAAAAATAAAAAATAAAAAACTCTTCTAAATAAAGGCTTCTAAACTCCCAAACAAAAGCTGTGCCCAAATCTAGAATTAAATCTTCTATTTTTGGCTGACTGTAACTGAACAATCAACATCACTTGACATCAGATTTTCCGACAAGAAAATCAACATGTGAGTCAAACAACAGTTGTAATAGCTTTCATGATATAGGTTTTGTCTCTTCTTATACATTTGTGCTTAAGTTTTGAAAAAAGGTCAGCATTTGCAAGAGATATAAACAATGCATTTAGGAGCTTGAACAATTTAATATGTAACCCCTGATTATTGTGTAACTAATAATAAACAAAAGAAAGATAATCCTCCTGAAAAATTATTTAAAACAAAAATCATATCGCATTATTTATAACAAATACCTGGTTCCCATCGCGGCCACCAAGTGAGGAGTCATTCACACTAAAAGTCATGGAAATTGTAGGAGGGTCCAGCTCTACTCTTGGCAATGTAGTTGTCACCTGTAAACCCAACAATACGTTCCGCTAGCAATAATTAGAAGAAACTTTCAAATGTTTTCAAACTCCAGCATCTAGCCAAAAAAGAAAAAGAAAAGTTGTCAGCTGCAACTTTCCTAAAGCACTCAATGGATTACAAGATGCCTAAGCAATTTAGCTGTACAAAACTTACCTTTCAAGAAATATCAATGGTATTTGAGAGGAGCAACTAGAGAAGCAATGTCTGACTGTGGATTACTTTAGTTTATATAAAGTGTACATTGTCATAGAGAGAGAGAGAAAGAGAGAGAGTATATTAATGTCAACAAATGATGAAGAATAGGTCAATGGAACTGCAACGTACAACTGCTACGATAGTGAAGTACTAGGGCAAAAAGGTCTCAGGGACTCGAGCAAACAAAATAAAGCAATGAAAAGCAAGAAAACGATAAAATAGACAAATGGGAGTAAACCTAACATGGTAACCTTGAAACGAGTACAAGTACAAATAGCTATAGAATAAGAGGACCCCTAAACGAGGTGGGAGCTGATGAAGACCAAAGCTAGCAACCAGGGCTGGAAGCAAATACTATCCGCAGATCACGTAGGAATGCCAACAACATTCCATCTATCACTAAGGGAATACCAAGACGGGATATGAAAATGCTCATCAGGGAGCGTCCAAGGTTAAGGGAGCCAAGCTGGGCAATACTAGGAGGTGGTCAGTTATTATGATATGTTAGAACTAGAATTTAGAGTAAAGACATGATGGGCCATACAATATCATACTTTCTGTTTTGTGACTGCATGTAAAAGAATAGAGTTAAAGTTGGTGTGCTACAACATGGTACTTGAACAAAATGGAAAATCATAACATCAAGGTGGGAGTTGTCTGTTAGTTTTTGGATCAGAAATGAAATAAGCAGAAATACAACAAATGAACAATAAACACAACAAGATACCCTAGGAAAACCCCCCTTCTTGAGGGAGAAAAACCCAGCAAAATATATCCCTTATATATTGAATAAATAAGAGCAGAAATCTGCTTTACAAATCAGACCCTTCTCAAGGGCGAACTTGATACAATAAATGATGAGAATCTCCTTGATATCAGATCTGCTTCTAAAGAATGATGATCTGCTGCTACATAGGCGAACTTCTGCTGCTTGCTTGATGCGAATTATGATAAATTGAATTGATGATGAAATGACAAGTCTTCTCCCTGCTTATATAAAATGATAAGTGACCTCTTCACTAGGTCGGCTCCCTTAGGAAATATATTATTTAAATATCATTAAGATATGAAGGCTGACCTGCCTAAGACAATAACTCCTGCAGCTATAAAACACTAACACACCCTCTTAGCTAGGGAGGTATTTTCCAGATATCTACGTCATGGAGTCTCTCAACATGACACCCACAATGGCTACACCCATTTGTGGAAAGCTCAAAGGTTCATCACGGAGTCTCTCAACGTGATGTCGTTATGGAGTCTCTCAACATGACGTCCACCATGGTTACTCCCATGTGTGGAAAGAAACACACGTACAAGTGCCTATCACGGAGTCTCTCAACGTGATGTCATCATGGAGTCTCTCAACATGACGTCCACCATGGCTACTCCCATGTATGGAAAAACACAAGTACAAAAGGTTCATCACGGAGTCTCTCAACATGATATCGTCATGGAGTCTCTCAACAAGACATCTCATCTCAGAGATGAACAAGGGCTCGCACCTCATATTTCTCCGTCTCAGAGAAATATGCACTAAAAGGGCTTTCACCTCATACTTCTTTGTCTCAGAGAAATATACACTACAAGGGCTTTCACCTCATACTTCTCTGTCTCAAAGAAATATACACTACAAGGGCTTTCACCTCATACTTCTTTGTCTCAAAGAAATATACACTAGAACAAGTCTTCATGATGATGTGACTCCCTCTGAAGCTCCAAGTACTTGTATCAACCTCCTGACCTCCTTGTCCAAGGTTGCCTCTGTTGGTTTGTCAGACTCCCTCTGAATGTTAATGCCTCCTCTTCGAAGCAACTGATCGCAATCTGTATAGGTTCTTCCTCTTCAAGAGATGTCTCCAAAGAATTTTATCTCTTCATCCTGCGTGAATTCCTCACAGGATGCCTCAAGCTCTTCCTCTCTTGTATTCCTTAAGCAATCTCTCATCATCCTTTTTGCTCCTCGATCCGTCCTAGAAGCATTATAGAGAGATTACTAATAGTTCATAGAACTAAACTATCCCGAAGAGAAATACCAATGCTAGAAGCATACATGATTCACTATTCCAATGTTATTGCATGAATTAATAACTACATAAAATTCATGAACATTGTTCAAGCATGAAATACTTATCTCTTTATGTTGGTCAATTCTACAGATGCAGTCAGGCCCTTGTCTTGCAGTTTCTTCTCAGCTGTTAAATGATTTCTCCTTATATGTTGCATTTAGACCTTCTAGTGCATCAACTAACCCACAAAGACCAATCAAAATTGTAACAGAAGATAGCACATGCATATAATCCCTAGTTGCGATGATATTCATGTGATTTTGAAGGTCACGCATCTGAAAGCTTCAAGCTAGGAATAGCTCACAACATAACATCGAGCCACACAGCCAAGAATAGCAATAACTCAAACTGTCTCCTCACGCACTGGAAATTGGTCAATGATCTTCATCACAGCTTGACTCTTCAAAAGAATATTGAAGCATAAAGAAATATTCCAATCAACTAAGAAATTCGAGTTATGTTATCTCCTTTCCAAACCATATATATATATATATATATATATATATATCATTGGAAGTCATCATAGACTAAGAACTCCAACCTGGAAAAATGTAATAATGCTCAGATTGAACAGAAGTAACCCCCAAAGATGTCCTCCCTTAACTCATAGCCCACAACTTCCTTGTAAGGTGACGGCTTCTTAGAGAGAGTCAATATAAGAGTCCCATGCGAATGAAAACACCGATTATCATCTGCTCGATATCTCATAAGAAAGCACCTCCTGATATGCATATAGAAGTTCGATATCAAGGGAAATTAAGGAATCATTGACTCTTCATAGATTACGGCAGATTGCTAATAAACAAGCAGCTCACGATTTCTTCTCTCCGGTGGCTATCAAGTCTTTTCCGCTTGTCTTTTCCCTTTAGATGTCCTACAGGTAGATTTTGACTCCACGTCACTTGTGGAATGCGATACCTCTATTAAAGTGTAAGGCACGGCAGAATTAATGATTTCGGCATCAAGCGTTTGGCGACAGAAATAGTATGAAATCGCTGTTAAGATCTTCACACCCAACACAAAAACTCATATAATAATAACAATCATCGATTTGCCGTTATTTGAATCCTGCGACACACTTTTCAGAGGCTAGCGATTCAATTCTCCATATCTCCTGCTGAGACTCGTTCATAGCCACCAAAGATACGGTTACATAAATGAATCCTGACTCCACTTTTCCAATTGAATACAGAGACCCGACTTCTTATCTTATTCACCCAAACTAGATGTAACGGCTTCCAAGAAATTATTTATTCCTCTATATAAAGTGCAGACCGATCAATCAACAGTGGCGATAATGAAATGAAACCAATTCCATTCAAAATTATCCCGACTACTACAAAATAATACACGATTACCACAATCACTAATTCGATTCCATTCTTCATAAGACTCGAAGCTGCTAAGTCTCCAATATTATTTAATCGCCTCCTTTCAGAGGCTAGCAATTCAATTCTCCATATCTCCTGCTGAGACTCGTTCATAGCCACCAAAGATACGGTTACATAAATGAATCCTGACTCCACTTTTCCAATTGAATACAGAGACCCGACTTCTTATCTTATTCACCCAAACTAGATGTAACGGCTTCCAAGCAATTATTTATTCCTCTATATAAAGTGCAGACCGATCAATCAACAGTGGCGATAATGAAATGAAACCAATTCCATTCAAAATTATCCCGACTACTACAAAATAATACACGATTACCACAATCACTAATTCGATTCCATTCTTCATAAGACTCGAAGCTGCTAAGTCTCCAATATTATTTAATCGCCTCCTTTCACTATTCCCAGATAATAAAATAAACCTCGTTCAGAATGCTTAAACAGATCTGATCAAATGTTCCCCTGAACCCGCTCTAATACCATGTTAGTTTTAGGATCAGAAATGAAATAAGCAGAAATACAACAAATGAACAATAAACGCAACAAGATACCCTAGGAAAACCCTCCTTCTCGAGGGAGAAAAACCCAGCAAAATATATCCCTTATATATTGAATAAATAAGAGCAGAAATCTGCTTTACAAATCAGACCTTTCTCAAGGGCGAACTTGATACAATAAATGATGAGAATCTCCTTGATATCAGATCTGCTTCTAAAGAATGATGATCTGCTGCTACATAGGCGAACTTCTGCTGCTTGCTTGATGCGAATTATGATAAATTGAATTGATGATGAAATAACAAGTCTTCTCCCTGCTTATATACAATGATAAGTGACCTCTTCACTAGGTCAGCTCCCTTAGGAAATATATTATTTAAATATCATTAAGGTATGAAGGCCGACCTGCCTAAGAAAATAACTCCTGCAGCTATAAAACACTAACATTGTCTGTACCTCAGCTCACGTAGGAAGAGCCAGCAACATTTCATCTATCACTATGGGAATAACAACACAGGATATGAAAATTCTCATTGGAGAGCATCCAAGGTTAAGGGACCTAGGCTGGGCAATCCTAATAGGTGCCAGTTACCCTTAGAATATTTGATGTTATAATTTGCTATTTTGCACAAGTACCATGTTTTAGCACACCAACTTTAACTCCATTCGTTTACATAAAGTCACAAAACAGAAAGTATGATATTGCATGGCCCATCATATCTTTACTCCAAATTTTACTTCCAACATATCATAATAACTATCAAAAATGCATTACATTTTGATCATAGAATGTTGACAAAGGCCATAGCTGCTGCCAGTTTATCCCCTTGTACTGCTCCTAATTTTTTCATTGCTGCACATTCATAGACTCTTGATGACATTGTTTTCTAGTTTGAACAGTTGTGTGTTTTTCAAGCTCATAAATCACTATTGATAGAAAATGGTATTCTCCCCTTCTTGTCAAGATTCAGAAAATGTATTCGTGACAGGTAGTTTGCTTTTCCATTTCCAGAGATATAAGAACAGAATTTGGTTAATGCCAAACAACAATAAGCACTAAACAAAACTGTGCATCGGAAGTATTAGATTGCTTGGAATTAACCACACTTGCCCTCAAGTATAGATACGTACAAGAAAAAGAATGGTTTTACCATGCTTTGTCCAAATTTAGACCATGAACACCTCAGAGGATAAATGCAAACAACTCCAAGAATCCAAACATTTTCTTCTATCCCATCGGTAGTTATATAAGGTTCCCAAATCTTGAGCAAAGATAGATGCAAAGGCTGAGGTTCCCTTCTCAAAATAAAGCCAATGGATAAACCAATCCTAACCCTAGCTATATTATAGAAAAATAAAAATAAGCACCAACAGACTTTTCTTTTAAATAGAAGTAAATTGTGTATTATTAAGATAAGAAAATACGAAACAGCATTCAGATCCCATCATCTGTAGAAGAAACTGCTAAGGTACATTAGGTTATGTGCACAAACATCACTTTAAATAAAAAGGTATCTCTGTAGCAAGTGATCTTTTGAATCGTAGTTACCAAAATCAGAAAATAATCACAAGAAATCATGATTTATCAGAACTCAGCCTCCACGACAGTTTTCTGCAAAAATCACAACTTTCAATTTTCTTGAGTTTGACCAAGTCAACCAATTTTTTGCAATTTTTAGGGCAAAATAGCAATTTTTTTCTATCGATTGTTTTCTGCATTTTTTTCATCATATTGTCTGTTTTTTTTTCATTTTTGTAGATCAGTTTAAGCAAAAATTTGACAGTTTGACTGCAATTGAGGAAGCAAC
Organism: Sequoiadendron giganteum; assembly: GCA_007115665.2. NCBI lineage: Eukaryota > Viridiplantae > Streptophyta > Pinopsida > Cupressales > Cupressaceae > Sequoiadendron > Sequoiadendron giganteum. The sequence goes on along the minus strand of CM021100.1, from coordinate 781,542,081 downwards.
ATCAAATTGATGCTCACTGCACATAGTGACACAACTATTCCAACCTCCAAGTAAGGCCTTAAAAACCTAAACCCTATTTTACCACACCCTAATCCTAACCCTAAATCCTGAAATTTTATTCAACATCTGGAGTTACAATTAGAGGTTTTGTTAGTATAATTGCACCCTAAACACTGACTTTTTTGGGTTAGGGTTTTTTTATTTTTGTACACCCTAACCGTGAACCCTAAATTTATTTCAAGGGTTAGGATTAGAGTAAAGATATTTTTGCTTTGTACGCTCGAACACTTACCCTAAAGTTAAACCTCTTAAATTTTTTCAGGGTTTAGCCTTATAGTAAAAGATTCTTTTAATTTATAACATGTATATATACTAACCCTTAGCATGTTAATGTAATTTTTTTGTTTTCAAGCCCTTCTATATTGCATAGAACGCAACATTCAGCAAGATTATCCTCTCCTATCTTGGGAAGTCATGACCCAAAAGTATATTTGAGGGCTATTGAGGCTCTAGCGAAAAAGAGAATACAAAAGAAATTCCTTACTGTTGGAATGTTTGTCATTAATGTCAAAAGGTATGAGCAAAATTATTGTCATTGATGTCAAAGGAGAGAAGACATATTGTCATTGATGTCAAAGGTGGCATGAATACATTGATCATATTCAAGACCTGTACAGTGATGTGATGGAGGCCTTTCAAGATTACCTACAGCTGTGACTACTCTTAAGTATGATAAATGCAGCAAGAATGTCCACAATATATGAAAGAAAGAAAGTTCTGTTTCAATCCCATGTTTAACACAATGAATAACAAAAAAGATATGGCAAGGGGAGAGAAATTAGGATTGAGGAGATTGAAGATCTTAATAAGACCATTCAATCATATGGAAGACAAAGACATATAAATGCCTAATCGCCCAAGCTCACTATAGTAATGATTAATCTTTATCCAAGACACTATTTAAGAATATGGCAGATATATTGGCTGATCACACACGTTACTAGACCGACTACATATAGAAGATTATTGTCTTCACTGGAAACAGAAAATATATATATAAACAGCGATGTTAAATATGAAACTCAAATGTGAACAGCGATATATGTTAAATCTAGTTGACTTCACAGCATTAAGCAAAATCAGATCCTTATCACATCCACCCAAGAAGACAGCGATTTGTTTGATTAAAGAGACTCTCATTATCATTGGAAGCAGTGACCTTATTAGAAGCAATTCATATGAAAGAAAATGCAGCAATCAATTGAAAAGATAAAGGCAGCAATAAAGATTAAGTAGATATATTTATCATGGAAGCTAGCCGACCTTTTATGAAATTATCCAAGGTGTTTAATGGTGCAATTAAAGTTTAATGATAAAAGATGATTAATAGAGGGCTGTGATCCACTAATAACTAAAGAATAATTATATTTCATTTTAAAGAGGTACTAATTAAAATTTAAGACTAAAGAAGCTGACCTCTTATCAAGACAAAAATCAGCGCTTATATTTCAAAGAGGTGTGATTACAATTATTAAATGGCAGCAATCACTATTTAAAACAAAGCTTCTAAAAGGTGCGACTTCTTTTGAGGAGATGTGTCTATGAAAAGGTATGTCTATCTCTTGTTTTGAGATGATATAAAAGGCAAGAGTAAATAGGTTTTGTAGATAAGCAATTAAATGAAAATATTTAAGTGAAGAGCAGATTGTAAAAAGAGAAAAGGCAGAAAATTATGAAGAGTAATTCAGATGTGTATTGAGGAATTAATGTTGTCTTTTATGAAAAATATGTGCAATCATTCATGAAGAGATATAAGCTGTTTTGATAAGAGATATATACTAAGAATGCAAACTTGATAAAAAAATTGTGCAAATCTAAAAGGGAGTCTATGCTGACTTTATAAACAAGATCTAACAGAATAACCATTTGATAGAAAACAGATTATTGGGAAGGAAGATTGTCATCTAAAGTGTGGATCAGATTCAGGTGTGGATCAAATTTATGTGTGAATCAGAATTGTGGTCAGATTTATGTTTAGATCAGGATTGTATGAAGGATGTAATCAGTTTTGTGAGAGGACAATCTTGTGGATAAGTAAACTATATCAGCCATTGAAGGATAAATAGGTTGGAGCCTATTAAATTGAGGTTGGAGCCTCTTACTGGGTTGAAGCTCAGTTTTTGTCTGAATGTTGGAGCCTCCAACAGGTTGGAGCCTATCAAGTAGAGGTTAGAGCCTCTTGCTGAGTTGGAGCTCAGTTGGTATAAGAGATTCAAAGCTTTGATTGTAGGTTGGAGCCTACAAGAAGAAGAAAGATTAAACCTTAATATATATGCAATATTGTGTCGTGGTTTTCTCTCGAAAGGGTTTCCACATTAATCTTGTGTTCTCATCGTGTTCCTAATTGCTATATCTTATTTGAATTGTTTTAATTGTGGTTGGTTAAGTTTTGAAAAGTAAAAGATTGTTGATGACTAGAGTCGATCATCCTGATGGCATTGACTGACCACAACACTTATGAAAGAGTCTCTTTCTATGTCTACTCATCACATGAACCTAAGACATGGGGGAAACATTAGCACCTTCTTTCTATTTCGTACTACACAAGGAACACATCCAACTTTAGAGAAAACAAAGTGGAGGAAGAGTGTTCATGAACAAGCTTAAAAAGCCAATGACAATTTTTTGTATTATTCTAACCTATTTGTTGGAAATATTGTCATCATTGATGTCAAAGGAAAGAAGTACAAATCACTGCTATCATATTGCTGCTGTTAAAGGAAAATACTTATTATGTTTTAATGTTAATTTTTTGGTCTTAATGAGCTGGCCGACCCCATTCATGTGTGGCACCCATATTGGTGAAATTTCCCCTCCTTAATTTTGGCCAACCACACTAGGTGTGTCACCACCCCTCCTTTGATGTATCTAAATTTTTATTTTTTAAAATCTTAATTGGGCCGACCCCTCTTGGGTGGATCGCCCCTCTTGGAAGAGCCACCCCTCTTGGGTGAAGACATATAATGTGTGGTATAAAAAGAAGATTGGTTGGAGGTTAAAAGGAAAGAAATAAAAACATATATCATTCAGATTTAGAGCAGATTTTGAAGATGATAAGGGCAGATTTGTGAAGAAGATTTAGAGCAGATTTGTGATGAAGATTTTGAGCAGATTTACAAATAAGATAGGAGATTTTTGAAAGAGATTTAAAACAGGTTTGTGAAGAAGATTTAGAGCAGATTTACATAGAAGATTTGAGCAGATTTTTGAAAGAGATTTAGAACAGATTTGTGAAGAAGATTTATAGCAGATCTAAAGAGCGAATTATAGCAAATGTGTGAGAAGATTTATAGTAGAAGAATTATTGTAGAGGTTGGTGCCTCTCATTAGAAGAGATTGGTGTCTCTTGCTGGGTTGGTGTCTCTTGCTGGGTTGGTGCTCAGTTGCGGGGATTGGTGTCTCTAGTGGGTTGGTGCCTACAAAGATAAGCAGAGATTGGTGTCTCCAATAGGATGGTCACTACTAAAATTGTAAGAGAATCAATAAAGCAATATTTTTCCATGGTTGTCTCCCGAAAGGATTTCCACATAAATCTTGTGTTCTTGATTGTTGGTGTTGTGTGATTGATTTAATTGTGGTTAATTATTCGAAAAAGTTAAAAAGACTATCTTATATTGATTCATCCCCTCTCCCCCACCACCCCCCACTCTCAGTATAAGTGTGTGCTCATAAGCTATGCTGGAAGCCATTGTAATTGTGGGTCCTAGCTTCAAAGCCCCTCATATGAGTCTTTGAGGATTAATATGTTGAGAGACGCAATACAAAATGTGAGCAATGTTGCTGAACATTGGAAGGAGTGGACAGTGACTAGTTGCACTATCATGTCAAATAGGTGGATGAATAAGAACCATACTGTCATCAATTCTCTTGTCACGTCTAATCAAGCACAATCTTCCTAAAATTCATCAATGCATCAGATAGGGTGAGATCAATACCACCATTATCAACTCTATTTGACAAGGTGATCAATAAGATAGGGCCAAAAAATGTGGTCCAATTTGTTTTAGATCATGTTTGTGTTGCTAATAGAAAAAAAATTATTAAGTAAAATCCCACCAATGTTTTGAAGTTCATGCACAGCATACTATCTCAATTTAACCTTGGAAGACTGTTATGAAACAACATAAAATAAAAATAAATAACCCAATAAAAGAAGATAGATATCACAACTCAATAATACAAATACTCCAATGTATTCAAAATATAGATCAAACTCTTGGGTTAGGGAACATCATACAATTACCATATCAAGGGGAAAATGCTCACAATAAAACCTCAACTCTAATTACAATATTCTAGATTGATGATTTACTCTCAGTAAGCCCTTAAAATAATAAGAGTCTTCCTAACGACCATAGAAGCAATATACAAGGAAGAAAATCATGATTTTTTGCGAATTACTGTAGAATTGGAGAGAGCAGAAAAATTGAATACAATGGAGAAAACAAAGACACTTTTGAAGAAACAATCTATCATCATTTTGATAATGACTCACCTTCTAGTTTGAGACAAGAAAATTTACACTATAGGAGGGGAAAGAGGAAGATGTAGATTGTATTTGGTTGTTTTCTTCATTTTGACATATCATCATCTATTAACAATTATAAATTTATAATGTTATACATTTGAAATGTGAAACTATGAAATTTTAAATTTGAGAGTTTGAGGATCATATGACATGTATAATGTTTTCTAAATACATTTGAAAAAAATTTGTAATTATAAGGTTTTTTATTTGCTTTGTCGAGCCCCAAGTTTTAGTCCTAAAATTATGGTTAAAAGTGCCTATTCTTCTCCAATGGTAAGAGTGGACAATAAAGATAACACTTGGTGTATGTTTCTAGATTATAAATAGCTCAACAAGCAAACCATCAAAGATAAGTTACCAATCCCTATAATTGATGATTTGTTACATGAGCTACAAGATGTTTACTTTTCCAAACTTGATCTTCCTTTTGCTTATCATTAAATAGAAATAGAGATGAGGATGTAAATAAGACAACTTTAACAACACATGAGGCCCATTGTGAATTTCTAATGATGCCCTTTGGCCTTTAATGGAACCATCTACATTAGTTTAATGAGCTTTGTCTCTAGGTCATGTCTATGGAAGTTTGTTTTGGTGCTTTGATGACATCTTAATATGTAGTATAACTTTGGAAGAACACTTGTGGCATGTAAATTTGGACACTCTTAAACAACATCAACTTTATGCTAAACCATCCAAATGTGTTTTTAGGAGTCAAAGAGGTGGAGTACCTAGGTCATATTATTTTGTATGAGGGTGTTAAGGTGGGAACTCACAAAATCAAGGTAATGGTAGACTAGGAAGTACTTAGGACCTAGAAGAACCTATAGAGTTTTCTAGGGCTTATAGGTTATTAGGGTTGATTTATAAAAAATTACGATACCATACCAACACCACTCATAGATTTATTGAAGGATTCCTAATGGAATGATGCAACCACCAAAGCATTTGACAAGCTTAAGGAGGCCATGTGCAACACTCTAGTTTTACTACCTCATATTTTAAAACCTTCATTGTGGAATGTTAGGATATCACTTTGAGATTGTATATTAAAAAGGAAAGCATAATGTTGTAGTTGGTGGTCAATCTACGAGGACGGATCCACAAAGTCATGATTGTGTGACATTTCCATTCTAGATGCAGATTAAGAGGATAAAGCATGAGAAGAGGACTCGAATAAATAAAATCTCATTTAGAAGCTCCAGCAAGATCCAAGTGTGTGTAATAATTTTAAGCTGAAAGGAGATACACTACGCTATGTATAAAGATATGCTATATTGGTGTAAGAATTCAATCCTCAAACTTAGGGTTCTACAAGAGCTCCATGCTTCTCCAATAGGTGGGCATTTAGGCTTTTTGAAGACTTATCTTAGAATCAAGTAGGATTTTTTTTGGAAGGGCTCAAAAGGGAAGCCTTGAAATTTGCTATAGAATGCATGGTATGTTCTTCTGCAACCTTTATTTACTCTAAGCTAGAGATGGAGGTCTTTATGGAATTCATCACAAGTTTGCCCAAGTTTGCAGAAAAATATGTCTTTATGGTTGTGGTGGATGGACTTACCAAGTATACACATTTATGTGCTTTGTCATAACCATTAATTGTAAGTATTATAGTGATAACTTTTATGGATACCATCCAGAAGCTACACGGAACACCAAAAATCATTGTAAGTGATTGTGATCCTATATTTACTAGCAATTTTTGGATTGATTCATTATCATGTTACCTAGCTTTCTTATAGCTAATCATATCGTCTCCAATCAAATGGACAAAATTGAGGTGGTCAATAAATACTTGGAAGGTTAGCTTAGTTAATTTGCTTCAAATAAACAAAAAAGATGTTTAAGATTGTCTAGAAACTAATTTACATGCTTCCCTTAATGGTGAGAATGGCTCCAGTCACCGATGCAGTATTCATTGGTCCAAAAACATCTACATGATCCAGCTGTAGAATCTTGGATGCTCTCCAAGACTTCCCATCTGAAAAAGGAGTATGTTAGAAGATTAATCTTCACCTGGTAAAAGTTATTCTTTATTTGTAATTATTTATTGACTTGTAAGAATATTCCAAAGGAATCCCTACAAATCTTTTGTCTTTTTGTCTTCTCAAACGTGTGAGGATGACTCATTTTATTTTTTAATTCCTTTATTAAGGAATTTTTGTAGCCACCTCCTTAAGAGGTTCTTGACACATTGCACACATATAGATGAATGGTGGCATTCATTGAGTTGGGAGTTACAATCTAATTCTAAGTTCACTTCTCACCTCTATTTATTGAGGTGCCTCTCCTCTCATTCTTCATTAAAGCAAGCAAGCTTAAGGCTTAAGTGCTCTCTCTCTCTATTTGTATCATTCTTAGGCATTTTGCCTCCATTCATAATATTGGGGTTTTTTCTTGTTTTTTCCCCTTATCAAATTCTTGTGTCTCCTTTGCATTTGGTGGTGTTTGGTTGGCTTCTCTATTTCTTGGTTATCTCTTTCCTTCAAACAATGTTCATTAGTTAGTACTTTCCATTGTTCATTTATTTTTCTTTTCATGGTATCAGAGCTTTGGTATTACTAATCTTGTGAGCTACATTGTTAAAGGTTTACCAAGTTTTAAAGGCAAACCATTGGAGACTCTCTAGAGAGGAGAAAAGCCAAAAGATTAATCTTGCTTCTTGTCTAATAATATTTTTCTAATCCATATGTAGGTTTTTTTTATCTAAAGTTTTTTAAGTATTTTTTGTTTTCAAATTTCAAAGCAATATAATTTGCATGCATGTTTAAAATTATACAATTTTTTAGAAACCCTCAAATAAAGGGGGTTATAGTTCAATTTATTTTTTAAATCCATTATTTTTGCATGTTATAATTCACATGTTGAATTTCTTAAAAAATAAAAAAAAATTAGACCTCTAACCCTATTTTTTTTTTTTTTAAATTGAAAGATACCCTCTCAATTTTTTTGATTTTTCAATGACAATTACAATTGTAATTGTTAATGCAACGATCAAATTCCAGATTAATGAAGGTCGATCCTCACATGTAAACAACATCAGTATATTTTATTTTTTTTTAAATTGAAAGATACCCTCTCAATTTTTTTGATTTTTCAATGACAATTACAATTTTAATTGTTAATGCAACGATCAGATTCCAGATTAATGAAGGTCGATCCTCACATGTAAACAACATCAGTAGATTTCCATATCATTTAAGTGAGGAAGGAGTTAGTATAAATATCAAATGTGGGAGACACGTCCCATGAGCGGATGTGTCTCCACAAAGTGGAGACATGTCGGCTCAAGGGGTGTGTCTCTCCATTTAATTTAATACTTGTTTTAAACATAGATCAAAGTCTTTTATCAAACCGATGCTACCTATTATCGACACTCCCTCTTAGCGAGGAGGATAAACTCTAAACAAGTATAAAGTGATATCACCTGACTCGTGATATCAGAAGATATGGTATGCTTTTGAAAGTGTCAAGTCACATGACATTCATTATGCAATACTCCCTCTTAGCTAGGGAAGATAACTTCCATCAAGTAAACGTGATATCACCTAACTCGTGATATCAGAAGATATGGTATGCTTCTGAAAGTATCAAGTCACATGACATTCTTCATAACACATCTTCATTATGGTATGTGCACTGACATCAAGTCACATGATGTCTACCATAATAATTCATGGCATATCCATGGATATAAAATTATCCACCATGATTATCTCTTAAGGATCACAATGATCTTCAAATGACATCAAGTCCCATGATATTCATCAAAGTGTCCAAGAGATACTATCATGATAGTTCAACTCATCATTGTAGAGTCGTCACTTTACAATGTTACATATAAGTGTTCATTATTAGAAAGATCGTCACCTTTCAATAATGTACACAGGGGGAGTTGGCCCATAAGGTCATGGAGTCACACACATGACAAAAGAGTTTACACATTAAACATCTTTATATATATTAGTACAACTTATAAACAATTTGAATTTTAAACATAATATCAAATTACATTTCAACCATACCACGTTTCTTCCTGAAGTGTTCTACCTTGATTCGGGAGAGAGGTGTGGTGAGAATGTCTGTTGTTTGATCATTTGTACTAACATACTCCAACTGGATCACAATCCTTTCTACCATGTCTCATAATGGTAGGGGATCTCAATGTGCTTAGATCAAGGAGTCCCACAAGCAATTTACAAAACCAAACTGCTTCTCTTGCCCCCACAGAGGCTGCAAAGTATTCAGTTTTTGTCAAGTTTTGTGCTACAAAAACTGTTTTTTGCAAATCCAAGGAATCGTAGCCGATCCTAAACTAAAGCAACATCCTTATGTGCTTTTCTGATTGGTTACATTCCCAGCCCAATCTGAATCCAAGTATCCAGGTTGATCTAGATGGTCATTTCTGTAAAGAAGACCATATCCAATAGTGCCTTTGAAGATATCTCAATATATGTTTTACAGCCATAGGGTGAATTTCCTTTGGCTCATACCTAAACTGGCTTAGAGCATTCACTAGGACCTTCCATTTTAAGCAGGAGTGCTCTATCAACTGAGCTACTGGCCCTTTGTGGCCAACCCATTGTCAGTCTGGGTGTGGTTTATTTCCAACACCCCCCTTTACGCCACACTGCGGGTGCTAGGGACTCTTCTGAGGTTAGATCCTTCATCCCTTGAGTAGTGAGATGATCTTTTCCTGTTTAGATCATCAACATATAAAGTAATTATTAACATCTCACATTTCATTACATTAAAGTAAAGATTTCGGTCTGCATCATTCTTGGAGAATCCGAGTCTCGAGAGGTAGCTATCAATTCTTTTATACCAGACCCTGGGAGCCTGTTTAAGTCCATAGAGGGCTTTCTTCAGTCTGCATATTTGTCACAGAGTCTCTCAACGTGATGTCGTCATGGAGTCTCTCAACATGACGACTCATCTCAGTTTCAGAGATGAACAAGGGCTTTTACCTCATATCTCTCTATCTTAGAGAATTATGCATTACAACAAGTGATGATGTGACTCCCTCTGAAGCTCTAAGTACTTGCATCAGCCTCCTGACCTCCTTGTCAAAATCGACTGTAATACTTGCTTTAGAGAAATGGTTTCCAATTCACACATTTGTAGAGATTCAGGGTTGTTCTATTCAACCTCTTCCCAGATCACTCTATTCTGAATAGGTTTGTAGAGCTACCAATGTTAAATCTAGGTTGACTGACTTGAGCAATTCTGATCTCAACTACTGAAGAGGTACTTCAAGGATTTAGCATTTGGCCTTGCCACACTGTAACCTTTACTTATTCTTAGCGAGACATAGAACTCCCTCTTAAGCTTAATTCTTCCTATTCTAATAAGGATGTCTCCAGCTAATCACTTAGTCTCATAGCTGCAAGTAGAGTCTTCATCCTTCAACCTATAGGATGCATCAAGCTCTTCTTGAAAGAAATCTCTTGCGCTTCTTGATTTGTCCTGAAAGCATTTAAGAAGAGATTACTAATAGATCATGGGACTCAACTATCTCAAATAGACGTACCATAACTAGGAGCATACATGATTGACCTTCTCAATGTTATAGCATGAATTAGTAACTACAAAACAATTCATGAGGATTATTCAACCATGCAATACTTATCTCATAGAATTTCAAAAGGAAATCTGCATAAATCAACTTGTAATGAATAAATCTAAAGAATCCTATCATAGTGATCACTATTTACTGGTCACACATAGTCCTAAGTAAATAATGTCAGATTTGCACCACTCAGCAAACTAAATTTTAACCCAGAATGGCAATTGCAATCTAAACAAAGAATACTTATCTTTTAAATATTCTGAAGGTACACCATAGAGCTGGATCTGTGGTTGTATCTCATTTTTGCCACCTTTAGTGTTGCCATCTTTGATTTGCACACCCACAATTGATTTCTCATAGCCTTTCCTCAATCGAAACATATGCTAAGTTTAGCTGACTTATTCTTCTTTTCGCAGACCAGACAGCAAGATGGAGCAATCTTCTTAATATTTGAATGTGGTCTAAAGACCATTCAAATCTTACTCCGACGTTTGTCCTGGGAGAGTGCACTGACCATGATCTACAGCTTCAGGAGTTGTGCTGGCAACTCCAGTAAGCAACTCCAAAAAATATAAAATCCCGGTGAAGACTTCCGCACAGCTAAAGCAAACTTATCCAAGGCAGACCCAGCCTTGTGCCCTGATGATGTCGAATTTGGGAGAGAATTACAAGAGTTCCCTCAAAGAATTCAAGGCTCACATCAAAGAACACGACTCCACTACTAAAATCACACCAGGAGGTGGCGATTACATTCGTCGTCCAGGCAGAGCCATAGGCTCTGGCCGGCGCCAAGGAGACAACTTCAGAAAACCAACGATCACAAATCCACGTCAACTCCACCATCATCATTTGGTATGAAAGATTTGTTGTCGTCAATAATTAGACAACCCATATGGTAAATACCAATAATATCGAAGAAAGGTAAGTCACTTCTTGCAAATGACAATCTGTTCTGGTGTTCACCCCAATGACAATCCGCACTTGCATTTTACTCCATGTGCGCCCAGCTAAGACTCAGAAAATACATTTTCACCAATATTTGAATTTATCTGATAACATTGAACTTCACGGGAATAGGAAATATCTACTTCCATGCATAAAAGAAGTGCCAATTCTTAATGAAAACTAGTATACAGATTCCGGTGGTCTCCTCGACTCCTTGCACCAGTCATATGGCATATACGACATCAATCCATGCTTCTCGAGAGATATACAGCAATACACAAATAACGGTCCAACAAGTAAGGCAAGCATTCAAATGACTACAAAACACGCATTCAACGCTTCCTTAAGAGAGTCCATCCCTCAAGCTCCAATCGCAGATGCAGACCCAATAGCATGACCCAATTGGTGAGTAGTAAGATCTGAAGGCTACGCGACCATGAGAACATCGGGAGATATTCCAATGGTGTGAGTCAGATCGCGGGAGGTGCTATGTGATGGGGTGGCCAAACCCAATGTGATCGTGCCTCAGCAGACGCTTCTCATGTCTCCTCTATATAGCCTTGTTCTTATGGGCGCCAAGGGAATGAACCAGCACCCTACAACCACCCTATTTTCCTTTCTTCCCGTCTCCATCCCAATCGCATCCTCCATCCACCGCAGCACCAAAGCCTTCACACATCACGTAAAAAACCACGATTTCAGAATGTAAGGAATGGCGACGCCGAACCAAAGGTAGAGTTTGCAGGAGTGAGTTCGACAATGCTAAAATAAATCTGATCAATCTCGAAACTTGGCTCTGATACCATGTTAATGCAACGATCATATTCCAAATTAATGAAGGTCAATCCTCACATGTAAACAACATCAATAGATTTCCATATCGTTTTAAGTGAGGAAGGAGTTAGTATAAATATCAAATGTGGGAGACACGTCCCATGAGCGGATGTGTCTCCACAAAGTGAGACATGTCGGCTCAAGGGGCGTGTCTCTCCATTTAATTTAATACTTGTTTTAAACGTAGATCAAAATCTTTTATCAAACCGATGCTACCTATTATCAACAGTAATCAAGCACCCGTTAAGGTTAGCTAAAACCCAAAACGATGCAGAAAGAAATGTAACCAAGAATGCGCCCTAAAACCACTTAAGGAGGAGGGGCAGGCATATGGTTAGAGGATCCCTAGGATCTAGTAAATCACTAATTGAATTGATTACAATAGAATGAGAGGAATTAAACTCGACACCAAGCATGTGCACACAAGATCCCTTAAAAGGCGAGGTGCTATCATATGGTGGAGTGCTAATAACAAAATTGAGAATACTTAAGCGGATAACTAGCCATGAAAGAAATTCCACACTTCTACTAGAACAATGGGGGGAATGAAATTACAAATAAAACAATTCATCCGCTGCGGCAGGCATCCACTTGTGAGTGGGAATTCACCACTTTGTAGTGGGTACAAATGAGAGATTATTAAGTTTTTTTTTCCACACTACCAATAAACCATCCAGGGGTTACAAATATGAGAAAATAAGCACAAGTAAGCAATAAAGAATGACTGAAACAGTACTAATGTTAACAATCTTACAATGTAAAGAAGTACTACAAATTACAAGTGATTACAATAAAATTGAAGCACAAGAAATAGAAGATCTCCCACTCTAGAATTCTCTCAATTATTGAAGGAATAAACTGAAATCAAAGACTGAAATAATTCTGATATAAAATCAGCAAACTGAAAGTTTGAACCAGCAAACATCAACTCACCAAAAATGTCAAATCTCTTACCACACTCCACAGACTTGAACCAAACTGAAAGTGTCTCTCTTCTATGGCTAGGCGACCAAGAAACCACCACTTTCCAACCTTCAAACTCAACAAAAACAACCAGCACACATTCCAAAGCAATAGATGAATGGTACGGCCCTAGGAGAGGGTCGACCTCACTTATAAAATCAGCCACTTCATATTAAATTCTGTCCTTGCACCGAAAGGGGTGCCTCTAGCATATAGATGGATAGAAACAATACCCATAAGCAAACAAAAATCATACCAAAAGCTGTATATGAAAATCTCCTTCAGCCAAACAATAACCAGCAACATGAAAATTGGAAATATCTCACCAAAACTCCACAATAATGCTCAATATGTACTTCTGGATGAAGTACACTCTCAGATCACCATCTAGGGAACCATAGTTTTAGGCCCGAAGAATGGAATAGAATTTGCTAAGCTTTCCCTTAGCTGGATTTTGGATTTCAAACTAGCAGCATAACTTTGCTTTCCAAAACATCACATAATCAGCTCGCCAAAAATGCAGCAATATATAAGTTTCAATCGGCAAATGAAACACTCTGAATTCCAAGAAGTCAAATCACTTCAACTTCCCAAGGGACGCCACCTTAACCATTCACTTTATTTTGAAATAATAAAACATTATTCACCTTCCCTTTAGGCGTCCATTTCAATTTGCAACAATAAAGCATTTATTAAATCATTAAATGCTCAACTTGGCCCCTTAATGTCCCCTCTTTAAAACAACATGAAGATATCACTCCTAGGCGTGGGGGTACAACTTAAAAACATGAAATTGACTAAGTATAAAACTTAGTCCAAGGAGATAACCAAAACCAATGCCAATACTGAAACTGAAGGATTACCAAAAATAGCATAATGACCTGAGTTGAACTGCAGATGATGATACTGCCAAAATTAGACTTACTAAAAATAGCCACTGCCAAAAATAGTAAGTTCACTTCAAACTCAATAGAAAGCCAAACTGATCGGCCACACAAAACTGCAAAAGATTGAGTTGCTGCTAAAGTGATACTGCTATAAATATACTTCCCAAAAATAGCACATTGCTATAAATAGCTGTGTTCCACGGGGACGCTTCCCTTGGGTTTTTACCCCCCGTACCCGTCCCGGAAACGTTTCGGGGACGGGGGACGCCTAGGGGACGGCTACCCGAAAATCGGGTACGTCCCCGATTGAAGGAAACGGCCCCGATTCAAAGGGGGACGGCCAGCTGTCCAAGGGACGGATCGGGGACTCCTAGCCGTCCCTCGACCATCCCGGGGACGGCCGGCCGTCCCCCTTTTTCCAGCTGCGAATTTAACTCAAAAAATAGAAAAAAATTTAATTTTGTTTTTTTTAATTCTTTTCTTTGTGGACCCCACACCCTCCCAACCCTAATATGGCCACTTAAAACATTTCTTACCTTCATTTGACCTCATTTTAACTTGCCAAAAACAAATTGCAGCCAAGAGCAAAAGTGAAAAGAGAAAGAGGAGGGTTTGAAAGAGCTGTTGGAGAAGAAAACCAGCATTTAGGAGGAAAAAAGGAGAGCATTAAGACAGCAACAAGCAAGAGAAGTGAAAGAGGTAAGTTGTTCTTCCATTATCTTTCATTTTTTTCCATTTTTTTCCAAGTTAAAATGATAAAATGTATGAATTTTGTATTTTTTTTAATTTTTCAGTTTGCAAAAATCAAAACAAAACAAAATGAGCAGCAATAGTGAAGATAGTGGGCATGTTGAGAGGGGGGAAGAAACTCAATCAGTTCATAGGGGGCAGCCTCAAACAAACCTATTTGATATCCCTTCTGAAGATTTGAAAAAATATGCAAAAGGCCCTTTTAATCCTAAAAAACCTCTTCTTCAACTAGCATCACGTATAGACCAAGGCAAAGGGAAAAACACTGGGGGTAGTAGATTGTGGCAATGTCACATTTGCAAAGATAAATATTATGGGAGCTATACTAGAGTCTATTCTCATCTATTGGGTTTTGGAGGCCATGGGGTCAAGGGTTGTATAGATATAAAAGATTTTGAGAGGATAGAGTGTTATAGATTGCACATGGAGGCCGGAGGAAGGCCTCTAGATCAGCAAATGCAAACTCAATCAGCACATTCAACCTCACCTATGCCCTCTATGCTTGGTACTCCTAGTGTTGGTAGTGGTAGTAGTGGTGTGGGTGATGTTCATATTTCCACAAGAGGGAAGAGGAAGGCTACTACTTCTAGTGAGCAGCAAAATACAATTGCAAGTATGTTCAATGTGCAAGCACGAGATGTGGCAGAGTCTTCCATTGCTAAATTTTTCTATGCCCATGCCATCCCATTCCATGTAGCACGTTCTCCCTATTTCAAACAAATGTTTAGAGATGTGGCAGCAGTTGGTACCTCATTCGTTCCCCCTGGAGAAAATAAATTACGCACTACACTCCTTGACAACGAATATTCTAAGGTGAGTGTGGTGATGGAGGACATGAGACAGTGTTGGATTAGAACAGGTTGCTCTATAATCATGGATGGGTGGACCAATATTAGACAACACCCACTTATAAACATCATAGTCACATGTTCAGCTGGTCCATATTTCCTTAGAGCCATTGATTGTTCTGGAAAGCGCAAGGATGCAGAATTCCAATTTAATCTTTTGAAAGATGCTATAGAGGAGATTGGGGCAACCAATGTTGTGCAGGTGGTTACTGATTCAGCACATGTGTGCAGATTAGCAGGTTTGATGGTTGAGAGTGCTTACAAGCACATCTTTTGGACCCCTTGTTGTGTTCATGCGATGAACAACGCATTGAAAGACATAGGGAAGATAGATTGGGTGCAGCAACTGGTTGTAGAGGGTAGAGACATTCAGATGTTTATTTGCAACCATCACACCTCACTTGCCCTCTTTAGGACATTTTCAAGGAAAGAATTTCTCAAGCCTGTAGCAACAAGGTATGCCAGCTACTTTATTTTGTTAGAGAGGATGCTTGAGGTACAGGAGGCTCTACAGTCGATGGTGGTTAATTCAGAGTGGAGTAGATGGTCTATGGCAAGCACTGCAGAAGGGAGAAGCATCAAACTAAAAATTCTTGATGATAATTGGTGGTCCAATGTGAGGTAAAAAATTGTTATTGATTGCTGATTTTATAAAAAAAAAATATGATTTTATTATTTTTTGATTTTCTAAGTTCTAACTTGTCTTTTTTGATTTTTCAAATTTTTGTTTGCAGATATATTTGTTCCATCATTTCACCAGTTGTGGATGTCATTAGATATGCTGATACAGACTCTCCAAGTCTTGGAGAGATTTATGAAACTTTTGACTCCATGCTTGCAAAAATGAAGAAAGCAATTTCTGACAGGGATCCTAATTCGGGATTATATGAGCAAAAAATTAGGCCCATTGTGACGCGGCGGTGGAACACTATGAACACCTCGCTTCATATGGCAGCCTTTGCTCTTAATCCCAAATGGTATGTACCTAGACCTGGTAGGATGCCTCCTTGTGATGATGATGAGGTGAAAGAAGGGTTTATGAGGGCCCTTGCAAAAATATATTCAATTGATGAGGCCAGTCTAGTTCATACACAGTTCACTGACTTTGTTAATCTCCGAGGTCCAACATTCTGCAAACCAGAGGCCAGGGTAGATAGAACTATAGTAGCTCAAAGGGATCCTATTGGATGGTGGTCATGGCATGGGAAGGATGCACCACAATTGAGGATGCATTCTATTCGCCTCCTTTCACAGGTAATACATTAGATTAATTGTTTAAGTTTTAACTTTTAAGTTTTTAACATAATTTGATTTAGATTAGTGTTGAAATTTGAACATTTATATAATCATAATTTAAATTGAATGTCCTAATTAGTAAATTAAAATTACTAATTTAGTTTTTGTCTCGTCTCACAGGTTGCTAGTTCCTCTACTGTAGAGAGGAATTGGTCAACATACGGCTTTATTGACTCTATCAAGAGGAATAGGCTGACCTCTAGACGAGCAGAAAAATTAGTGGCTGTGCATAGTGCTTTGCGACTCCAGGATCGTCAGACTCCTAAGTACAGACAGACTCCAACATTACGGTGGGATATTGATCCAGAGGATGTCACACAAATTGATGAGGATGAGGAGAAACAGGAAGGATTGGTTGGAGTTGCATTAGATGAGCCAGCCCCTCACAGTGACAGTGACTCAGACTCCAAGTCTGATTTTGATGCAATGTTGGCAGATGCCGAGTAGCGGCAGCCATCATACTTTTAACTTTCTATTACTATGTTTTGGACACTTGTGACTTTGTCATTTTGACGTTTGTAGTACAAACTTGTAGCCTTTTGGGCATTTTATTATTTTATATCATATGCACATTGACTATTTGACATGAATTATGGTCCATGGATGGAAGCAATTAGGTAGTTGTAGTATTAATTTGTTTGATAATTCGATTCTATGATGTATATGTCAATATGATTGGTGATTACATTTGCAACTTTATGAATGTTCATTGTTATGATTATCATTACTCATATGAATATCTGAAATCTCTCTCTCTCTCTCTCTCTCTCTCTCTCTCTCTCTCTCTCTATATATATATATATATATACTATATAGCCATCCCCCCGTCCCCTAAAATCCCCTCAAAAAATCCCCCCGTCCCCTAAAATCCCCTCAAAAAATTGCCGTCCCCGAAACTCGTCCCGCCGTCCCGCCATCCCGGAGACTCGGTGGAACATAGATAAATAGTAAGTTTGTCAAAACCACATTTGTACGCCAACTGAGCAGTTTCATGACTTCCTATAAATAGTAAGTGTTTCCAAATATCTTTTAAGCACAAAACGGGCAACTATTATGACTTACTATAAATAGTAAGTGCCCGGAAAGGATGTCAGATTCAGATGCATGTCACACCACCCTAGAGATCTTTGAAAACCCAGAAAAACCCAGAAACCTTTTTTGCATGCAAAGTATCAGTCAAAATTGCATATCATTATTTTAGCATGCATGTTACCTCATCCTGAAGCTCTTCAAAAACCCAGAAAGCTCCTCTAGACATGCGTCAAAAAAACACACATGCAAGCCATCAAAATTGCATCTGAAAATGGAAACCCTAATTTCCAAATTTGCTTAGCATACGAGTTTCCGGAAATAGGCTAAATCCTCAAGAAGAATGTAGGGCTAAAATGGGGACATTACAAAAATTAAAACTATAAATCTTAAAATACATTTATTTTCTTTTAAAAGTTTTTTAAAAAATTACTTACAAAGTTTTAGCAAAATCTAAGTTTATTTTTAAATCAAGGCTTCATCACATTATTCTATTTTAACAAATTTAAAATAATAGCAATAAAAATAATATAAAACCCAAATTGATATTATTCATTTTTGTTTAATTTTTTAACAGTAAATAATAAATATAAATAAATAATTGCCGCAGCCCTCACCCCTTGTGCCGCATGAACCGCGACCTCTTGTTGCAGTCTCAGCCCTTGCAAGCCGCTCCGCACCACCCCGTACCACACCCCTGTCTCCACCACCCGGCTCCTCCACCCACTCCCTTTGTCTGATGCAATTTTTGCCTGCATTTTCACCCTCCTTTCCTTTTTTTTATTGCTGCACTTTTTTTTTAATTATTATAAGTTCTTTTTAAAACATATAAATCGGCTTTTTTTTCAAAGTCATTCTTTCACCCATCCATTTATCGTTAACCTATTTCTTTTAAAAGCAAGAAATCGAAAAAAAAAATTAATTAAAGCTTCCCCTTCGCCCCCCTCCTCCCCACCGAATTTTCTCAAGGAAAAAGTTCACTAAAATAAAGGTTTCTAAGTTGAGTTTTTTAAATAAAAGTTTTCTACTTTTTTGTCTATGTATGACTTTCATAAGGTTTTTTTATATATCATAAAAGCTTTAATTTTATAAGCTTTTCTTAGTTAATTGTTTTTTAATTTTAGTATTTTTTCTAATTTAATAATATTACTTTTTCACATGTAATATTATTCATTTAAATTTAAATTAATCAATATTTATCTTTTTTAACCAATTAATTTTACAATTTTTTAATTATTCTTCAAATTATTTGCAATCGTTTTTTATAAATCAAAAAAAATCAAGCATATTGGTTTTATTTCCTAAAGAAGGTTATTTTTATCATAATGTTGTGATTTTTTTATTGCAATCATGTCTACTTTAATTCCTGAAATTAAGTTGAATTCTTCTAACTATCATTCTTGGAGAATTCATATCTCTTTTATTTTTTGCTTTAAACATCTTTTGGATGTTGCTACGGATTCCAAATCAGAACCCAATCCGTTTGCATCCAAAGATGATCAAGAAAAATGAAAGCTCAAAAATGAGGAAGCCCTTGGCCTCATAGGTATTTCCATGTCACCCGTGTTAATTTTAGGATCAAAAATGCAATTAAACAAAAAACACAATCACAAAGAACAATGAACACCGAATTGACCCTGGGAAAACCCTCCTACTCGAAGGAGAAAAACCCGGCAAAATATTCTCTTATAAATCAAAATAAATAAGTGCAGAAATAGCACTCAAAATCAGGCCCTAGCAACGCTGAATCTCATACAATAGATCTACACTTGAAGATAGTGCGGTTTCCTTGAATACACAAAATAATACCACTTCTCCTTGAAGCAAATCTGCTACTCTTGATAGTGAACCTGCTGCTGAAGAAATTTGAATTGGAATGGAATGAATTGATGCTTAATGCGGAGACTCTATCTCCCTTATATACCAAACTAGGTGCTCTCCTCTAGAGCCGACCTAGAGGAATATAATATTTTGTTTTAATATATGATAGGTCGACCTGCCTATGATTAATTTTGCTTAAGGAAATACCTCCCGCAACTATAAAATACTAACATTCCCTCTTAGCTAGGGAGGTATTCTCAAATATCCTCGTCATGGAGTCTCTCAACATGACATCCACAATGGCTACACCCAATTGTGGAAAGCACAGCTCAGTCTCAGAGATGTGATCTTCTTGTACAAGGGCTTTCACCTCATATTTCTCAGTCTTAGAGAAATATACACTGCAAGGGCTTTCACCTCATATTTCTCTATCTCAAAGAAATATACACTAAAAGGGCTTTCACCTCATATTTCTCTGTCTCAGAGAAATATACACTACAAGGGCCTTCCCCTCATATTTCTCCATCTCGGAGAAATATACTCTACAAGGGCTTTCACCTTGTATTTCTCCATCTCAGAGAAATATATGCTACAAGGGCTTTCACCTCATATTTATTTGTCTCAGAGAAATATACGCTACAAGGGCTTTGACCTCATATTTCTCTGTCTTAGAGAAATATACATTACAACAAATCTTAATGATGTTGTGACTCCCTCTGGACCTCCAAGTACCTGCATCATCCATCCAAGATTGTCTACAATGCTTGCCTTACAGGAACGGTTTCCAATACACACTTACGGCACTACTGACTTGCGAGAGTCCAAGACTTAGTCCTCCTCGACTTCATTCCAGATCACCCTATTCTGAATATGTTTGTGGTGCTACCAATGTCAAAACAAGGTTGACTGCCTTGTGCAATTCCGTTCTCTGCAGCTGAAGAGGCCCTCCAAAGACTTGGCCTTGCGACACTACAACCCACTTAGCTGACACCTTTACTTCTTCTCAGTGAGTCACTTTAGTTCCTCGAGTCATAGGACTCCATTTTGCTGAACACAAAACTCCCTCTTGATCCCTACCTCAATACAGAGATTGCAAAAATCCTCTGGAAGTGATCTCCTCTCCATTGACAGATCTTAGAACCTTACTCATCTTCCTGGACATGATCTCAACTCGTGCCTTGGATTCTCGAAATTTAACTCCCTCTGAATGGCAGGAGTGTAATCGAGGGATGAATCCATATCCATTTGCTCCTCGAATCATCCTACATTTTAAAGAGATTAATGACAGTTCATAACAAAATCAAAATACCCCGATGAAGCATGTAGTCATCTAGCAAATATCATTAGATAGAACAATTAAAGGAATGATACATAAAAGAACTTATCTTTGTGGAATCAGAATCTCCTTAAATGTTGCACTTAAACCCTCTTCAGATCTGCCCTTATCTTTCCTTTAGATCTGCTCATATGTAGCATTAATTCTGCTCCTGAATGTTGGCTCTCCTTGGTACAGTCTTCAGAAATTTCTTAACAGTTCCTTCTCTACCAAATATTGAACAGCTTTTATAATATCACTAGAAGACAAATATCTCTTGTAGAAGAGTCATGTGCCAGATATGCCTTCAGACTTTCATGAACTCGTTGTTATTGCCACGATATCCAATTTAATTTGCAAATGTATTGATGAGTCACTGCTTCTTCTAAACCCATGGAATTCCAAAAATTATCTCCACGTCACTCCATTATGGGCTACTGCAGAAAGCGACACATAGACTGATGAAGCAGGCAAGTAATTGAAGGAATGACAGATTATAGACGTGATTTCCAGAACTTCCCATAATTGTTCTTCAGGATACGAATACAAGCCTCCAATTGCGAACTACAAATTCCCGTGAGCTCTCTTGACAACCGATATTGACAATTTGCTGACCACTAAAGATCTTTGTTCCTTGGTGAATATGAATCGACGCCTATGGTACTCCTGTCTCTTATTGAATAGGATTCGATGCCTTTCGAATGTCATATAACAACCACTAGGTTGCGCTGGCTATTGGATTCATAGACTTTAGTGATATAAATCCTTGCCTTTGATCTCCCAACGGCTGCAGCTTCAAATTAATATCGAATGATAGAAGATAGCATTCCAAAATAATGTTCTCAATAATCATCCAAAATGACAACCCTTTTCAAATGTTCGCTTCTTGGTCTTATTGCTAAGCTCATGCAATGACTTGGCCTCCTCTCATTTTTATTTTTTGTCTATATCTCAACATTCACCCGAACAAAATATTAGTATTGTCCGCTCAAGAGTGTGTGTTGTATCCCTTATTGAGTCCTGATCCCCCAAGCATTGATCATTATTTAATCAAATATTTGTCTTATTGAGAATGAGACAAAGTCGTGATTCCTATCTATTGTTGTCGACTTAGCTTTTCTTTTTTTTTCTCAATATCGATTTCTATATAAAATCGATTACTGCAATTTTGTCTTTATTCAGCAGCTGAGTGAGTTGCTTCCTGCCTTTGTCTCTATCTGCACCAAAAAGAATTTGAATCCTAAATATAAATTTGACTCCTTGGTTTGTCCTTATCGGGCGATCTTAGATTTGATTCTTTCCTCTCCTAGCGAGGATGGTCTATTTGTCTTCTTAGATAAATTCAAACAATTGCCCGAACGATTCCCACAATCGCAATCTTTCTGCCCTTCGAATATTCAAAGTCTTGATATAGAATCTTTTTGAACTTCTCTAATCAAGCTTTTGAATTCTCCAAGACTGGTAGTGACCTCCAAGGAATATGATGGAGTTGTTGTCTCAAGTCTATCTTCTACCTTGACACCGGTCACCATCTTCCACACACTACTTTAGCCAAATTTGATCAGATCTTTCCTAAACCCGCTCTCATACCATATTAATTTTAGGATCATAAATGCAATTAAGTAGAAAACACAATCACAAAGAACAATGAACACCGAATTTACCCTGGGAAAACCCTTCTACTCGAGGGAGAAAAACCCAGCAAAATATTCTCTTATAAATCAAAATAAATAAGTGTAGAAATAGCACTCAAAATCAGGCCCTAGCAAGGCTGAATCTCATACAATAAATCTGCACTTGAAGATAGTGCGATTTCCTTGAATACACAAAATAATACCACTTCTCCTTGAAGCAAATCTGCTGCTCTTGATAGTAAACCTATTGCTGAAGAGATTTGAATTGGAATGGAATGAATTGATGCTTAATGTGGAGACTCTATCTCCCTTATATACCAAACTAGGTGCTCTCTTCTAGAGCCGACCTAGAAGAATATAATATTTTGTTTTAATAAATGATAGGTCGACCTACCTATGATTAATTTTGCTTAGGGAAATACCTCCCGCAGCTATAAAACACTAACAACCCGAACTATATGTTCACATTGGGACATGTACAAAAGCCTATGAAGCATGGGACAAACTCAAAGTTATTTATGATAGCTCAAATGAATCTAGAAAGGTTCAACTTCAAGATCATCTTGAAGATTTAAGGTATTCTGATTTTAAATCTATGGATGATTTTTTATTGAAATTCGATGCTTTGAATAGTCAATTGCAAGGTTTGGGAGTAAAATTAGAAGATCTTAGATTAATTCATCTTATTCTTAAAAAATGTCTTCCTAGACAATTTCAGAAATCTGTTACTAATATTCATGCTCAATTAGCTATTCCTTCTTTAACTACTCACAATTTATTAAGATAGGAAGGAGCTAAGTTAATTCAATTTGGTAATCTTAAATCTAATGATCATGCCTTTTTGTCTAATCATAAGCAAAACTTTAAGCCTCATTCTAAACAATATTATAATAATAAACCTCATTATAATAATGGCAATGATCTTAGGAAGAATACTTCTTCTATATTGTAATAAGAATGGTCATTGGTAAAATAATTGTTTTAAGAAGCAAAATGAGAAAAAACCTATGAAGCAAAATTATCAACAACATAAACCTAATAATCATAAGGTTCATAACACTATCAATCAATCTAGACGTGCTTTTACTTGTAGTTTTAATGTTTCTCAACCTCTTGAATGGGTTATTGATCCAGGCACACCTCAACATGTTACTTTGCATAAAGAAGTTTTTGAGTCTATGCAACCTGATATGTCTAATGTTCCTCATCAACTTGTTAATAATCATACTTTTAAAGTAGAAGCCATTGGAGATGTGAATGTTCCTAATGGTAAATTGCATGATGTTTTATATGTTCCTGAATTAAAAGCTAATTTACTTTCAATTGCTAAACTTTGTCAAGATTATAAAATAGAATTTTACAAAGATATGTGCTATATTATTGATCCAAAACAAAACAAGGTCATTGCTAATGCTAAATCAGACAATGATAATTTGTTCAAATTTTATGAGTTTGCTCAATCTAGATGCTCTTAAATATCTACCATTGATTTTAATGTTTGGCATGAAAGACTTGGTCATATTAATGCTAACAATATTTCCTTGAGGCAACGACTTAATATGGTAGATGGATTGCCTAGTATTGTTCAATCTAACACCATAGGCCTGCTATTGAATATTAAGTAAGACTTCTACCAAATTCTCTCAAGCCAGTTGAGAGAGGTAGGCAATGTTGAGTTGCCCATATCGTTGATGCCAAAAAGTGTTGATAGAAGAACTCTTCATAGCCATTGCACGCTCCTAGGGATCTCCGGTATCAACCAACCGAGACAAACCATGATCCTCGAGGCCAATTGCCATAGTTTTCTTGGACTCCTTATCAACAATTTAGCACTTGTGTGGACTGAAGATGATGTCCAATTGGACTGTGTTGCATAATCTAACTCACTAAGAGTAGATTGAGCTCCATGCCCGACACATAGTATACATTGAAAAATATTAAATTTCTCCCACCAAATGTGATTTGAACGTTGCCCTTGCCGACTACTGTATACTTTTTGCCACCACCAAAGATGACGGACTCAGAGCAAGCCATATACTCCATGAACCAATCTCTCTTGTTTGTAAAATGCCAAAAGGCTCCAAAATCAATGTACCATGCAAATGATTTGACATGATATGCTGGTCATTTGGCCATCAATGCATAAAAGGTAGACTCCTATTCAAACTGCATAGATGCCATCCCTCCTGTTTTTTC
Source organism: Sequoiadendron giganteum (assembly GCA_007115665.2). Classification (NCBI taxonomy): domain Eukaryota; kingdom Viridiplantae; phylum Streptophyta; class Pinopsida; order Cupressales; family Cupressaceae; genus Sequoiadendron; species Sequoiadendron giganteum. The sequence continues at coordinate 781,517,406 of CM021100.1, read as the reverse complement.
CAAAAGCACGAAAAAAATGAGGTAAAGTCTATGTTCAGTTGGCACGAATCCCAAGACAATCAACTAGCACAACTCCCACAATTTGTTAAAAATCATCAAAATAAAGGGTCAGAAAAAGCAAGATTTTTTTCAAAAAAAAAAACCTTCAAAAACTTTGATGATTAGCAAATTTTTTAATAGAAAAAATTTTCAAAAACTCTTATCACGAATTTTTATTTTTCTCAGAAAAATCCATCAAAAAATTGGTAGCACAATTTTTTCAGAAAAACAATGTCAATAACTTTGAAAAAAAAAATTTTAACCAAAAAAACCTTAGCAGGGTTCATGAAATCAATAGAAAACCGCCACAGAAACTCACGGATATTCCAGCAACAACAACAAAACCGTCCAGAAAAACACCAAAAGAATTCAAAAATCCGTCCAAAACCTTGGCGCCATGAACAGGAAAAACCCTCACAGATTTTTGTGTTCCCAGATATGAAGAAAAATGCCCACGAATCTCCAAAAATTTGCGCTGAAAAAATGCAAGAAATCGACACCCAGAAAACCCTTGAAAAATGACAACGAAAATAAATCCAAGTCGTGCCCAAACACAGCCAAAAAATCGCCTCAGAAAATTCTAAAAACCCGCGAACACAAGAAAATCGCTCAGGAAGAAACGCCACGAACTCAAAAAAATCTGCCACGAAAAGCATGATGCCCACAAAAAAGACCAGTCGTGATTTTCCAGAGAGACACGCGCCTAAGAAAAATCTCCATAAATTGTAAGAAATTGCCCAGAATCAAAAGAGCACGTGCGAAAATACTAGGTGCGATTTCTTTGTTAAAAAACTACAATTTCCTTCAAAAAACAGACACCGAACTAACCCACGATTTTCTTAAAAAATCACCCAAAGTAAACCCTCGATTTTTATTTTTAAAAAATCAAAAAAAACTTTTGAAAATTTCCAAAAAAATCTTCAGGTAATCAGCCTATTGCTCAAAAAAATTGTCAAAAATGAGCCTATGCTCTCTAATACCATGAAATGATAATTGATATTCGATATTCATTAATTAACAAGGAGAGGAATACTCGTTTAAGTAATAAAGTACAAGACGATGTTTCTAAAAAGAAACAATCGTGAACTAAAGAAACAAACTAAAAGTTGCTAAAAAATAACTGAAGTAAACTAACAACTAAGATGACCATTAAATATTACAATAATACTTTAATAGCAGCCACCAAAGCTTTTGACAAGCTTAAGGAAGCCATGTGCAACACTCCAATTCTAAGTACCTCAGATTTTAAAACCTTAATCGTGGAATGTGTTGCTTTACAATATGCCATTAAAGTTGTACTCATGCAATAGGGAAGGCCCCTTGCATTGGAAAGTTGCTAACTCAAAGGTAAGAAATTGTTGAAGCTTTATCTTTCAGAAGGAAATGATGGTCAATTTTGTGTTTGCAAATAGCAAAGTACCTACAACAGATGAGGTTGTCAAGCAAAACCAAGATATTTTGAGCACACTCAAGGAGCATCCTCAACAAGCACAAGACACACAAAATCTCTATGTCGATCAAAACCACATGAAGAGGACATTTAAGGTGGGTGACTTAGTGTTCAAGATTTTGCAACCCTAAAGTAGTCTTCACTCCAAAGAAGCAATCCAAGAAGCTTAGGCCCAAGTTCTATGAACCTTACCAAATCATGAAGAAGTTGGGAGAGGTTGCCTACGAGTTGGAGCTCTCAAAACATAACAAGATCCACAATCTCTTTCATGTTACTTCTGCCTTTCTTCAATTACTTATGCCTTTCTTCATGTTACTTCTGCCTTTCTTCAGTTACTTCCGACAACATGGCATATGTGCCAAGATCCGTGTCTTGATACAACACTTGTGCTTGGGGGTCCTGGGATTTCACCACCATGAATCTTGATTTTTCCTCTAGCTCTAGTTTGAAACTGCCTTTCTTCAACAAGATTGTCACGAACGACCAATCCAACTGTATCTCTCCTCTGAGATCCTTGCAGAAGCTTCTACTCAATAGCATCTTGTAACTGATTGGAATATCAACCACCAAGATGGTCATCAAGATTTTCTTTTCTAGACAAGAAGCCAACCTCACTTGAGCATCTTTTAGTTGGCCAACTGACACCGACTTAGATTCAAGTGAATAACAATTGTCATGGGTCTTAGTGCACGAGAGTCCCAATGCATTCATGACTTGTAAAGGCACGACATTATCTGAAGCTCCAAAGTCTATTACGCAATTGTTGAGTTTGAATCCTGCTATATATAAAGATATATAGAAAGGATTTGGCTTTTCTTCCACTGGTACAAATGACTCAAGCAATGTGGGCTGGATTACAGCCTGCTTCTTTACAACCTTGAGAATCTGATCCAGTTGTTCTAGATGGTCTTGAAGATATTCCAGTTGAGATATTTGTACCTTGCTCTTCATCATGGAAACTAGAATATCAAAATTTGTCGAAGATGGATCTTGAGCAATTGGCATAGTGTTCTCATGTGAAGGCTTGGGATTAGAAGTGGAAGGCACTTCTTTTCCCTTTTTGTTTGATTTTCGTCTTTCTTCTTCTTCTTCTTTTTGTGCTTTTAAGTGTTGAGCACGTGTGAACACAGGCGTTGAAATATTCTCGTGATTTACAACAAGAGAATACTGACGGTATTGTTCTTCTTCTTCTTCTTGATTGACGGGTTCACTATCAAAGTATCCCATTGTGGAGTCACCATCGAAGTTGTCTGTCTGTGATAAGACAACATTCGAACTAGGTGAAGGAACAAAACTCAAACTTGGTGCAGCCTCAATGTATCCCATGATCTGGTTCATCCTTAGATTCTCATGACATGTGGATCCGGCATCCAAAAAAAAAATTCCAAAAATCATATTCACTTTCAATTGCAATTCCAAAAGAATATCATAAATTTGCCCAATCTTATATAAGTCAATGCAATTTACCTTGATTTCCAGCTTCATTTAATATCATAAATTATCTAAAGTTGTCTCATAATTCAGCATTTATTCTCAATATTTGTTATATTTTGTTTCCTTATTTCGAAAGGACAAAAAATTCATATATTTCCAAAAATTTATAAAAAAGGACATTTCAAGGAATTGGTAGGGGCTGCAATAAACCTGCTAGAAACACCTACTCTGTCTTGTTTTGCTAACAGTTAATACACTCTCTAATGTGTTTGAGGACATCTCCCTTGAGTCCTCTCCAAGAAAATCTCTTCTTGTAAGTTTTAAAGTGTCCTAAATGACCAATCAAAAGTGTATCATGAAGCATTCTTAAAACTTCATTCTTCACCTTTGATTATAGAACAAGATAGACTCTATCCTTGTAGAGGATGAGATCATTTGCTACCCTATGCTTGTCATCCTATAATTTGTCCTCAAGAGTGTCAATACTAAATTCATTCTTTGCATACTCTGCTATTATACTAACCTTCCAATAAGCAGAAATATCAGACATAAAGCATGAAATTGATTTACTGGACAAGGCACCAACTACAACATTGTTCTTACCCTTAACATCCTCTATATCAAAATGATAAGCTTGTAGGTTACTCAACCATTTATGTTGTCTATCATTCAAATATCTCTTGTTAAGGAATAAGTTCAAATTGTTGTGGTCAGTCTTAAAACACAAATCTGCCACGAGGTAAACACTACCTAAATTTGGCCAAAACATACATGATGACCAACATTTCCTTATCATAAATTGAGAATCATTTTTGTCTCTTTGAACCTCTGACTCTCAAATTCCATGGGATGTTCATTCTGTGTTTATACTACCCCAATCCCTTCTCCAAAAGCTTCACACTCTTATACGAAGGGAAATGAGAAAACTAGAACAACTAACACAAGGCATGAACTCATTACCTCCTTGAGCTTGTCAAGCACTCTCTATGCTGAATTTGAACATGAAAGGCTCCCTTCTTTGTCAAATCTGTCAAGAGTACGACCAACTATGAGAAACCCTTAACAAACCTCATGAACTAATTGCAGAGACCAAAGAAACTTCTCTACTATGTCAGAGTTTTTGAAAGAGACCAATCTAAGATTGTGTGTATTTTCTTCTAGTCCACTTGGGCACCTTGAGCACTAATGATATGCCCCAAGTACAAAATCTATCATCCTAAACTCACACTCAGATAACTTGGTGAAGAAAGACTACTATTCAAGAATGCCAAGTATCTCGTCTAAATGAAATTGATCTTCCCAAGTCTTATTGCAGATAATAATGAAATAAAAAAAATACTAACACAAATTTCCTCAATTGTTTGATGAATAACTTGATTCACACAAGACTAGAAAGTAGCAAGTGCATTTGTCAAGCCAAATACCATGACCAAAAACTCATAGTGTCCATAATGACACTTGAGAGTTATCATGTACATATCCTCCTCTCTTACCCTTATTTAATGGTACCTTGATCAAAGATCGATCTTGGAGAAGTATACTACCCCATGAAGCTCATTTGTCAACTCATCAATCTTGGAGATGGGGTGTTGATTTTCTATTGCCTTATTGTACAAGGCCCTATGATCAATGCACATCATCATTGTGCCATTCTTCTTCTTAACTAAAACCCCCAAAGAAGCAAAAGGGACTAGAGCTCGAACTGATGTGTCGCATATCCAAGAGCTCTTTGATTGCTTTCTCTATTTCCTCCTTGTGCCTTCTAGGATGGTGACAATGAGTAATAATAACATTTCTGGAACCTATATCAAGTTCCACTATGTGCTAAAATCTTCTATCAAGTGGCAATCCTAGAGGTATGTCCTTGAACACTATGTTATGCTTATCCAAAATTTTAAATAGACTATATGTAAACATGATAAGATTTCTTATCTATGGATGAAGTTGTGGTTGTCACCGAACATTGTGTTGCCCCAAACAACTTGTCCTCTACGAAATGACATCCACATCCTCTTTGCTAAAACAACTCTTGGGGCTCTATTTCCAACGCCTCAAAGCACTACTTCCTTTCACTCATATTTGCACTTTAGCTCCATCGTCTCATAGTTTTGAGTAACCACTTCAGACCAAAGAACATGTTTGTCTCTCCTAGATCCACCACATAGAAGTCATCACACACCTTGTGACTACTCAATGTGTTGTTTAGTTGTTGGATCCTCTTAGTGCAAGGAATGATGAAACCATCTACTTTTATGACATTGAATCCTTCAACATACTCTATTCCCAATCTCCCTCTGGCTACCAATATTTCATTTATAAAGTTGTGGGTTACCCCAATATTAATCAGCACTATAATTTTCTGCCCTTGAAAAACTCTACAAACTCTAAAAGGGTGACACTTGGGAGCACCAAAAGGTGTGTTAAGGATGCCTCCTAAAGTTTCTCTCTTCCTTTCTTTCAAATTTGTATTCTTCCTCTTCACTATCTAACTCCAATTTCTCTGATTTTGATTCCTCATCGAATATCACATCTATATAGTGCACCTGTCGTCAACCAAAACATCTATGGCCAAGTTCATATGGTTTCTTGCAAGAGAGACATAACTTCTTTCCCTAGAGTTCATTCATGTTTTCTTCTTGTTATTTGTGGCACCTCCTAAAGAGATACTCCTTTCTAGAATGATTTATTCCATTGATTCAAAGGTGGTGTCTTTGAGTAGAATTTATTCTTGAGTACTGAGGTCTCCAACATTAGAGCACTCTTAATTGCTTCTTGTTGGTGGATCAAAAGCTTTCACCCAATCTTTGAGAGGTTCAATTAAGCCCTCCATAAAAAGAATAGTAAGCCTCAATTTGGGGGCATCAAAAACCATCATTGATAACCTCCATAACTCTGCCACATAATTGTCCACAATGTTATATTGCCTCAAATAAGCTGACTCCCTAAAATGGATCTCAAGGTCTTTTCCTGTCAAACCTCTCAATTAACTATTAGCTAGAATCATTATATGTGTTAATAAGACTATGCTCTTGGTTAACCAATCGATGACACCAGCACTCATGAGCTACACACTCTAGATGCAAGGCAACAAATTTTATAGCTTCTTCTTCATACATAGGGTTTAGTGAAAATTGTGTATCCAAATTTTGAACCCATGCATGAACTATAAATTTGTTTGAGTAACCAAAAATAGGAATAATTAGTTTACCCAACCTATGTTGCAAATCTCTATGAAGCTGATTTGCATCTTGTCTCTGTGTATTCTTTTATCCACTCTTCATCTCTGGATTGTAGAAATCGGTGAGAGACATATATGCATGAAATTCAAGTCCAAGAGCTCTATATTCATCAAAATTGGCTGCAAAGTTATCTCCATTCTAATTTTGTCCTTCTTTTGGTTGTTCTTCCTCTCTTTGTAAGAACTTCGGATAGAAGGGCCTAGATGTAAAACCAACCATAGTTATATTATTTGCAATAGCATTTCCTTCACCTATAGCCTGTAGGAGCCTGGACTGGCCTTGGAATATTTAGATTTAGCATTGTTTGTAATAACTATGCCATGCTATTTTTCATTTATTGTTGGCCCCTAAACTACTACTAACAATGGTATTATTCTAAATCTTTTTCTTCTTTTTATTTGTCAAAGCTTTCTTGCTTCTTCCCTCGTTTCTACTTATTTTATTTCTCCATCTTTACCCTACAACATTATTCACTGTCTTTGATGAAATATAATTTCTCTTTCATTGGGTTGCATTAAAAAATGTTAGCTCTAACCCTATAGGTTGGCAAGATCAATGCTCTAATACCACTGTAATGTCCCATTTGAAAATATTCATAAACCCTAGATTACTTTTTATAGAATGCAGAGCATTAGCTACTAAACATCCATAGCAAATGTTGGAGAGTAACAGTAAATAACAAAAATAATTATAGAGACCCTTTACATCAAATGCTGTTAATATTGTAGGATTTGAGTACTTACAAATTAGTACTTCAATGCTCATCAATCTATGTTGGCTCCTCTGCCTCTACATCCCAGTGGTGTTGGACTCCCTTTGTACACAAGTGTTTTGCGGTCAATGAAACACAAAGCATTAAGTACATCCACAAGCTTCTCTGCTCTCCTAGCGGTAAGTTTGTTCCTCTTAAGAGAGTGGATGAAGCTATAGGAAGACCAAGTCCTCTCAACAACTGAAGAACTAGAAACCTGAGATAGCAATCGAATGGCTAGAGTGATAGTCAAGATTCTGATCCATGACAATTCCACCACAAAATTGGGCCCTCCTATGCCATAGTTGCCATATCCATCTTGGTCACATCAAAATAACCCCTAAGAGTGGCAAATTTGGTCCACTTAGTGTGAATCGTGTTAGCACTTATAGGATCATACATCTTCTCAATAGCCCTAAAGAACCTTGCCTTCAACTCAACATCCTATATCGATGTAACTCTACCAGGCCTAGTCTTGTACCACTTAAGATTCAATGCATAGGCAGCCATGTGCAAGGGAGTGTTGATCTACACCCATATCCAATGAATGATTGGCTGGATGTATTCATGATGGAGACTATATATTTTGCATCACTCCAAAACGCATCACTCCACTATCCTTCACCCTCCTCCCCTGCACTGTCCTAGACTCAGCCCACTGATTTCAATCTATTGTCATAACCATGAGTTGCAATGACTCTTGCAACTCAATCATTCTCTCCAAGAGAATGAAAGAGGATGCATATCTGGTCTCAATAGGTTTCAAGAACTCCTTAGAGAAGCTCCTGAAGAGTGCATGTGAAGTGTGGTGGTTGCAAATAAACATCTACACATCTCTAGCATCACTGACCAATGCTCTGATCCACTCAATCTTCCCCATGTCCTTGAGTGCATTGTTCATGGCATGCACACAACATGGAGCCCACAAAATATGTTTGTAAGCTGCCTCAACAAGTTTCCTCATAGCTTTGCACACATGTGTTGCATTTGTCACTACTTGGACCACATTTTGTGGCCCAACCTCCTCAATAGCCTCATTGAGGAACTAAAACTAAAAATCAGCATCTTTGCCCTATACAATCAACTGCCTTAAGAAAGTATGGGCCCTCTATACATGTAACCATGATATTGATGAGTAGATGATGGCTAATGTTTGTCCACCCATTCATGACTATAATACATGCAGTCTTCACTCAACATTCCTTCATTTTCTCCATCAACACGTTGATCTTGGAATTGTTCTTATCCAAGATCATGGCCCTCGATTTTGTCTCACCTGGTGGCACACATAATGGTCCTCCCCTTGCTACCATGGACATCATCTCCCTATAATAAGGAGATCAAGTTACATGAAATGGGATTGGGATGCCATTGGCAAAGAAGAACTTGCCAATGGAATCATCTAACTCATCCTTCAGCTACACATTGAACAAATCAGCAATGGGGTTGCTTTGAGTTTGCAATTTGTGTTTCCCCTTACCCTCTCCTGCATGGGCACTCGAACAAGAACCTGGCATCACTCCCATAGTTGTCTGCAAAGTATGACTAGAACTCTATGGCTGGCTCTACTGAACAGGTGCCCTACGAGACAAAGTAGTAGGCATAGGTGTAGTTGCATTGTCATCAGGAACACCCCATAGCTTATTTATCTCAGCTCTATATTTGAGGTTTGCTGGTTTAGCCAAAAACGAAAAATGTATCCACACCTTTTCCTTGAATAAAAAGGTGTGCATTAACTCTTGTAATGTTTCCATAGCATTTTAGATCACAAAAGTGGCACTTCCACTTCCTTGTGCCACCAAATGTCCTTGGCCTACCTAGTAATTTTGTTGCAAACTATCTAAGAGGAGACTTATGATCAAAAGGACCCTTAGCATACTCTACCAGTAATGCGGAGGGGCACTCTATACTACTTGTTGCACTTGCCATGGAACTAGTTTAGGCTTCAGGCTCAACCCCATGGTCGACCCCCTCAGCCTCAGGTTCATTTTCAAATTCAGCTTGACTATGAACAATAAACAATATAAATCCTCTAAGTGCCTAGTTTCAGCCTAGTTTAACAAATTTGAAAAAAAAATTAAATTCTAATGTTGAATCTTGATGACAAAATGAAAATTGAAATGAATCAATGAATATGCATTTGCAGCCATGTTAATGGAATCATGGATGCAAATGCATATACATAGATTCATTTCAATGTTCATTGTTCATTTTTCATTTTGTCATCAAGATTCAACAACAAATTCGATTTTGAAAATGAAACTTAGAAGAAAAAAAAAAACCAAAAAAATTGAAAATAACTTCAAAAAAGTCATAGAAACCTACCTTGTGCTTGAAAAATCCCTCTAAGTTGATGTAGAATCCTCAAGGCCGCCTCCTCTTATTATCCTTGCTCCTTCTCACCCTTCTTGCACTTGCAACACCTCAATCTCACTCCTTCACTCACTCTTCTCTCCTCTTCACCTAGCTGTTGGAAAACTTAGAAAACCAAATGTTAGGAAAAAATGAGGATTTGAGAGTGTAGGGGGCCCACTTGCCATTAGGGCTTACCCCTAGGCATAAAAAAAAAATTAAAATTACTTTTTCGAACGCCTAGACCGGGAAATTCCTGGACATCCTCAGGACACTCAAGGGAAGCCTGGGCATCCCCAAGATGCTCCAAAGACGTCCCGACATCCCCGGTGAACCGACGACAGTGGGGGTAGAGCAGGAGGACGTCCCCGACCTGTCCCCACGTCTTTGGATGTCCCCATCCCAAAAACGTGGGAAAAAACGAGGGGGATAAATCCCTGTGGTACACTAGGAAAAACTATACACTTAATTTTCAATTATCTCATGGACTTTAAATATCTCATGTTCATTATGAACTCTTACAATGATCTGGACCATCAGCAATAGGCAGGGTTTAGTGATGTTATAAATGACAAGAAGAAAGGTTGTATTCGGTATAGCACATATGAGGTCTATTAGTTTCTTTTAGTTTCTGCTAAGAAAATGGGGAGGCAATAGCAAGTTCTAGAAACTTCTACCAATGCTAATGCTAATGACAATTCTACTAAAATAGTGAATTCAAGGCTAAATCTTTGTGGACTCTTTCCTCAAATTCTTGATTAGAAGACTGTTCTTCACACCATAAGGTATGGAGGGGTATATCCTTAATTTATTAAATGGATAACTGAAAGTAAAGTTCGTGAAATGATTGATGCTGTCACATAGATCAGCATTAAACTTGATGAACTCCAGAAAAAGGTTCAGCCTTATGTTGGCTAACATTATAGAGGGGCCTGAGAAGTGGAGATAGGGCCACGGTCTTGCTAGTGTCAAGGATTTCTAAGGAGTCGACATTGATAAAGACAAGGCAGCTACTGGTGATGCAGATATGGGTGCCTATTGAAACTGAGATCTGCAGATATTTTGTTGTGATCTTTAAAGTGGAACTTACTTCAGACATTAAAATATATTTTATGTTTAACCAGACATGCTCCTTTCTAAATTCTTAACCCAATATAAAACAAAATCTCTTTAAATGTACTGACCATATGGATTCCTTAATTTTCTCAAGTATATAGTAATTTTTTATGAATCAACAAAAATAAATCCATGAATGCTACTAATAACATGAATCTGATTAACACAATCTAGGATCCATAAGACAAACAAAACACTAAAGAGCCAAGACAACTGTTCTTTTCTAGGGCACTCGAGTTCCACTTGTCACTTTCATTGACATGCCAAACCATTGATTTAAGAAAATATATCAACTTATTTCAGTAAGTTTTGTAGAAAGGAAACACGGGAAGATTCTTATATGAACTATAATGCATGCTTTTTCTCAATCACTTGGACAATATAATTTCCAATTCAATCAAGACATTCTTTAGAAAAACCTTCTTTACAAAAACTAAGGACTTCAAAATTAAATGTTAACATTGTTTCTAAACGTAGTTATCAAGAACAATAACATTTGAAGTACTAGACATCAGTACAAAGCAGCTCTTTCCAAATGACTTTCAAAAATTGAATCCAATTCAAAGCATCATTACCATTTCTGAAACCAACAGTGGGAACGGGAAGAAAACTATGTAAATGTTTAAAATTATAGGGTTCAAAATCTTAGCTAGCAAAATTTATAATGCTTAGTATCGCCCATATGAATCACTCAGTGAAAGACCCCAAATTTTTCAAATATTGATGTCTAAGGCTTTGGTAGGTTGACACTTTGGTGAACTGATTGTGAAGATTTAACTAAGGATTTGGGAGGTTGTCACCACACTGAATGGCCAATAAATAAATTGAGAGAAGGTTCAATCGTATACACCGATCTTGACTGAAACTGTCAGTACATGAATAATTTTGCAGGTTGGGTCAAGCTTTGTAAATAAACTAATAACAAGAATGCACTTCCGGCCATACATGTGGTAGACATCTTTTGACCATGTTATTTAATCACTATGGGAAAATGCATTTTCAATAGGTCTCTCAAGTTTGTTATAGGTTAAACGTATCTCTATAAATCTGAGTACCTTCAACATATTGCATAAGAAATGTCTAGTAATTAGCTAGAAAAACACAAAGTTCCACCTTATATTTAAAAATAAACATTGAAGATGGGTTTAAAAGATAAAGGAGCTAGTTTGAGAGATAAACTTCTATGAGACAATTTAATTATGTTTAGATAAACACAAAAAGCAGGGATTTTAGTTGAATATTCTCATAGCATTGAATATGTACAACTTTGGCATCCAAGTTACCTTCCAAACTGTGTTGTTGAACAAGACGGAATCCTTCTTTAGCAGATCATCAAGTTGGTTAATCTCAGCCTTCACATTTCTTATTACTTTCACCATTCCGCTGTCTACATTTGGATCTAGAAAGCACTTCCTCTCAATTGCATCCTTTGCTATCTCCTTCCATATAGATTCAGTTTTAACAAACATGGAGCCATTCCCAACTATCCAAAGACAGAATCTGTTCATCCACACCATAATAGCATCTTATTTGTAACATATAAGTTTATGCCAATGACCATTTAAGGGTCACAACCTCTGTGCGAGGATAAAAGAAACTAATAAGAATGAAGCAAAGAGATTACAGAACAGCATTTCCCAAAGAAACAAAACAGGGAAAAAGTACCGTGCACGTGTTAAGGCAACATTTGCACGTCTCCAATCTGAAAGGAAGCCAATTCTGTTGGTTCTAACTGTGGAAATTATGATAATGTCCTTTTCCCCACCTTGAAACCCGTCCACAGATTTGACCTCTACATCAATAGTGTTCATCCATTCGTCCTTATTCATTAGCTTATTCTCCAAGTATCTAACTTGAGCCCTGTAAGGTGATATGATGCCTACACTAATTCTCAATCCTTGTCTGGCAGCACAAACTGATAATGTTTAAAATTAGAAACAAATGTTTCAGATTTTCCTTATTGATAATATACTATTTCAAATTTGCCTAACAATAGAAGGGAAATAAAAATCTCACTTATTTTATGTTTGTAACATTTTAAACTTACTCAAATTTCAAACATTGTTCAGATAGATTTAGTATACACTTAAAAGGATAAAAACAAATTCACATCTTAAAATAAGTTGTAAAAACTGTCTGACAAGACAGATATGAAATATTGATTATATGTAAGAAATTTCAAAATTTTATTTTTGGAGTGGATAGCCATTGATAAATAGTGTTAGGATACTAATCATACACTAGAAATTATGATATATAAGATTAACCAAGCCAGGGACAGCAACAATTTAAGTTTTCAAATAGTCTTTGACTGCTAGATAAAATATAATGTTAGACTACTTTGTATACAGGCATTTATTGGATATGATTATTGTTGATAATAAAATAGCACGGTCAAGATAAAGGACTTTGATCTTGCATTTGAAACAAGTATTAATTAAATGGAGAGACATGCCCCTTGAGCCGACATGTCTCCACTTTGAGGAGACACATCCGCTCATGGGACATGTCTCCCACTTTGATATAAATATCTACTCCTTCCTCACTTAAACGATATGGAAATCAATAGATGTTGTTTACTTGTGAGGAACGACAGTTAAAGAAAGAAGAATTTAATCATTACACATCAACATGGTATCAAAGCCATGTTTGGAAAGATTCATTAAATTCTTTTCTTTCTTTAATTGTCGCTCCTCATACAATCTTTCGATTAAATTATAATGTCATAGAACATTAGTTATGTGTAAAAGCTAAGTTGCCGAATCGGGCAATACATCGGACGGCACTTTTTTTGTGTGTGGGTACGTTTGGGTATCCGTACATAAAACATATAAAAATCATAGATATAGACATATTTGCAGCCTAAAAAGTAAAAACAAGAATTAAATTTAGAATACCACATATCATGCATATGCTAAACAAAACTTAGAACTACCATAAATATAACAAATATGAAATACAATTATACTAAATTAATTTGATATCAAATTTTCAAAACTTCAATGTTACGATAGGAATATAATTATATTGAATTCATTGTTCATTGGTTCAACATTTAAAACAAAATAATACAATTAATAGTAGGCATCATATGGATCATCAGGAAGATTAAGATCAACATCATCATTGACATTAGATGATGTAGGTAGATTAGTAGAACCACATGCAGCCCCACTAGCACTTCCACTGGAAGCATGCTGGGCATCCGACTCCACAGAAAGTAAAGATTGTGTGGCAGCTGAAAAATCCAAATCAGTTCGCTCTGGATCTACATCCCATAACCTCGTGCCTCCTTCCTTATACTCATTCTTTTTATGAGTAAGAAGGCGCAAGTTGGAATGCACATAAACAAGCTCTTCCGCCTTACTTGCTGCCAATCGGTTGCGTTTCACTGAGTGGATAAAGGAGTATGTACTCCAATTTCGCTCAGCTGAAGAGGAACTAGCAACCTATTGAAAAAAAGTGAGAGGAACTTATAATTATAAAATTGTAAATCAAACTTTAAATTTGAAGTTAACCACTTTATTATTTTTAAAATAGTAAACAATATAAATTTAGAGAGTGCAATAAAAACTAAGTTAACTTACTTGCGATAAAACTTTGATCGCAAGAGTTTGGAGATGTGGTGTTGTAAAACCATTGATATACCACCAAGAATGAGCATCCATCCTATACTTGTCACGTGAAGCAGCACTACTTTGATTTTCGCCGGCTACAAAATCAGCAAACTCAGCTCTAACTAAATACTCCATTTCTTGATCGGGGAAGAGTCTACCAAGTGCTTTCAAACACCCCACACCAACTTCTTGATCTGAATATGGTTGCACTCTTGATGGCAAAGCAAGAATCTCATCACTATAAAATTTGGGAGTTAATGCAAATGAAAGAAGATGTAGTGGGGTGGTCATTTTGTTCCACCGGTCAACACAAATTGTTTGCACCTCTTTGAAGAAAGTTTCATCAGGATCTTGCTCTTTTTCGTTGATGACGATTTTCATTTGCTCAATCATTGAATCAATGCCATCATATACCTCTCCCAAACATGGCTTATCCATGTCAGTAAAACGGATCATACTCATGATGGGCTCTGTGAATCTAAGAAGATATTCTGCTCGTTCCCACCAAGTGTCATCTAGGATCATCCGTTTTACATTTGTTGCCCTTTCGGTATTGGATTGCCTCCACAGGGACCAACTTTGACTGATAACCATGCTAGAAAGTGCCTCCCGCACCTTCACAAGTCGTCTCAAGACAATCGTGTTCGATGCAAATCTGGTTTCAGCAACCTATTCAAAAATTTAAAATTAAAATTAAAATATAAAGAAGACATGCTTGAGTTTAAAAAATAAATTAGTAATTACTAAAGTGAAATGTAAAATTTAAAAGTTGAAGTGTTTCAATTACCTTCAACAACTCCAATGCTGAAAATGATCTAAAAATGGCCTGTGACATTTGATGGTTTGTGATGAACATTTGGATCTCTTCAGCTTCAGCATACATTTGTTTGATCCAATTTATTTTTGCACCCAACTTTTGTAGCATGAGGTTGAGAGAGTGAACAACACAAGGTGTCCAAAATATGTGCTCGAATCGTGTCTCAATCAACATACCTGCAGCTCTACAATTCTTTGCATTGTTGTTATTACTTGGACAACATTTTCAGGACCCACATCCTGAATGCACTGTATAAGGATGTCAGCAATAAATTGTGCATCCTTCACTTGTCCTTCACAATCCACGGCTTTCAAAAACATTGCCCCTTTAGGGCTCACTGCAATCACATTGATTAATGGCCGGTTTTTGGCATCCTTCCATCCATCTGAAACAATTGACACCCCTGTTTTTTTCCATGAATTTCTAATGGGAGCCAATGCATTGTTTATGCCTTTTACCTCCTTTGCTAGTAAGGTGGTACGCACCTTCTCATAACCTGGCCCTGTGTACCCTGGTGGACAGTCACTTGCCTTTCTCAACATATCTTGCCAATATGGTGATCTTACAACATTAAATGCCAAACCGTTTGCATATAGACATCTTGCAACGGCTTGATCTGCAAGCTCTCTAACTTCAAGCTTAAATGCTCTTTCTAATGGCCCCTTGCTTCTCTTCACACCAACAAGATCTTCTTCGCTTCTATTCAAAAATGGGTGGCTCTCTACTACAACATCACGAAAGTCACTATGTGTTGGAGAAGGAGGAGGCCTCTTTGATCCCCTTCCACTTCCTCTTCCTCTCAAAAAAGGATGGTTTGTGGTACGATCAACTCTTGCATCTGCTTCCTCTTGCTCTTTAATATATGCTGCTACTTTGCAAGGATCTAACTCTTTACCATTTTCTCCTACACATACTGCGATTCCTTGTCTAGGAATGTGACATAAATGGAATTTCACACGACTGTATGAGCTAGTATACTGAACTTTACAATGTTTGCATATCCAAACAAATGTTCCTCCCCCTTTAACTTGTTGTATCATTTGTACATATTTCCATAGAGGTGAATTCGGATCAGTTTTAAAGACAGGTCGAGCAGTAGAAGTAGAACCGGTTGCCATTATGCTGCTACAAGTTCAAAATGACAAAAACAATTAATCAATTATTAAACAATAAATATTAAACATTTAAATTAAATTGATATACCATTTTCACTTTAGTAAAACTGTAAAATTGAAGTTTAATTTAAAATACACAATATCAAAAATTTAAAAAATTTAAACAGTAAATAAAATATTTTAATATTATTATTTATATATTTAAACTTTAAAATATACAATAATATAAATTTAAAATAGTAAATAACAAAATATTTTAATAGTATATATTTAAACTTTAAAATATACAATATTACAAATTTAAAACAGTAAAATTGTAAATAATAAAATATTTTAATATTATATATTTGAATTTTAAATTTTAAAATATACAATATAATATTACAATTACAAACTTTAAATTTTAAAACAATAAATATTAAGTAATAATTAACATACATAATAATATAATATATTAATAACTATTATAAATTAAAAATTAAAAATTATCATTTATAAATATTAAATTTTAGACCTTTAAAA